>CM045768.1:106828710-107377400 GCA_025200525.1 Camellia lanceoleosa
AATTGGAACTCTTTGATTTCATGTTTAAAGAACTGCTTTGAATACTCGTCGCCAAAAAAAAAAAAAGTGAGTTTATAACATTATCAATTTATTCCAATTCAAACAATTAGCCTTCATCCACCGGGCATTCAACTGAGATATATCATATCATAGGTTAACCTACGTGGAATTTATGTTTTTTTTATTGACATGGCAACAATGCCACCACTGCATGCATTTATGCTAAAAACAATCAAACGCATTTTCACCTAATTACTCAGGGCGAAAACAAAGCAAAATAATTAGAAAACATGCATGTCTCTAACTAATGCTAACTTACATAAGATGCAATTAATGTCAGGCTCGACTCTCTTGACATGAGCCCATTTGAGAATCAATTTGATAGCATCACAGATCTAAGCCGCAATTCAAAAGGAATTTAAGAAATAACAATGCTTTGTTAGAATGAGTAAACCAAGCTTTGATGGAGTGCAAGACAAATGGATGCAAATTGGAGAAATGCTAACAGAAAACATGATACTACATACTATCATCATATAGCGGAGAAATAAAAAGGAGAAATAGGGGTTTAGAAGACATACACACTTACTTATATTGTGTTTTCCCTTGTAGAAGAGGAGATTGAGATGAGTGCAAATCCGCATTAAACTAACTAATACAAAACCAAGTGAAAGAATAAATAACCAACTTCGCTAAAAGCTAAGCTAATGAACTAACCCAGCTAAATTGTTATAACAAAAAAGAAGGCACAATAAGGAGTGACAACTAATGAACCATTGCACTACAGCGGCACTAATTACAATATTGAATTACAACAAGGATAATTTATAACAACAAATGCTTACAATAATGAGATTAAAGCAATGCATGCACATCAAAGAAGACAAGTTTGGAAGCCACTCTATACACCTGCCTCCTTGGGGAAGATGCTACTGTTTCTATGGTACTCCCTCTGTTTCTACAAAACATGCTTGAGTGTAGTAATGATGCCTCAAAGAATCGAAAAGACCTACCAAGCAGATGCCTAATTTCATGCGAAATGTGTTTTTGTGCTTTCTGAAGAAGTGAAAACAATGCTTGATGTAACGTAATGTTTGAGCTTCTACATTTGTCCCCTTATACTCTTCTTCCTGCAAGAAATGGGGAGGTTCAAAGAGAAGAAGGCCAAGTTGAGTTCCAAAACCATCAACAAGCAACTTGAGTTGCTTGATGATTTCAAAACTAATCAGCAAGTGGGGAGGAGTTGTTGAAGAAGAGAGAACAAAGAATTGATTAATACTTATGACCAACCACTTTTCCCTCTATCATGGTAGAAAAGCTCCAAGAGGGGGTATAGATACTTCAAATTCATCAAAAATATCATGAATTGATGTATAGCGATTCTTGACACAATTGATTCGACATGCGCGATCGACCAAAAAACCCAAACAATCTAACTCATTTCTCTTTATGTCGGTTTTATTGATTTTAGAAACCCATTTTATTCATCCTTTCCATTCTTTAATCAATTTGTCCGAGGTGATGGTTAAGTCCACTAAAGCAATAAAGACATCAAGCGAAGCAACTTCGGGAAAGGCATGAAAGAGCCTATACCTTGTGTGATGAATTTCACAGCCAAGATTAACCATTGAGTATAAAGTCTTTTTTCCCATGCCTTGGAACGACCTTCAATCTTTGCAGAAATAACTCTCAAACAAAAGAAAGAAAAGAAAGTGATTACGTGAAATTGATTATTAGAATGGGACTCTTAAGACGAAAAAACTAAACAAAGAAAAGCTATCAAAGCATGGGTAACACCAACACATGACAAGCCATATGTTCCAAAGTACACACTAATGAGAGTAAAGGTAGGACAACCCTAAAAAGCAGCCTCTACTAACAGAAAAATAGTGAGCCAAAAACTTATGTTAAAGAAGCACAAAAAGGTAGATAACAACAAAAGATACAAGAATTAGTAGCTAGAACAAAAGAGGTTTAAGCTAAACCCTCACCCCCACTTTTGGGACTTCAAACCACGTTTTATACCCTTTTTCAAACTTTAATCAGTTTAAAGTCAAGAAAAAAGTAAAAACAAAAAGGTTGAGCTATAAAAGTAGGTACAAGTAAGGTTGTTAATCCTCACCATCTTTGGTAGCTTATTCAAACCCAGTTTCAACACTTGACATAGATTCAAAACAACTTCAAGAACACAAAATAGCTAAAGATTAAGTGAAGTAATGAAAGCAAGAAACAAAAATTCAAAGCTTATACCTCTTGCCAAATGGGTAGCTTTGATTGTTGAGACAAACTTAATCCTAACACACTCTCAAGGTTGAATTATGATTCTCAAGGAGTTCAACTTGAGGCCCAGAGATTAAGGTTTAAGAGGTGGTGTATGGTGTATAACTAGGACTCAAAGAGTGGCTTGCACAAGAAGAAAAGAACTCTCAAATGAGTGCTTGTATAGGCTCTTTGGAAATTGTTCCAACCCTTTCAAAATAGAGATATAATCTCGATATTTATAGAATTTGAGCAAAATAGGTCGAAAATATTTTCAAAAGCAGAGGCGGTTGGAGGACTCCTTAAAATAGTGTTTTATAAGCTACCAAGGCGTGCCCGGCCCAAATGGCCCTGTTTGAGAAGTGGCTCTAGCAATGACAGCGGTAGAACCGAGACCTCTGATGTACTCCCACTGTTTCTTTGTTTCAGAAAAGCGCCTTAGGTGTAAAGGTGGCCCAATGGTTCCAAAATGGAGGTCTATAAAAAGGATGGTGCAAGGGTAAATAGGAGAGGTGTTAAGGACTATTTCAAAGCCAGACCTTGGAAGGTCCTTCGTTGATCATTCCAAATCACACAATATAACTTTCATCATCAAGGGCACAAGAAGAAAGTGCTTAGAGTCTTCTGACGGTCAAAAAATGGGATGTCTCGGTTGCCCTTACCTTTGTGAGCTTAAGTCATAATATGGCGTTGAGTGAATGTCAAAATCCAAAGCACGACCTGTTTGATAAGGCCGTAGACTTCAACTGGAAACAAACAAAATAGCGAATACAGTTGGTTGAACTAGAGAAGATTGCCTCGTATCCTTTTTGTGAGGAATCAAACCTGCGTGGTTCGAGGGCATAAAACACAATGATATCGCGAGAACATAACTTATGATCATGCAATGAAACAATCGCGATGAAACATTTGAATACAAAGAACAAACATTAAAATAATGCCACAAGCAAAACAAGAACATGGCGTAAATGAAAAGCGTAAATCAAGCATAACAAATCAGCCGTGTCTCACACGGAAAGAAGTGAGAAACAAAAACTTCTCACGTGAACAGGACAAGGAAACATGTAGAAAGGATGCATGAAAATTCAGGCCTAACTACATCTCACGTAGGAAGGGTAAAAAGCTCCACAGTGGTGTAGACACAGGCGCACTCGATATTTTGTCGAGGCAAAGACAACCCTAATATGTCTCGCAAAAGAAGGAAAGGTGATGTGAACAACAGGAATACCCGCTGTCTTTAACTGAGAAAACAACAACCTAACGTGTCTCACACGAAATGAGGAAAGGTGGTGTGAACAACACGAATACCCGTTGTTTTAACCAAAAAAACAACAACCTAATGTGCCTTACATGAAAGGAGGAGAGGTAGTGTGAACAATAGGAATACCAATTGTTTTTAACTGAGAAAACAACAATCTAACGTGTCTCACACGAAAGGAGGAAAGGTGGTGTCAACAATAGAATACTAGTTGTTTTAACGAAAAAACAACAACCTATACGTGTCTTACGAAATGAGGAAGGTGGATTGTGAACAACGAGGAATACCTATTCTTTTTAATCGAGAAAACAACAACCTAACGTGTCTTGCATGAAAAAAGAGGAAAGATGGTGTGGATAATAGGAATACTGTTGTTTTAACGAGAAAACAATGACCTAACGTGTCTCACACGAAAGAAGGAAAGGTGGTGTGAACAACGGGAATACCGTTGTTTTTAGCAGATAAAACAACAACTAACGTGTCTCACATGAAAGGAGGAAAGGTGGTGTGAACAACAAGAATACTCGCTATTTTTAAGAAGAAAACAACAACCTAACGTGTTTCACATGAAAGGAGGAAAGGTGGTCCACGAAAGAAACCAACACTTCCAGAACTTCCGCAATGAGATTGGAAGACCTCATAAACTGAAGCTCGCACCAAGATAACCCAAAGCAAGGTAAGAATGCAAATGTGAATCTTGACAAAAATACGAATGAATTTTAACAAATTAAACAAATGTACAAAAAACCAATTTAATCGAAACGAAATAAAATCAAAAACCAAATTCTTTTTTTTTTTTTTGAACATAGAACTTATTTGAATAAACTAGCATAATTACAAAACAAGAACCCCAAAAGAAACCCCTTTTTCTTTTTTTTCTCTACTTTCTGTTTCTTTTTCTGTCTCCTCTATCCATTCTTATCCTTCACTTTTCTTTCCTCTCTTAGCAAGGTTGCCCAGCACTGAAATAATCAAAATAAGCAAACTGTAGCCGGCCGGGCCCAAATGAAGCACGGCCAAGCTTCGATAGAGTCGGCTGGGTCGTGACAGCGACAACGACAACGGGGTAGATCGGTAAATACACGAACCACCATTGTTTAAAACAAAACCTAGCCCTCATTTGACACATACCCACCTCTAAAATCGCTCCCTCTCTCTCTCTCTAAACCTACTCTCTCTCTAGATTTTCCCTATTTTTCACAAAACCCACAAACCCTCGCTAATTTTTTCATAAAACTCATTTCCTTCTCTATATTTTTGAGCGAACAAAACTTGATTTGGTTGAGTTTTGGGATTTTTTTCCTTAGGTTTCCACACATCTATCCACATTTGTCCCTCCTCCTTTGAGTTTTCCTCTTGCTTTGTTTTCTCTTCTAGGTTTTAACCCTTTGTTGTTTCTTTCACTCAAACTCATTCACTCACTCACTTTTCTTCATTTCCACTTTCCACTTTCTCTCTATGGCTAGTGATGGGGTTCCCATTCTAACCTATGGGTATTGGTCTTTGTCTTAGGTCCGAATATTGAATCGAGGGCGTTCTTGAGTTGCCTTCCTTTGCTAACAGAGCATTTGATGCGGCCACCTACCAGCCCCACACTCATGCTCTAATCCCTGGTGGCATCTTGAGATTCGAAGGTATTATCCCCAGGCTTGATGAGGACATTCTGCTGCGAGAGCCCGTGGAGCACGTGTCCGCCGATGCCTCTATGGTACATAATATTTCCTTTGCTTGTTGCTTTTTATGCACAATTCCTTTAATCCAAGACACATATTGATAACATGCCCAACCGGAGGTGATAGCCAAGAGGATTGGCTATGGATCTATATTCGGCCCTAACATTGGTATGAGAGACTTTGATGGAGGTCCATGCACTAGTCGATCTTCCGACTTGGGCCTTTTTGTTTAGGGCTCATCTGAGATGAGCACCAAGCGCTTGCTCTCTGGGGCCTAGTAGAGAGATGGTAGGACACCACAGACTCGTTCTACTTCTCATTGATCGGGAGTTAACTCGACCGTCACGATTTCTTGATGTTTCTTGGCTTGCGGGTAGAATTGATGGCCCAATCCTTCGATCCTAATATGACCTGATGAAGGATGTACAGCGGTAGTTTCTCGGGGCGATCCGGAACCAGCCATGGGATGGTGCGATATAGTTGGCTCCTGGATCACTTCACCAACATTTAGCCAGTCACCGCAAAGGAGGCTGCTCAGTATGCCAGTGGTTTCCTCATATATCTCCTTGGTACTACCCTGTTTGTGAACAGGGAAAATACCATGGGGCTATATCTCTTGGGAGCGCTGGTGCACCTACCACAGGTGGCAGAGTATGACTGGGGTGGCGTCGGCCTGGCTACCCTATACTGCTACATGAGCTCCGTATCCTGCCGCAAGGTAGATTCACTTGGCGACTACTGGAGGGCTTGGGAGGTATACCTCACACTTACTTTCTATTCAGCTTTGCATTCTGTTCAACTTTGCATTTGCATTTTCTGCTCTTTATGGATTTGCATTTCTGTTTACCTCTACTCAGTTACCTCATTTATCTTTCTTTGCTTTGACTATGGGTTTACCGTATTTCACCTCTCGGCTCGGTCCCAATGAGGTCGTTTGAGTTGTTAGTACCCCGCGCTCGGTATTACAACTCATGATTCGAGCGGCATCGCCGCGTAGATCGATATTTCCCCTACTTTCGTCGCTTTTTTAACACTATCACTGTAGATCAGGTAACAAAATACTAGCCTTTACATTTCACTGCTTTCACTATTTCCCCACTGCTCTTTCCATACTACTCAACCCCTGTTATTTGACACTTTGCTTTACACAATCCGTTCACAGGTTGACTAGCACCCCTGGGCGGTCATCCCTCAGGCAGTGAGAATGACCTACGTTGCTACATGGCACGTCTCTACCATGCGGATTTTGTTTGAAGGCCCCTACGGTATGGCATATTACTTGGGAGAGAGGTTCATCCGTCAGACATGGCGTAGCTAATCCAGGCATCCCACATCCTCCTCCAAGCATGAGGTAGTTGACAACCTCTCTGACGGACCTAGATCGATTTCTTGATGTTGGGGGAGGACAATGATCGGTACCATGAGCCCGGTGACTTCACTACTTTCTTTTAGGCTCGGGTAATGGCGCCTCTTACCCAGGCGTGGCTCGTGCCATTCCGAAGGTTGCTGCTGCCACTACTAAAGGCGTTCCTACCGCCACTCCCACTCTTGGGCTTCCTGCGATTTCGACTAAGGTTATATACATGCAACCAGATAGGGTGATTGAGTAGATCCCCCTTGAGCATATTGAAGAGAGGGATCACAGATTGGTAATGGCCCCCAGTGTTGAGCATGTACACATCTCTACATGTTTGCCCACTGTACTTTCTGTTGTGCTTCATCATTTTCTGCCTATTATTTCATTATATTCTACCCATTATGCTTCATTACTTGTCGTCCACTGTGCTTACTTTCTACGCACTGTATACCATTACCTTGTTTTCTCAACTCTTTTGGAGGTACGCACGGGATATGTGGATGACCTCTTCCGCATATTGTGTTGCTCTGATTGTGTGGAGGACGTAGATTGCTCTAGCTACCCATGGGATTGAGGTATACGTTGCCCTTCGTTTACTGTCACTACAATCTTGCCCAATCCTGTTGGTCTCTTCTTATATACTCTTTTTCATCTTGGGCCAATACCAGCTGGCAGAGACCTCCTCGGCCAGAGGAGGCAATGGGGCCTAGTAGACAAAGAAGGGGTTGGCTGAGGAGGCAAAGTGAGGCAGTGCTCACCCTTCGATGAGTCCTTTGATGAGTACACAACCCCTGAGGATGAGGGTAAGAAGGTTGATGTGCAGTCCAGTAGCCCCAGTGATGCACCCCCTCCACAGCTGAGGAGGAAGAGAGCAAGGATGGGTTGCTGATTTTCTTTGCTTTTCTTTTACATTGTAGTTTAGCTTCATATAAGCTTATATATTTTGTTTTTTGGAACACTTTTCTTTTGCTTTTGGTCTATGTAAAAACAATGATTGGGGTTGGACCTGCTAGTGTATGAAAAGAAGAGTTTTGAATGATTCCCTTTTGCCATAAAATGTGATGGATGACTAGTCATTGCATGACAATCTTGTACAAGATATTTAAAACTGCGGATGCTTGTTCTTGAATTCATTCTTGAATTGGGTAACAACCCATAACCGAACAAAATGTAAGATAAAACTGAATAATAGGAAAACGAAATGAAAACAACTCGAAAACACTAAAAAAAAAAACACTTGGTACAAACAAAACAAAACTCAAAATACAGCCATAATATACCGAGACAAAAGCTAGTCCTTTCTGCAATTGCTCTGATCTGGGCCATCATTTAGACTCGGCCGGGTCCAAATAGACATAGCCGGGCTTCAATGAGGCACGGTCGGGCCAAAAAATGAGGTTGGTCAATGCTATCCAACTGTCGTGCACTGGTTCTTCTCAAACTCTACAAATGGTGCTCCCATGCTGTTTTTCTAGCAGAATAGCAAGTCTTCGGCATTTTGCTCTCAAGATGGAGATGTTGCTCAATAATAGGCTCCGAGACTGGATAGCCACTTTGGACAGCTCGAAAAAGGTGAACTTTTGCGATTTTGGCCTAAACGCTTTTTTTCCTTTAAGTTGTACTTCACTTTGCTTTCTATTTCTCCATGCCGCTATTCGATGTTGGAACCTAGTCACACATGTATTTCACTTCGGATCACAAGAGATGTGTCCAACACTTGAAGAGTTTCAAGCTTTGATGGAATCCCGACGCGACGAAGACATCATGTCGCAACCCTATTTTGGCCATGCCCAGGCTTTGGGACGAATGTGTGGGCTTCGCTGCGTGAGCTCAATCCTTGGCTCATGATGAAATTGGACATCCCCGGTTTGATACATCAGTTTTATACCACCAAAGACAGAGGTGACCTCCTTTGGAGGGGTCATCGGCAACATACCCTTTGTTTATGCTTACTCGCACACTTCCTTTCTGCCCCTAGTTAAGGCGGAGCCAGCATTAGGTTGATTGAGCTGGCCTAATGCCTGAAACAGGGTAAGAGCTGCATTAGTTTAGCCTTGGCCAAAACTTTGATGGGTCTAGATGCTTTTCATCGACGAGAAACTACCCGATTTGCAGGGAGTTCACTGCTTCTTCAAGTATTGTTTCCCACCCTTTTGTATCTCTGATTCCTCATATCACTCGGCACTCACTCTCTATTTTTCATCTCAAAACCCTTTTCTTACTTTTTCTCTCTCAGCGCACATCTCTTTATTCTTTAATCTCTCTTATTTTTCATCATTTCCCAGGTGTGGCTAATGGATAAGCTGAAAGTAGTGGATCCTTGTCCCGAGTATTCAGCCCGAGCTTACGTTTTCTGTCAATGACTAGTGAATTTTCCCAATGACGGATGTTGATGCAACTGGATGTGCAACAGGATGGCAGCTAACATAGCTTGGCGTTGCCTTTGGCTTAATTTGCTTGAGATGAGCTGCAGCATGTCTCATCAGTCGAGGATATAGTTGATTAGCCTCACACATTGCATTTTCTATTTCTCCTTCCAGTTCAGATGCCAGTTTGGGCATGATCAAACATGTCCAGAAAAAAAAGGGTAGAATATCCGACTTCATTTCCCATTTGTGTTTCACACTTGACTTGGTACCTTGCTGCTTGGAGGATAAGAGAGCTTCTAACCCCTGCCCCTAGCTTCAGTTATACCCTTTCTGGTGAGTGCTTGGCTTGGCTTGAAGACGAGGCATAGGTTGGGCCAACTTTGGCTGCAGAGACTTCCACGAGTACGAGCATAGAACGCAACACCACCAGACTTATTTATGCCCCTAGTTTATTGCTTTGGCCTTCATTTTCAAGTTTTATGATGTAAAAGCAAATTTGACTTATATTAGAGAGCTGTAGAATGTACTTGTGTTGAAATCAATGGAATTAAAGTTGCGAGCACTAAAATTTTTCCTTTTGGTCTCAAAATGGTCCAAGTTGTAACAAGGTAAAATTTTGAACACAATCAACTTTTATTAAAACTTTTCAAAACAATTTTCGAAAATGGTTACTACTTGACATACGTGGAATCAACCCTCAAGATGTACAACCCCGAATCAATAGATCACGACTGCCCATAACTACATCTGCCATGTCGGCCTTTCTACTAGCATAAAGATCATAACTGAGCTAACTGATAATGAAGGAAGATGGCCCGCTCATATATGAACGAATAGGACAATTGAGTTGGAGATAGTTACGGCCGAACTTCAGGATGAAGTTGCCTACGTATCCTAAAGATGGGAATCGGGCCGTATGTAGTTCGGTTCAGGTTCACTTGAGTATTAACTCTCTCCTTTTGCACTCTAACTTTTGCCAAAGTCGCCCTTTAGGGTTTTCAACCTTGCGAGCTCAGTTTTTCTTTATTTCTAATTTTTCATGCTCTAATTTTTGCCTAGGTCACCCTTCCGGGTTTTTGGCCTAACGAGACTCTCAAGGACAGTATTTTTTCAACTTGTCCATATTGATCAGTTGTAAAAACTCTAGGCCATCTAGGTCCATAAGAATAATCGCCCCTCCTGACCAAATTGACTTGATGATGTAAGGGCCAGTCCAATTAGGTCTGAACTTGTCCCTAGGGTCATGGATGGGAGCTTGATTGTCTTTCAGTAGCATGTCTCCCTCCTTTAGATTCTTGGACTTAACTTTCTTGTTAAAAGCCGTGGCAATTCTGCATTGATAGCCCTGGACATGATATAATGCCCTCAGTCTTCTCTCATCAAAAAACATTAATTCCTTAAATCTACTATGTTGCCAATACGCCTCCGCTATCTGATACTCGGTCATTACTTGCAACGACGACACCTTAATTTCAATTGGCAGAACAACCTCTATCCCATAGACGAGAGAATAGGGGGTTGCCCCTGTTGATGTTCGGATTGAGATTCTGTAGCCCCAGAGTGCAAATTGCAGCTTATTTGGCTAGTCTTTGTATGTTTCCACCATCTTTCGCAAAATGTTCTTAATATTCTTATTCACGGCATTAACAACTCCATTAGTCTGCCGTCTTTATGTTGATGACTTATGAAAAGTCACATTGTATTTCTCAAGCAAATCCACCACCTCTTTCTTGAAGTACGAGTCGTTATCGGAGATGATTTCGTTCGACACCCTATACCGACAGATGATAATGTTCTTGATGAACTTAGCCACATGCGACGCTTTCAATACCGTATAGGACTGAGCTTCCACCCACTTTGTGAAGTAATCAATCACCACCAGGATGAACTCATGTCCATTTGACCCCTACAGAGAGACCGCACTAATAACGTCGATTTCTTAAACTGAGAAAGGCCATGGTGAAGTCATATTGTAAAGCTTAAATGGTGGTATGTTTATCCGATTGGCATGAATTTGACATTTGTGGCATCGCCGTACAAAACTAATGCAATCCTCCTCCATGGTTAATCAGTAGTAATCTTGTCTGAGGATCTTCCGGGCTAGCATCACACCATTCCCCACACTCTCCTCCGTGGATAGCCTCCATGAGACACTTCGATTCCTCTTCCTCCACGCACAGCTTGTGCATTCCCAGATGACCTCTTTTATACAACTTACCCCCATAGATGATAAATTGGACAGCCAGACGCTGTATTCCCTGTTTGTCCTTGGCATTTTTCCCTAGTGGATACGTCTCCTTTTCCAGAAAGTTCCAAATATCGTAATACCGGGGGTTTTTATCTTGTACTTCATCTATTGCGGCAATAGTCTCATAAGCCGGCATGTATTTCTGTTCAATAATGATTGGACACATCTTTACTCCCAACAGGATGCCTACCATAGAAGATAGAGTTACCAGAGCATTAGCGAACTTGTTATTCTCTCTAAGCAAATGCGTGAATGTTAGTTTTTTAAACCCTAGAATTAGAAGGTCCAGAGTCTGATGATAAGCCTTGATTTTCTACTCTTTGACTCTCTAGTCTCCGTTTGCTTGAGAGACAACCAAGTTTGAGTCTCCGATAACATCCAACCTTATTGCTCCTAGTTCTAGGGCAGCTTCTAAACCAGTAATACACGCTTCATATTCTGCTTCATTGTTGGACACCTTGAACTGAAGTTTGAAGGCTGAAGGCATATAGGAATCATCATGCTGATTGGATGCTCTGTTAAAGTACATCATCCGAGTTTCCTCTTTGACTTGCAGAATGTCTTCATCTGGTAACAAATATTCCACTGCCTTATCTCCTTCTATTGGGTGGTCTACCAGGAATTCCGCTATAGCTCTTCATTTAACTGACTTACGTGTAACATATTTGAGATCAAATTCGGAAAGAAGAAGCAACCAACGAGCTAGCCTACCTATAAATGCCGATTTCTTAAAGAGATATTTGATGAGATCTAATCTCGAAACCAGGATTACAGAGTGAGCTAACAATTAGTGCCTCAACTTCCTGGTAGCCTATACCAAAGCTAAGCAAGCTTTCTCTAGGTGAGTGTAACGGATCTCGTTGTCTAGCATTTTCTTACTCAAGTAATAGATGGCCTTCTCCACCTTATCTTCAAATTCTTGAGCGAGTATGCACCCTATGGTGGAGTCTGTTACTAACAAATACAAAATCAGAGGCTTCTCCAGCTCTAGTGGCAACAACACAGGCGGATTCTGTAGGTACTGCTTGACCTGTTCAAAGGCAAACTGACATCGATTGTCTCATCAGAACTTCTTCCCTTTCTTCAGGAGACCAAATAGTGGTTCACAAGTCAAGGTTAATTTGGAAATAAACCGTCTTATGAATTGCACTTTACCCAATAAGCCGCGCACCTCTTTTTCAGTCCTCGGTGGTGGCATTTCTAAGATGGCTTTGATTTTGAAAGGATCTACTTCAATTCTCCTCTGCATGATCAAAAAGCCCAGCATTTTCCCTGCCGTTACGCCGAAGGTGCATTTTTGCAAGTTTAACCTCAATCTGTATTCCCTAATCCGTTGAAAGAATTTTTCTATGGCGGTGTAGTGGCCTTCCCACTCTTTGGATTTGACAATCATGTCGTTCACATACACCTCAATCTCTTTGTGGATCATATCATGTAGAATAGTGGTCACAACCCTATGATAGGTAGCCCTAGCATTTTTCTACTCAAACGGCATGACTCGATAGCAGTACATACCCCATGGTGTCGCGAAAGCAGTCTTTTCTCGGTCCTCAGGTGCCATCAAAATCTGGTTATACCCGAAAAACCCATCCATAAAGGAAAACAATGCATGGCCCGCGGTAAAGTCCACCAGTTCATCAATATGCGGCAGTGGATAGTCATCCTTCAGACTGGCTCTGTTCAAGTCTCTGAAGTCAATGCAAACCCGAATCCTGCCATCCTTTTTTGGCACTGGGACGATATTGGCCAACCAGGTCGAATACTTAGATACTAACAAAAATCCCACATCAATTTGCTTGGTGACCTTTTCGTTGATTTTCAGTGCCCAATCCGGATGAATTCTATGCAGCTTTTGCTTGATTGGTCGGGCCTCAGGGGCAAGAGGGATCCGGTGCGGTATGATCTCAAGGTGAAAACATCTTTGAAATTTTTTAATAAAGCGATTAACCGCTCGCGTTTCTCCGAAGACAACGTGGACCCGATCTAGACTAAGTGCGGATCCTTCTCAGTACCGACATTAATGGCAATGATTTCATCAAAACAAGGCTTAGCACGCCTCTCCTCCTCTCAATTAATAAAAATTTTCAAAGCCAAAGAAATTCTTCCTCTTCACTTTCGTTAAAATTTTGAAAGTCTTGGTCAATGCAATAAATAAGCGGCATGGAGAAGTACACAGAATTCGTAAAGTTCTCATTCAACAGGTCCAGATCTTCGGTTACAAACTCAAAAGTAAAGCAGAATGAAGACCTAGACAGGAATTTGGTATCCAGGTTACCACCCCTGAAAATACCAGATTCAGATCCCCCGGACTGACTTAAATCTGATCCCGACTCCACAGACTCAGTGGAATCATATTCTGACTCATCACCCGATTCAGAACTGGAAAGAAAGCCCTCCTCCAGCTGCCAAGTAAGACATGGTGCCCTCGATACATCTAGAATGCCACTGGTTTGGTCCATACCTGGTTCTTCCCTGATCAAGGAGATGGTAAAGTTATCCCCTAAGTTCTCTAGGTCGACTACAGGATCTGTTAGGAGATTAGCCAGTGTTGCCTTTACTCCAGGCTCACTGTTGTCTGAATCATCTTCCGTGCCATGGCTAACTTTGATGCTTGGTTCAGCCCTTTCCTTATCACTGTCTTGTAGCTGCAGATCAAAGAAAATCTTGAATTCGGGGACATGCTTCTTTGAGGAATTTACCCAAGGCTCGGGAAAGCCACAAAAAAGGAAATCCTCTCCCTTTCGAACAAAACGGCTGTTGAGCGTCCCCCGGATTGGCCTGTGGATGAGCTCTTAATGCTTCCCAGCTCTCTTGGCCTTGGCTCTACCCTTAATCTCTTCTTCCTTTCTTATCCAGTCCTCTTTGGTGGGCATTTAGCCCAGTCCAAAGGTATGTGTGTTGCACGACACCTCTGTCGATGCTGCAACACTCTTCCATCCATTCTTTCCAAGCCCTATTTCCAAAACATACCGTAGCTTGTTCATAAAGTAGATGGACTGGGCACTGACGTATATGTCTTCGTCTATGGCCAGAATAGTCTGCAATACCTGGGCTTCAGCCAGAGTGAATCCCGAGAGGAATACGTCTTCATCGCCATGGTTAATTTCTAGGACTGGCATAGTCACCTCTGGAGGTGGATGGATGGATGAGTTTCCAAAAACAATTGCTACTCCTCCCCTATGAGGGTACTTCAACATTTGATGGCGGGTGGAGGACACAACTTTCACGTAATGCAACCAAGGCCTCCCGAATAGTAGGTTAAAGGTAACCGGTATATCTAGGACATGAAACTCAATCTCTTGCTCAGCTAGGTCCACCTGGACTCGCACTTTCATAATTTCCATAACTTCTCTGCTTGTATTGTCATACACTCGTATCACTTGGGCTATAAGGATAAAGTCTGCCGATTTAAGGCCAATTGCATAGGCAATACAAGATGGAAAGAGCCGGTATCTACCAACACCACCGGCACCCACTTCTCTCTGCATTCCGCATAAATGTATAATGTCTTGTTGTGAGCCGAGCCTTCCGACGGCAGCTCTTTGTCTGAAAAAGTGAGTGTTGGCTTGACACCACTTGGAAAAACCAAGCCCACAAGTTGCTCGGGCGTAGTATCAATGGATAATTTGGCCTTGTCCATTGCCGACAACACTGCCTGTTGGTGCGTCTGTGAAGCCATAAGAAGCCCCCAAATAGAGATATCAACTTGGATTTTCTTGAGCTATTTTAGTACTGACTCCTCTTCTAGTTGTTTCTCCTTCTGTTTCTCAGCCTCCTTGTCTTTTCAAGACGTCTCTGCTTGACCAAATGTGATGGCTTAAACTACTAACCACTGTGGGTAAGATTGTCATGACCCGAACCCGCCCCTAAAGGTTAAGGACATAACCGGCCAGTAATCATGAGATTACCTACGGCCTCAAATCAAACCAAACGTATTTTAATAGAGTTAATGGGGGCCAAACGGAAGTAATTTAAAACTTTGTCCATAGAGCTGTGCTTGCATGGCACATCATCACAAACCATACATATGCACATTAATAACTCACAACAAAATATGTACTACATAAGGTTCTATATATACAGGATCATATAAGTCTAAGTCAGTCGAAAAACTATATACAACATATTCAAAGACTTCGCCCATATGACAAAATAAAACAGAATGATAAAAAGGTGAAGACGGGTCTCGTGCGTAAGACGCAAGGGTTGACTCTTCAAAACCTTTGTTGTTTCTTACAGACTTCACTGGGGCTCGGTTTGGACTTCTCTTGGCTCACCTACAAACACATGAATGAGCGTCAGCGAGAGCCCAGTGAATAATATCAAATACAGAAGTTATACAAACGATATGTAGAACAACATGCTTCAAATGGCCTTGGGCCCAATTCATGTTTCTAGTTAACATATATACATAATTTAGGTCAAGTGACTGTAGTTCTGAACAAACTGGCCTTTGGCCCATTCAAACTTTCATTTGTGTCAAAACGGCCTTTGACCCATTCAGATGACAAACTGGCCTTTGGCCCATCCATTCGTTCATGTCAAAACGGCCTTCGACCCATCCATTTATGTCAAAACAGCCTCCAACCCATTCATTCATGCCAAAACGGCCTCTGGCCCATTCATTCATGTCAAAACGGCCTCTAGCCCATTCATTCTATTCTCTTATTCAGATCAGATTGGCCTCTGGCCCACTCATTTGGTATACCAAACATTGTCCACCAATCGAATCAATGAACTTATAAAACTTACATAGAAGTAAGCAATTGGACAACAACATATTTCAGATATCTCTGTTAAGATATTACTCACAGTGATCGGTTGGTTGGTTTGCCCTGGAGCTCAACCCTATACATTCCATGAACATAAAAGGGTCACAAACAATTCGATCTGTTCTAAATTCACATTTTCCTCTTTAGGCTTCATCCTTATCTCTTTAACTCAATTACAATGCTCAATGTATGCCTAAGAGTACTTAGAAGTGAAAGAGAACAGAAAACGAAACACATAATGCCTTTTTGAAATTTTCAGAAACAGGGTCCTTGCTCGAGCGTGGACTTCCCCGCTCGAGCGGACCCATAAGGTTTGCAAAAGTGTTGGATGCATCAAAATTACACTCAAGCGTGAAGTATGGCGCTCAAGCTGAAGGTCTGTCTACATAGCTCTCCGCTCGAGCAGACATCAAAGTTTGCAAAAATTTACTGGAGCACGAATTTTACGCTCGAGCGGAGGTTCTCCCACTCGACCGGACATCAAATTTTCTGGAAAATCCAGAACATGTTCTTGAGCTCGAATTCAACATTCCAATCAACATTTCATGCATATAATAGCTCAAACTTCAAATATACTTGTGCTAACATGATACAAACACCAAATTATAACATCATGAAGCTCAATTCCATGAATCAAACGCATGCATGGCTCAAATTGACCCAAACTCATAACCAACACATTAAATTCAAACATTCAAGACCAACACCTCCATGGTTTGTGCTTGCATGTGGGAAATACTCATTATTCTCAACATAATTGGTGAAGAGATGATCAAATACATGGAATTAAACCAAAAATTCAACATGGATCATACACATTGTGCTCAAACATGAAAATTTATAGCAATTCCTTACATGCATGTGTTCTATGACTTTCAATTCAACAAAACCAACTCATTTCTTGCTCTAGATCACTAGTTAATCTTCAAATCACAAAATCACAACTCTAATGCACATGTTAAGGGTTGATTACTCATCTAGGAGCTTTAATCTTCCCAAACTTATGCTTAATTCTTGAGTTACACTCCAAAATCTTCAAGCTTCTTGAGAAATCTTCAATCTCCTACACTCTTTCTCTCTCTAATCTGGCTCTCTCACTCTCTAAGGAGCCCAAAATCAGCCAAATGAAATAAAAGATAGGTATTGAGTGTATAGTGCCCTTAAGGTAAGTCCCACTAATCAAAAATATCAATATTAAATAATTGGGCACTTAATTAATCTTTCTGAATCTAATTATTTTGACCCAAATCAATTTCCAATTAAATTTCACTGTAGGCTCTAAAAATTACGCTAATCACAATGGCGTAGTCAATTTCGGGTTCTGTGGCTGATAAGCCCTTCAATTTAATTTCTAAAGTAGATAATCAAACAGATATTCCTACGGTGAACAGATAGAAATTCAAAACCACATATTTTCACATAATGGCTCACAAAATCAGATTAAACACATAATCATGCTCATATTAAGGACCAATTAACATATTACGGAATAGGGATATCACAGTCTTCCCCCTTTTAGGAAGTTTGGTCCTCCAAACTTAATTTACCTTCGTCGGGAAACAAATGTGGATAGCGTAGTCGCATTTCATCCTCCTTTTCCCACGTGGCATCCGTCCCATAGTGTTCTTTCCATTCCACTTTCACCATTGGGATGGACTTGCTTCTCAGTTGTTTCACTTGTCGGTCAACGATTCGTTCTGGCCATTCAGCGTACTCCATATTTTCATTAATAGCTACTTGGTGATAATCAATCACATGGAACGGGTCTCGGAGGTAACCCCTCAACATCGACACATGAAGCATGTTATGGATTTGTTCGAATCCCGGTGGCAAAGCAACTCTATAGGCAACTGGGCCAAGCCTTTCCAGAATCTGAAACGGCCTAATGTAACAGGGCGACAACTTGCCCTTCTTTCCAAACTTGACTTGGCCTTTCATCGGAGATACACGGATGAACACATGGTCACCAACCTCATACTCAAGAGGTCTTTTCCGAACATCTGCATAATTCTTTTGTCGGTCCTGAGCTGTTTTGAGCCTTTGCCGAATAATCTTGATTTTCTCAGAAGTGTCTTGCACAATTTCAGGCCCAAGTAAAGCTCTATCCCCGACTTCTGTCCAACAAATTGGTGATCTACACCTTCTACCATACAAAGCCTCATATGGTGCCATACCGATGCTGGAATGGAAGCTGTTATTGTAAACAAATTCCGTAAGTGGCAAATAATCTTCCCAACTTCCCTGAAAATCCAAAGCACACATCCGAAGCATATCTTCCAAAGTTTGTATTGTTCGTTCTGATTGCCCATATGTCTGTGGGTGGAATGCAGTACTGAACCTTAGTTTTGTCCTCATAGCTTCCTGCAAACTCTTTCACAATCTAGATACAAATTTCGGATCTCTATCCGACACAATAGATGCCGGAACTCCGTGTAAATAGACAATCTCATCAACATAAATGGTAGCCTGTCTATAAGCATTAAATGTAGTTTTGACAGAGAAAGTGTGTGCGATTTAGTCGGTCTATCAACTTCAACCCAAATAGAATCCATACCTCGAGAAGTACGAGGTAGGCCAACAACAAAATAGATAGTCACATGCTCACTTTCATTCGGGAATAGGGAGGTTGCGATGAACCGCCTGGTTTCGATGTTGACTTTAACTAGCGACGAAGACATTTGGACACATATTCTGCAATCTCTTTCTTCATTTTAGGCCACCAATACGTTTGTTTCAAATCCCGATACACCCAGATGCATAGCAAATATGGATCTGTGGGCTTCATCTAAAACCCTCTTCTTTAGTTCCGGAATGTTTGGGACGCACATTCGGTTTTGAAATTTTAACACTTCATTTTCAATACTGAACTCTGCCTTCGGACTTGTCTTAAATTCATCTATCACCTTCTTGAGGAATTCTTTCTCTTTCTGTTTCTGCTTGATTTCATCAATGATTGGCGGCTCGGCTGTAATAACGGCTATCAATCCGCCCTGTTCACACATTACCACTTCAATTTCAGATTTCTCAAATTCTTGCAAGATCTCTTTCTGTTCAGTAAGCAAACAGGCCATACTCCCCGTTGATTTTCTACTCAAAGCATCAGCAACTGTATTAGCTTTCCCGAGGTAATACTGAATCTCAAGATCATAGTCCTTTATCAGTTCAAGTGATCTCCTCTGTCACATATTCAACTCCTTCTATGTAAAGAAGTATTTCAGACTTTTGTGATCTATGTAGACTTCACACTTTGCCCCATACAAATAATGCCGCCAAATTTTCAAAGCAAAAACAATTGCGGCCAATTCTAGGTTATGTGTTGGGTAATTCTTCTCATGTCGCCTCAACTGTCGGGAGGCGTAAGCAGTAACCTTTCCGTTCTGCATTAACACATAACCCAAACCCTTATAAGACGCATCACTGAAAATTACAAAATTTTTCGTACCTGACGGTAGTGTCAAAATTGGTGCAGTGGTCAATCTCGTTTTCAGCTCATGAAAGGAAGATTCTCTTTCGTCATTCCATTCAAATGATTGCCCCTTGCGTGTCAACTGGGTAAGAGGTATAGCTATCTTAGAAAAGTCTTTCACAAATCTTTTGTAATAACCAGCTAAGCCCATGAAACTACGAACCTCTGTTACATTTGTCGGTGAAGGCCAATTCACAATTGCCTCTATTTTCTGTGGGTCCACTGAAATTCCTTCTTGTTGATTACATGCCCTAAGAAAACAACTTCATCCAACCAAAACGCACATTTCTTTAGTTTAGCAAATAATTTCCTTTCCCGAAGTATTTGTAGGACAGTTCTCAAATGATGTTCATGTTCAAGTCTATCTTTGGAATATATCAAAATGTCATCAATAAAAACCATAACAAATTCGTTAAGGTAAGTTTTAAAAATTTGGTTCATTAAGTCCATAAATGCTACAGAAACATTAGTTACTCCAAATGGCATAACAAGAAACTCAAAATGTCCATACCCCGTTCTAAATGCGATTTTCTCAACATCCTCTGCCTTTACTTTCAACTGGTGGTACTCAGATCTCAAATCAATTTTAGAAAACACCTATGATCCTTGCAACTAGTCAAATAAGTCATCAATACAGGGTAGGGGATATTTGTTCTTTATTGTTACCTTGTTCAATTCCCGATAATCGATACACAGGCGTAGTGTCCCATCCTTCTTTTTCACAAATAATACTGGTGCACCCCAAGGCGATGTGCTAGGTCGAATAAACCCCTTGTCAAGCAAGTCTTGCAACTGTTCTTTCAGTTCTTTCATTTCAGCAGTAGCCATTCTGTAGGGGGAGTTTTAAAAATAGGCTAGGTGCCTGGCACAGTTTCAATAGTAAACTCTATCTCCCTATTTACCAATTCCCCTAGTAATTCATTTGGAAACACATCTGGGAATTCTCTAACAATAGGGATATCATTCAATTCCACATTCATAGATTGTTTAGACAACACATAGCACAAATAACCCTGGCACCCTTTCCTGATCAGTTTACATGCTTTCATTGCAGATATCAAATAAGGTGGAGGCACAATCCCATTACCCACAAACACAATTTCCTTATGTTCTGGTGGTTTAAAAACAACCTGTTTTGTCACACAATCAATGGTGGAACAATATTTGGTCAACCAATCCATGCCCAAAATTACATCAAAATGCCTAAAGTTCAAGGGTAACAAATCTACATATAGGATAGCATCCTTAACACGAATATCACAAAACCGGTATATGAATTCACACAATCTGATTCCCAGGATGGGCGGACACACATAGCAGATATGGCAATAATTCTAGAGGTCTACTCAGTCTAGATGCAAATGCACATGTCACAAAAGAGTGTGTGGATCCGGAGTCAATTAACACGAAAGCATTCTGATTACATATAGAAATAGTACCTGAGACAACTGCGTTGGCATTCCGTGTATCGCCCAGAATAAGCGTAAAAACTCTCCCTTGTCTCACGGTATCCCCGGTGGTAGCGGATCTCAAAGTATTTCCCGGCTTCGGGATCGATGCAGTTGAGCTAGCAGCTAGTCTCCCACTGTTCTGATTAAAATCTCGGGCCATATGCCCTTGTTTTCCACATTTGAAACAGGCTCCTGACACACGGTAACAAACTCCACGATGCTTTTTGCTACAAATATTACACATGGGAGCTGTGTCTCGAGAAGAATTTGAAGTATTTGAGGAGCCCATGTTTTGCTTTTTCGAAAATTTCTTCTTTGAGAAAAGCCTTGCCTTTTGTTGCTTTTCCAGTCAGTTGTTGACTTAGTCTGTCTAGCTATGTTAGCCTCTGATATGATGGCCCTGTCTAGCACCCCAATGTAGGTTTCTAGCTTCAAGACATTCACTCTTTCTAAAATGTCGCTGCGAAGCCCACCTTCAAAATGCCTTGCTTTCTTGTAATGGGTATCAATCACATGAGGTGCAAACCTGGCCAATTTAGTGAATTTGGCCTCATACTCGGCTACAGTCATACTGTCTTGCCTTAGTTCTATGAACTCTGCTACTTTCCTATCCCGAACACATTGTGGGAAGTACTTGTCGTAGAAAATTTCCAAAAATTTTACCCAGTCAACATCCTTGTGATTTTCTCACATTAACATCCACCATCTTCTTGCCTCGTCTTCTAACATAAAAGTGGCTAGAAGCACTTTCTGGGTCTCCAAGCAAGGGAACACTTCAAACAATTTCTCAATGCTGAGAACCCATTCCTCGGCTTTCAATGGATCTAATCCACCAAGGAACTATGGTGGTTTCATTTTCTTGAATTCTTTGGTGAGAGCTATTATCCGATCATCATTCTGATTATCTGGCACGGGTGGTGCCGGAAGTGGAGGTGGCGGATGTGGTTGCTGTCACTGTTGTTGCCACTCCTGTTGCTGTCTCAAAGTCTCTGCCATTTCTTGTATCAACCTTTCTATTCTGTCTATTCTGGCAGTAGAGGACTCCTCTATCTCATCACCTCTTGTTCTCACCATCTGATTAAACTTACATTATACTTTGTACAAAAGATTCACAGGTATGCACGTATTCAAAAGCATACATATTCAAATAATTTGCAATGCAAGCAAATCACAAACTTATAACACATAATCGTTCGCGTCAAAATAGTTAGTCATATTCTCAATGCTTCCAAATTCATACTTATCACATGAATGCATCCTAGATCTTTTCTAGACGCTTATTGCTCTTTTGGACAACTGTGTGAGTTATTAACTAGTGCTCTGATACCACTCTGTCATGACCCAAACTCGCTCCCAAGGGTTAAGGACATAACCGGCCAGTAATCATGAGATTACCTACGGCCTCAAACCAAACCAAACGTATTTTAACAGAGTTAATGGGGGCCAAAGGGAAGCAATTTAAAACTTTGTCCATAGAGCTGTGCTTACATGGCACATCATCATAAACCATACATATGCACATTAATAACTTACAACAAAATATGTACTACACAAGGTTTTGTATATACAAGATCATATAAGTCTAAGTCAGCCAAAAAACTATATACAACATATTCAAAGACTTCGCCCATATGACAAAATAAAACAGAATGATAAAAAGGCGAAGACGGGTCTCGTGCGTAAGATGCAAGGGCTGACTCTTCAAAACCTTTGTTGTTTCTTACAGACTTCACTGGGGCTCGGTTTGGACTTCTTTTGGCTCACCTACAAACACAAGAATGGCGTGGCGAGCCCGATGAATAATATCAAATACAGAAGTTATACAAACAATATGTAGAACAACATGCTTCAAATGGCCTTGGGCCCAATTCATATTTCTAGTTAACATATATACATAATTTAGGTCAAGTGACTGTAGTTCTGAACAAACTGGCCTTTGGCCCATTCAAACTTTCATTTGTGTCAAAACGGCCTTTGGCCCATTCAGATAACAAACTAGCCTTTGGCCCATCCATTCGTTCGTGTCAAAACGGCCTCCGACCCATCTATTCATGTCAAAACGGCCTCCGGCCCATTCATTCATGCTAAAACGGCCTCTGGCCCATTCATTCATGCCAAAACGGCCTCTGGCCCATTCATTCATGTCAAAACGGCCTCTGGCCCATTCATTCATGTCAAAATGGCCTCTGGCCCATTCATTCTATTCTCTTATTCAGATCAGACTGGCCTTTGGCCCACTCATTTGGTATACCAAACATTGTCCACCAATCGAATCAATGAACTTATAAAACTTACATAAAAGTAAGCAATTAGACAACAACATATTTCAGATATCTCTGTTAAGATATTACTCACAGTGATCGGTTGGTTGGTTTTCCCTGGAGTTCGACCCTACACATTTCATGAACATAAAAGGGTCATAGACAATTCAATCTGTTCTAAATTCACATTTTCCTCTTTAGGTTTCATCCTTATCTCTTTAACTCAATTACAATACTCAATGCATGCCTAAGAGTACTTAGAAGTGAAAGAGAACAGAAAACGAAACACAAAATGTCTTTTTAAAATTTTCAGAAACAGGGTCCCCGCTCGAGCGGACCCATGAGGTTTGCAAAAGTGCTGGATGCATCAAAATTACGCTCGAACGTGAAGTATGGCGCTCGAGTTGAAGGCTTGTCTACATAGCTCCCCGCTCGAGCGTGAACTTCCTCGCTCGAGCGGACATCCAAGTTTTCAAAAATTTACTGGAGCACGAATTTTACACTCGAGCGGAGGTTCTCCCGCTCGACCGGACATCAAATTTTCTGGAAAATCCAGAACATGTTCTTGAGCTCGAATTCAATATTCCAATCAACATTTCATGCATATAATAGCTCAAACTTCAAATATACTTGTGCTAACATGATACAAACACCAAATTACAACATCATGAAGCTCAATTCCATGAATCAAACGCATGCATGGCTCAAATTGACCCAAACTCATAACCAACACATTAAATTCAAACATTCAAGACCAACACCTCCATGGTTTGTGCTTGCATGTGGGAAATACTCATTATTCTCAACTTAATTGGTGAAGAGATGATCAAATACATGGAATTAAACCAAAAATTCAACATGGATCATACACATTGTGCTCAAACATGGAAATTTATAGCAATTCCTTACATGCATGTGTTCTATGACTTTCAATTCAACAAAACCAACTCATTTCTTACTCTAGATCACTAGTTAATCTTCAATTCACAAAATCACAACTCTAATGCACATGTTAAAGGTTGATTACTCACCTAGGAGCTTTAATCTTCCCAAACTTATGCTTAATTCTTGAGTTACACTCCAAAATCTTCAAGCTTCTTGAGAAATCTTCAATCTCCTACACTCTTTCTCTCTCTAATCTGGCTCTCTCACTCTCTAAGGAGCCCAAAATCAGCCAAATGAAATAAAATAGAGGTATTGAGTGTATAGTGCCCTTAAGGTAAGTCCCACTAATCAAAAATATCAATATTAAATAATTGGGCACTTAATTAATCGTTTTGAATCTAATTATTTTGACCCAAATCAATTTCCAATTAAATTTCACTGTAGGCTTTAAAAATTACGCTAATCACAATGGCGTAGTCAATTTCAGATTCTGTGGCCGATAAGGCCTTCAATTTAATTTCCAAAGCAGATAATCAAACAGATATTCCTACGGTGAACAGATAGAAATTCAAAACCACATATTTTCACATAATGGCTCACAAAATCATATTAAACACATAATCATGCTCATATTAAGGACCAATTAACATATTACGGAACATGGATATCACAAAGATGATCTATTTCCTCAGCATACCATGTATAATCCAGGAGACAGCCTCCCCAATCTTTGTCGGTATGGGCCAATTGAAATCATTGTCGTCCCATCATTCACCGTCAACTACAGACAAATAGTTGTCCGGCTCCACCTGAATCATCTTCGCAGGACAAGTGCCTCTCTCAGGGCAATACGTAATTATGGTTTTTCGACTGTTTTCCTTTCTTTCTCTTTCAAAATGCCTCAGTGCAGCTTCAGTATCTACAGTGTTCACAACTCCCACTTCCTGGGCTAGGTTTTTCACAGATGTGTCTTTCGGTAATTTTCCTTCCTCATCGACCTTCCCGGCCACAGTTACTATCTCTGCTTTATTTCCTTTCAGTTTCATCCCAGTTTCTCCTTCCTTGTCCAACTCATCACTCAGCCATCCGATGTTATAAGTAGATCTGTTCAGGTCAAACCACCCGATCTGTACATCTCCCTGATCATGCTCATCAAAAAAATGCAGATTGTCCAAATTTTCTTCGAGATCTACCAAATCATCCAACCCTTGGCTTGAGCCATCTTCTCTAACCACATTGATGTCTACCGAGATTGGTAGCACCAATTCAAGCTTGGTTTGACTGGTTGGCGCAATATAGCAACTCGGATCATATGCTTTTTCAAAAAAGTCCTCGGGACGCTCCAACAATAAGCCAATACCTTTTTCTGAGGCTAGACACTCCTTTACCATGAGTATTGTCGCCATAGTATGAGGTTCAAGTTGTGGCTTAAATGCTTCCATCATGCACATATCTATGCCCTTGGGAATGAACAACATTGGTTTCGGTAGGTGGGAGGGGGTAATATATACACTGGGTCATATGAGGTGGCCAGTGTATGGATAAAGTTGAGGTTTCAAGGTGGGGGGACTTGGTTATGGACTGGGACTGGATTTGTGGTTACATTTGGTTTCTAAGGTGGAGCGATGACCTTGTTATCAATGAGATCTTGGATCTCATGACGCAAACGGTAGCACTGGTCGGTGTCATGACCCTGTTGCTGGTGGAAAGCACAATATTTTGCAGAGTTATGCTTGGGTGGAAGAGGATCGGGAAGTGGACGAGGTTCTAAAGGTTTGAGGTGTCCTTTTTTGACCAACACTTGCATGGCTTTGGAAAGGGTCATGTATAATTGGTTAAAAGTCCTCTGGGGTCGAGTAGGATTAGATGATGTTTGTGATCCTGTATTGGCGAAAAGGTCAGCAATTCTTATCATGGTGACAGCACTTACGTCCGATGGCCTCGCAGTTGTGCTACCACTGGCAGCATTGGAACTACGAACAAACGACCTTTTTGCCTGCTCCTCCTACTTCATTCCATTTTCAATTTGCACTCCCATTTCATGAAGTTTTGTAAATGTAAACAATGGAAGCATAATCATTTTCTGCAACAACTTGCCATATAAATTCCGAACGACCATTCTGATCTGGTCCTTCTCTGAAGGCCTCGTGGTTTTCATCAAGGCTTTATCTCTCCATCTTGTTACAAACTCAGAGAAACTCTCCTTCGACTCTTGACGTGTTTCCTCACGATCATGAGTTGTGACCTCAATCTGCGTATTATAAGAGTATTGAGCAATGAAGGCTTCAGTTGTCTCTTCCCAATTCTATTTGACGGAATCTTCTAGCTTAGCATACCAAATAGCTGCTATACCCGACATGGTGAGGCCAAAGAAAGACAACTTCTATAATCTAATTGGGCCCATCAGCCACAAGATATCGGAAAACAGTCGTAAGGGAACCATCAGATTGCTGGAACCGTCAAAACGATCAATGTGTGGCATTTTAAACCGATCTGGCAAGGTAATAGCAAAATCAATGTATCCATTCTCCATGTCCAGGATGGAGTTAACCCTTTGTGCTCTTTTGAATAGCTCTCCAATTTGTTGACCTTGAATGTAGTTGGGTCAACCTCGAACTTGAACAGAGCCTCGGTCTGATAAACTGGGGCTTTGGAAGTTTGTGCTAGGATTGTCTTTGTTGGAATGCCCTAGTTTTCTTGAACATTGGCGATTAGCGGTGGGCACGCGAGGATAGGCTGCGGGGTACATAGGATCAGAGGTAGAGCGGTTGTGGTTGCTATTATTGTAACCTAGTTATGACCTCAGCCTGACAGGCTGTAACCTCGGCCTAACAGGCAGCATCATGCTGTAGGGTCTCGGCTGTTTGTTACAGATGGAGTAGCAATTCCTTCATAATGGCCGGGGGATACTGTGCCATTGGAATAGGTAACTGGTTTGGAAATGGATGACTGCTCTTGAACTAGACTGAACATAGGTGAGCTAAGAGGTGATTGTTGTAAAAATTGGATTGGTGAACTCTGTCTAGTTCTCCTCTGTCTTGTAACTAGTGAGAGTGAGGTAAACATAGGTTGTCCCCGAACAAGATCCCTGGCTTTGCAAAGCCTTCTGAGTCGGGTCCAGAGTACTTGGGGAATATCCAAACTTTCTGAAGCTATGTTTTTTAACTACCTAGCAAAAGAAAATAAAGAAAAGAACAGTAATCAGAAACCACACAACACCTCAGCTAAGATGTTGTCAACACAGACATGCTCAAAGCTGTAGAACTGTACTCAATACTGAAATCTGCCCCAAAATAGATACAACCTTGGAACTGATATGAACATTCCTATACAGTTTCACTGTAAAGCACATACCAGTTAAAAGAGAGCCAAAACACCCCTATGATGAAGTAGGGTCACCCTGTCCTAGTTTTGTCATAAACTAGGATTTACTATTGCAAACAAACAGTTTCACGCAATCTTGCATACAGGCAAGCATCCTGTCCTAGTTTGGAACAATCACTATGGCTTGACTATATGCAGCCAGGCCAAGTGGTCAAAGGGGCTACCTTAGCAAGATTTACCTAATATACTTCTCATACCTAACACTGAGAAGTGAAAGGAGGATCAAGCAGTACAGCGGTAATACAGATCCAAGGGTTGTGTTTCCAACATGGCAGAGCCCACGACCAATCAGCCTTTTGGCAAGTTTTTGGGCAAGCCTTCGGCAAACTATCTAGGAATAGCAGATGGCAAACACAGTAACTTAAGTGCACTGATGCAAATGCAATGCAAAGAACATATAAATGTAGATAAAATTTTCACATCATGAATCTTGAGTCAAGTTCTCTAAATTTTCCAGCAGAGTTGCTAGAAACTATAGTTTTCTTTTCATGCTCCTTTCAGATATGATTAGCTCTACAGTTCGGACTCCTGTGATTCTGAATCTAATTTCACAAATGCAACGTAAAATAGATAAACAAAAATGAGTCCAAATCCAGTAAATCTTTTCAAAAATCAATTTTGAATCAAAATGTCAAAAATGGACTGCTTTGCTAGATTACAGAGAAGCCACCTAAATATTTTTTTGGGAAATTTAGGAATCCCGTGACTTCTGCCAAAGGCCACGTGTTCGTCATTACCAAGATTGTCTTGGCTCGGGAACTTAGGTACGAGAGAGGAAGGTCATGAACTGAACACCCCACTTGCCTGATCAAAAGATCGGCCTCTACTAATCATGATGTGATTCTTATTTACATTATATGCTCTTGTTCCGATTTATTAGCTATTTTTACTATGTAACGCACACAAGCATAGACTAATTTGCAAGAATTGGAACTCTTTGATTTCATGTTTATTTGAAAATTGTTTTGAATACACGTCACTTAAAAAAAATTTTTGTATGTATACTAATCAATTTATTCCAATTCAAGCAATTAGCCTTCATCTTCTGACATTCAAACAGATATATCACTTAAGCAACTAGCCTCATGGAATTTATGCTTTAATGACATGGCAACAATCACACGCATGCATTATGCTAAAGCAATTAAATGCTCACCTAGTTCTCCGAGCCAAAACAAAGCAAAATAATTAGAAAACATGCATGTCTCTAACTAATGCAAAATGACTAATGCGACACATACAAGATGCAATTAATTGGCTTGGCTACTAAAATGGTATTTGAATCAATTTGATAGCTTGCGGTCTAAGCACATATTCAAAGAATTTAAGAAATAACAATGCTTTGTTAGAATGATGAACCGAGCTTTGATGCGTGCAAGACAGATGGATACAAATCATGGAAAATGCTAAGAAAACATGATACTCTATACTATCATCATAAGCAGAGAAATAAAAGGGAGAAAGAAATTGGGGTTAGAAGACATACACACTTATTACATTGTTTTCCCTCGTAGAAGAGGGTCCGAATGAGTGCCTGAATGTCCGACCAAGTGAAAGAATAAATAACTAACTAGCTAAGCTAATGAACTAACTAGCTAAATTATTACAACAAAGGCTAATAAGGAGTGACAACTAACTACCTAATGAACCATTACTACAACAGCACTAATTACAATAATTAATTACAACAAGGATAATTTATAACAACAATGCTTGCAATAATGAATTAAAGCAATGCATGCACATCAAAGAGGACAAGTTTTAGAAGCCACTCTGTCTGCCTCCTTGGGAATCTGCCTTATTTCACCTTCAGCCACTCCCCCTATTTCTGCAAAAACACACTGCTTACAAAACATTAGGGCCCGGCCGGTCCCTAATGAGGCTTGGCCAGGTCCAAAGACAACTGGGCGTGCCCTAATTTCAGGCAAAACCCTATTTTTGTGCTCTGAAGTGAAAACAATGCAGACAAAATGTTTCTAAGCTCTGTTTGTCCCTTCTACTCTTCTCTATCATGGAGAGGTTCAAGAGAAGAATGAAATGGGTTCCAAAACCATCAATAAGAAACTTGATCACTTGATGATTTCGGAGACAATCGGACAAAAATTAATCAATGCTATGACTAACCACTTTTCCCTCCTATCATGAAATAAGCTCAAAGAAGGGGGTAGAGATAGTTCCAAATTCATCAAAACATCATGAATTGATGTATGACGATTCTTGACACAACTGATTCGGCATAACGTCGCTGAACCCAAACAATCTAACTCATTTTCTTTATGTCGGTTTTATTGATTTTAAGCCCATTTTATTCGTCATTTCCATTCTTTAATCAATTTGTCCGAGGTGATGGTTAAGTCCACTAAATGAGAAGGAACGTCAAATGAGAAGCGATTCTCAGCTTGAAAGAGAGCCTATGCCTTGATGATGAATCTCCGTAGAGATTAAGCCATTAAGTATAGGTCTTTTTCCCATGCCTTGAACAACCGTCAATCTTTGGAAATAACTCTCAAACAAAAGAAAAGAAGAAAAGAAGTGATTACGCAAAATTGATTATTAGAATGGGACTTTTGGCACAAAAAACTAAACAAAGAAAAGCTATCAAAGCATGGGTAACACAACACAACAAGCTAGATATTTGAACTTCCAACACAACAAGCTATATGTTCAAAGCATACACTAATTAAATAAATTAGGACAGCCCTAAAAAAGTCCCTACTATGTGAAAAACAGTGACCAAAACTTATGTTAAAGAGCACAAAAAGTTAGATAATAGCAAAAAGATACAAAACTAGTAAACTAGAACAAGGAGGGGTAGCTAACCACCCCCCTCCCCCACTTTTGGGACTTCAAACCATGTTTTAGCCTTTTTTAAAACTCTGAAAATCAGTTTAAAATTCAAAGAAAATAAGTGTAAAAACAAAGGGTTGAGCTATGAAAGTAGGTAGAAGTAAGGCTGTTAATCCTCACCACCTTTGGTAGCTTATTCAAACCCAAGTTTCAACACTTGACATGGATTCAAAATAGCTCAAGAACACAAGAAATAGCAAAAGATGAAGTGAAATGAAAGCAAGAAACAAAAGTTACAAGCTTATACCTCTTAAATGGAGTAAGCTTTGATTGTTGAGCAAACTCAATCGTAACACACTCTCAAGGTTGAATTATGATTCTCAAGGTTCAACCATGACCCCAAGGTGAAGGTTTAAAGGTGTGTATGGTGTATAACTAGGACTCAAAGATGGCAAGCTTGCTCAAAGATGGCTTGCACAAGAAGAAAGAGCTCTCAAATGAGTATATAAGCTCTTTGGAAATTGTTCAACCCTCAAAACAGAGATATAACCTCGTATTTATAGAATTTGAGCAAAATAGGTCAAAAATATCTTCAAAAATAGACAGTTGGCGGGCTCCTGCCCAAAACAGTGTTTATTGCTACCAAGGCACGACCGGCCCCAAATGGCCTCTGTCGACTCCCAATAAGGCACGACCGGGCCTCAATGTACTCCCCTATTTCTTTGCTTCAAGCTCAAAGTAAGGTGGCCCAATGGTCCAAAAAGGGATCTATGAAGGATGAACAAGGTAAATAGAAAGGCATTGGGACTATTTCAAAGCCTGACCTTAGAGTCCTTGGTTGATCATTCGAATCACACACAATATAACTTTCATTATCGAGTGCATACACCCGAGTCTTACAAACAGTCAACAATGAGGTGTCTATAGTCATATATAGTATCAGAACTAGTTATGGGTTATGTATATTGTGGTTTGTTGTAAATTGAGTAAATGTGTATATATATAAGTGTTGAGTAGAAATAAAGATACTTTTGAGGAAATTGTGTATATTAAATATAAGTGAGAAATTGCATATTATATAAGTATAATGTGGAGCATCATGATTATATATATGTATGAAGTATATTAATTGGAATTAAATAAATTACCTACTTGACTATATGTTCATCCCATGTTATTGAAATTTTTTCTGGTAACGATGATGAACCACAACCATGAGTTGGCATGGAAAGTGAGCACGAGCTAGAGAAATCTTTTATTTGTAGCCACGAAGGGTTGAATGCCATATGTGTATAAAGGGTTACACCTTCTTTCTTTTGTTGATATAAGTTTGAAGGCACTTTTAATTGTCATTGTATTTCGTAATTCTTATATATTGAATAGGTGTTATATATTTGTGAGACCCAAAAAATCCTCTCACATGGATTGTTGAAGAGATCCAATGAAGTGATGAGCTTTGTCCTATAAATTTGGAAAGTTAGACATACCCAATCGGGGTTGCCGGTAGGAGACACTCCGATAATGAAGTTAGCAACTTGAATCAAATAAAGAAGATGAAGAAAATGAAGAGTAGGTGTGTGTTGTGCTGCAGAGAGATGAGGCATACCTCTTTTCCATGGGATGCCTCCCTTTTATAGATAGGGGTGCGATATTTGTTTGATGGGCTTTCTTGTTTAGGTTGTGCCAATTGTTAGGACTTGTTTGGGTCACCCCTTGGATTGCTAATGGCATGCCCTAAAATTTTCTAAATGACTATTTGCCATTTTTCCTATCATTTCTTCTTCTTATCATCATGACTACATTCTACAACTTTCCATCATTAAATTCTACCTGAACATATTCTTATTGAGTGATGATATACAAATATAAAATTTTCAAACACAATGATATATCTTAATGGTGACATTTCACTTTAAAACAAAACATACATAAGCATGATTTATATTTACGACAATATTACTATCATAACATTTTTATAATATTTTTTATATAAATTTTTATATATGACTAGAATTTTTCATTTTTATTTCCACCATCATTTTTCTTTTTTGTCTATTCATCGACATTTATTATAGTATTACCAAACACTGTCATTCAGATTTATTACAATATTATTGAATTTTTTTGTATTTGGTGAATTTAAAAAAAATCACAAAATCTTATACTTCTTAAGTATATCTAGATTAGGTATTTCTAAAAAAAAAAAAAATGCTTAAAATATTAAAAAAATACTAAAAATAAATATATATATATATATATATTGTGTGCGTTAAACCAAATAAGATAATTGTTAGTTCTCTTGAAATGATATGAACAAAATATTAGCATTATTTTATTATTTTATATGTATAAAGGCTAAGGGGCAAATATGTCATTTTAATCTGATAAGAGGGTAAGTGTAATTTTTTAAACATGAGGGGAGAATTTGTATTAAACAGAAATCTTAGGAGGTGTTAGTGTAATTTACCTCTTTTTTACTGTTCATTTTTTTAAAAATTTTTTTGCTCGACTCTTGTCCTCAACTAAAGTGTGGTTAGTGGAAGAATGTGCTTAGCGGGAGAATGCGCTCGACAAAAGAGCTTGGTGAGGCTATGATTGTTGAATATGCACTCGGATATCGAGTAGCCTTATGCAGTATGACCTCGCCAAATAGCTTTGTAGCTTTGCCAAGCAATCTTCCATGAATTGTGGTATTGTTGAAATGCACATGCATCGAATGCCGAGTAACTCTTCAAAGTGGAGAAAAGTCTCAATGTTATACTCAAAGCGATGAATCGAGTGTGTACAGACAATGCTACTTTGCTGAAATAAGCCGTCTAGAACCATGATAAATTTTTTGGGCCAAGATAGTTGGGTCGGTAACTCCTCTCAATTTCTTATCTTGCCAAAATTGTTTGGTTGGCAATGGTTGGCAACTTGGCTTTTTGTCTTGTTGAGACATTTGGAAGGCAATTCATCTTGGTTCTTTGATTTGCTGAAACACTTGGTTGGCGACTCCTCCACCTTTGGCTCGCCAAAAATTAAAGATTGCTGATAATAACGCTAGAGAGAGACTGTGGTCGGCCTATAACATCTTATCTGTGAGCGGAATAAACAAGTCACCAATAAAGAGGTACTGTTGCTAAGGAGTTTGATGGTCAACCTAAATAAAGTGCCGACTAATAGCTATTAGTACTTAGCATTTAGAGAAAAAGGACGTTTAGTTCGGCTGTTATGCTCGATCATTCCCGAGCTTCAAGATGCTCTTGACACCATGCCCATGATCATTTATCTCTGTTCGACCTTAAAGTAACTACCTTATGCTCAAAAAATAATTGCTTAATTTGTATGCAATTGTTGCTAACAATGCTCAGCTTGCAATTTATTATTATTATTATTATCAGTCGTAAACTTTAGCCAAACAAGTTGTTTTGGAAGAGTGAGTTGTTGAATTTTTCAAGTTGAAGTTATGTTGAGTTAAATGGGTCTTTCAATTTAATAGTTATTCCGACCTCATTTTGATTACACTGAGAGGACAATTTTGATGAACATCTCTTGATTAACAAACTAGTTGTTTGGACATTTCCACTATTTTTCCTTGGCAACCTGTGTTGTTTTTCTAGCCAAATGACTTTTAGAGAGAGAAAACAAAGACCAAAGTTTGAATTCCATAGAAATTGTTGGTATAGGTACATGTATGTATGTCAAGAATCAACTTTAAAATAAGTTTTAAGAGGCAAAGAATAAATAAATAAATAGACAAAGACCCAGGGGTGAGTTTGGTTGAGCAACCTTATTGAATTGTCGAAAAGATGCTCCCTCCAAGAAAAATGTGAAACCCATTCTTAGAGACAGAAAATGGAGATGCAATGGTATATAAAATAGGAGCATATTGTTTAAAAATTAACTACTTTGAACGCTTGTTATAGATATGGAGGTAGAGCATTAAATTGCAATATATACATGTACATATTTATTAGAATTAATAGTTTAATAGATATATTTTTAGAGAGAATGATTCTTGTCATTCTTGGTTTTATACTCATGGTGAACAACATATTGCCATCATTCATCAGAGCACAAGCAGCTTATAAAATCATGAAGATTAACTAATGATGGCAAATTGATCAAAGTCCCCGTGAAGGTGTTTATCATGCAAGAATATACAAACTGGAAGAGAAAATTAAGTGAGTTCGAACCAATGTTCTATCCATATATTTATAGCATACATGGTGGCTTTTGATCAATGGTTACAACCATTGAAATTGAATCTTCAAACCCAATGGTTACCATGTTTCCAAACATTGTGACTTTTCATTTCAAACTCAAACTTCCAGTTGCTTCTTCTTGCGGGAAGGTATGAATCACCATCTTTTGGGTTATGATTCGCTATGAGAAAATCCACCATATTATGGTGTGAACACCTCTCATACCTTCATCTTCCAGTTGATCACACTATAATATTAGTGGTAATACCTGAGTTAGGTATGTTTACCCAAAATTTTGCCTCATGCCAACTTTTATCTATGAAATTACGTTATAGATCGACGTCCGATTTTGATTTGGCCATATGTGCACACATTTTTGCCATCAATCTAACCGCATTCGTATAAATGTGTTCTCCTACTGACAACACATTCCAAATGACTTCAATTAACTATATTTCAAGTGAACGGCATCAATATTCAATATTCAGTGTTGGGTTTATAGTCCATACCCAATCACCATTGACGACTTCGATGCACATTTCTCATGTGTCGCACACTGAAATTATTGTTAAGTACTTCCTTTAAGGCCCATTTCTGAAGGTTTTCGTTAACACGCCTTATCAATGACTTTTTTGCTGATCAAGCAAACAACATCATCTAGTCAGCATGTTACATATCATGGACTTTACATCTTATGCTAACTATTAATTCCTCTACCTCATTTCCTGACCAAGCACATGTTTCCATACAAGATAAAGTCGCATAACATCGGTTATCCAGGTGTCCCTAGATTCATCCAACTATGCTCTTATATAAGTAGCTAAACCACCTAGCTAGACATTTTCAATCCTATATTCGCTACATGTTCTCCGAATTTTTCCAGAGATAACCCTTTGCTCATAGGGTCAACCACCGTCTCTTTTGAGGGTATATAGTTGACTTTGATTTCTTCCATTTTCACTATATCTTGAATATAGCGATAACTTACATCAATATGTTTTCCCTTAGAGCTATTTGCTCCACTTTTTATTAATGAGATGGCGGACTGATTGTCACAAAACATATTGACCGGTCTGGTAGGTATACCTAATTGTAAACTATCAACAAATTGTTTTATCCAAACCACACTATTCACGATTGTGCTACAAGCTATGTATTCAGCTTCCATAGTGTACTTTGCAACACAACTCTGTTTCTTACTTAACCAAGAAACTATTGTTCCACCAAACAAGAACACATGACTACTAGTAGATTTTCTATCATCTACATCTCTTGCAAAATCTGCTTCAATGTATCCTTTGATGTCTAGATCACACAAACCGAAACATAATTTCAAATTCTTAGTGCCTTTTAAATATCTAAATATTCTTTTGATTGCTTGTCAATATTCCTTACCTGGATTAGATTGAAACCTACTTACCAATCCGACTGCATGACAGATGTTAGGTCTTGTGCTTGTCATAGCATACATTAAGCAGCCTACTACCTAAGCATATGGGACATCTTTTATTTCCTCAATTTCAAACTTAGTTTGAGGACTCATACTTTTACTAAGACGTTGTCCCTTACAAATAGGTGTGTTTAAAGAATTACAGTTGTCCATATTAAATCTTTTGAGCACCTTGTCTAGATATTTTTCTTGATCTAAATATAATAATTTTGAAATTTCTATCTCTTGAAATTCTAATTCCTAGAACATAGGTTGCAAGACCCATGTCTTTCATTTCAAATCTAGATGCCAAGAAAGTTTTGATTTTTATAATTATATCTAGACAATTTCCTGCTAACAATATGTCATCCATGTATAAAGACAATATTGCTAACTTGTCATCATTTTTCCAGATATAAACACAATAATCTAATGGACTCACAACATAGCCTATTTCTAAAATGGCTTAGTGGAATTTCAAGTACCATTGTCTTGAAGATTATTTGAGTCCATACAAAGATTTTTTGAACTTGTAGACTTTATCCTCGTTACCTTGGATCTGGAAACCGTCAGGTTGCATTATATAAATTTTTTCTTTTAATTCTCTATTGAGAAAAGCTATTTTAACATCTAACTGATGCAATTCTAGATCCATCCTAGCTATGACTTCTTTTAGAATCCTTATTGAGGGAAATTTTGCAACAGGAGAATATGTATCGACGAAGTCTATTCTAGGTTGTTAAGTGAATCCCTTGGCTACTAACTTGGCCTTTTATTTGTCCAAACTCCCATCTATTTTGAATTTCTTTCTAAGAACCGCCTTACAACCAATGGCTTTCCTTTCATTCGGGAGATCATTTAATTCCCAAACATCATTTTTCTTGATTGAGTCAAGTTCTTCATTCACAGCCTCAAGCCATTGTGTAGCGTCATTGCTACTCATTGCTTCATTATAACTAGTAGGATCATCTACTAAGTTATTAAGTTCTTCAACTTGAAAAACATAATGATCTTTCAAAAATGTAGATGGACGTCTTGCTCTCTTACTCCCACTTATCTTAGGATTTGAAGCAGGTAACGCAACGTCATGTAGGTGTCGTTTCCTCCCACTGTTAGGTGGTTCTGAGAGAACTGGTGGTGCTAGTGACAAAAAATGAAAAGAAGAATCCGAAGATGCTTCGGAGAGCAATTCAATTTGTTTAATAGGAGTAACAAGATCAGTAGATTCAAGCAAAATAGCATCTCTACTTTCGATTAATCCACGTCGGATGGTAAAACGATAACCACTCCCATTTTCAACATAGCCAATAAACTTGCATTCCCAAGTTTTACTTCCCAATTTATCCCTTAAAGATTTGGGAATAAACACATGTGCTTTACATCCCCAAACTTTGAGATTTAGAACATTAGGTTTAGTACCATTCCAGTATTCATAAGGAGTTAGAGGTTTGGCTTTTGTTTCGACTCTATTTAATATGTATGCGGCAGTGGACAAGGCTTTTCCCACCACCCCCACCCCCCAAAAAAAAAAAAGAATAGGAAGATCAGCATGAGCCATCATAGACCTTGTCATTTCCATTAGAGTATGATTTCGTCTTTCTGCAATCCCATTTTATTGTGGTGTGTATGGCTTTGTAAACAAATGTTTGATGTCATTATCTTTATAAAAAGAATCCATAGCTTCATATTCACCACCTCTATCATTATTCAAGTTTTTAATGGACCAACAAAGTTATTTTCTACTTCTAATTTATATTCCTCAAACTTTTCAATGGCCTCTAATTTGTGTTTAAGAAGGTAGATATGTCCATATCTTGAATAATTGTTAGTGAAAGTAATAAAATATTCCATGACATGATGAGTTTTAGTTCTTAAAGGGCCACAAATGTCCGAATGAATTACTTCAAGTAATTCCAATGATTTCCAATGTTTTGAAATGGCTTGCTAGTCATTTTTCCTTTGATACATGGTTCACATATATCAAAATCATCAAAACACACTTAAGGCAATAGGCCAATATTAAACATTTGAGACATTTTATTTTTATTAATGTGACCTAATTGTAGATGCCATAATAAGAACTATTACTGGTAGAAACATACAAATAATCAGAAAACATACTTTATTATTATCAATAGGAAGAGAGTACATGTCATTCACTCTTACACCTTTCACTAATACACTTCCTTTCTTAATCAAAACTATGTTAAACCTGAAATTAATCTCAAAACCCTTTTGGGTTAACATTGGAATTGAAATTAAATTTCTGCGAATGCTGGGTACATAAAGCACATCATGATGCACAATGGAAGTTCCACTAATAGAGAATTGATAGTTGTCGATGCCCAGAACATCACTGTAAGAGTTATTGCCCATATAGATTCTGTGTTCACCAAACTTCTTTTCAGTATACTCCACGAACATGTCCTTGTCTTGCACGATATGCCTAGTTGTAGCAAAATCAATCCACCATGAATTTGATGAAGGTTCAAATACCATTGTTTCAGAAATTGTCATGGCAACAGGGTTGTGATCATTTTTTTGCTTAGATATGACCTTTTTGACCGCATATGTAACATGGGCCAACCTGATTCTTGTGATGTTGTTGTTTTGGCCATCCTTGCTGCTTCTTTCATCCTTTCTAGTACCCCTTCTTCCACTTTTTCTTGAAAGAAGTAGTTTTTCTCTTGTTGAATGGTGTGTGGATATTATTCGGTGGTTGTGATGAAGATTGTGCCATTAACAAGTTAGAAGACAATCATTCTTTACGCCTTCATTTAATTCTTTTTTCTTCCAAAACTAAGAGTGCAGGAAATGTTACCATTGAAATTTCTCGTCCGCTATGAGTTAAAGATGTGACAACATGATCCCAAGACAACGGAAGACTATTAAGTATGGTAGTTACTTGCATCTTGTCTGACAAAGGATGATCAGCGTTAGATAATTATTTAGCAATTAATTCCATTTGATTAACATGATTACCAACACTATCATTAGCACTCATATGAGTGTTATTATATTTGTCTAAGAGCAATTGAATTTGAGTGTCCGATCGAACTCCATACTTACTTTTTACTGCTTTCATTAATTGTTTGACAGTTTCATGTTCTTCGAATAACAGAATAATATCGTCTTTCATATTATGTAACATTGTTGCCTTTGACATTGCATCATTCTCTATCCATTTGTTTTGAAACCAATTAGAATCATCATCTGGTTTGTAAGTAGATAAAGTGTGCAACATTTTTTCATGTGGAAGAAGATAAGAAATGTGGCGTTTCCATGCCTGGAAATTATTTCCATTAAGCATCATAGTTCTTGAAGAATCAATAACACTTTTAATAGCCATACTAAAAATGTGTTATAACAAAAATACAAGTGTGGATATTACAAACAAAATAAACAAATAAGCAAAAATAAATACAACAGCATGTCTTTAATAAGGATAAGGCTTGTAGTTGTTGAGTTGGCCCCTATGATAAGCAAAATATTGATGTAGAGGAGTAAAACGGTCTTCTTGCCTTGGGTAAGAAGAATGATGAAAACCCAATGGCCAATTAAACCCAATACTCTATTTATGAGTCTTGTGAAAATAGTTACGAGCCCAAGAAACACAACGATGCTTATTTAAAAAAATTTCTTTGGATGTTTTCCGGGGTAACATCCTTGGATAGCCTCATTCTCTAATTATTTCTTTCGAAAATTTAGTACTTAGAAGAATTCTAGAGGTTTTGGCTTTTGAATGACTGAAAATGGCTCTGAAATGAGTGAGAACGGGCAAAAAAATCTCCTGGTCTAGGCTACTGCTGGTTCAGAGCTTTGGCTGAATCGGTTTGAACCAGTTAGGAGTGAACCGGCGGAACACGTGGGTTAGAGAGACGCGGGTCAAGGCGCGGAGCCGAAGAGTCTTGGTCAGCGCGGGCGTAAAGGCTGACTTAGGGTGGCATCTTGGTCGGCTGGGTGGACTACGATCCTCAACTACGCTTGCGGCTTTGGGCTACTAGGTTGCAGTTGGCTGGATTGGGCCTTTGGCAGAGTTGGCCCAATTTGCTTCTTTTTAAGAATTAAGCCAAAATTTCCTAGCTGTGTGCTTAATTTTTGGGCTTTTTCTTTTTGTTTTTGAATTTGGCCCAATAGATGGAATTTTCAAAATAGAGGCAGATGTTCCAACGTTATTATTGCACTGGTTGTCTTCTCCGATGACTGGTGTCGAAGACCATACACTGTAATTTGAATTTTGTGGATCAAACTTTTGTCGTTTTTCAAAACGAATTTCACCGTTGTGATCAAAATTTTGAGACGAACAAGACGGTGCTAAAGTGGTGACTCAAGTTGAACTAAAAATTATTTTATAAAATTTCTTCCACCGGTATAATTCAGCCACACTTTCGGCAAGGTTCGATACAATACCACCACCAACTGTTATTTTCTTTTGGATACTTTTCTGGCAATACAACACGTTGATGATGATTAAATAAGCAAACGGAGTTAACTAATGCCAAAGCTTGTCAATCAATAACACTTTGAATTTTTGGTAAAAAGATTTCGAAAAATTTTCCTTCTTCCGGACTGTAATTCGACATCTGCGATTATGTATAAACCTGGCTTTGATACCACTGAAAGATTAACTAATCATGGCAAATTGATCAGAGTCCCCATAAGGGTGTTTATCACGCAAGAATATGCAAATCGGAAGAGAAAATTAAGTGAGTTTGAACTAATATTTTGTCCATATATTTATGGCATGCATGATGGCTTTTGATCAATGGTTACAACCATTGAAATTGAATCTCCAAACCCAATGGTTACCATGTTTCCAAACATTGTGACTTTTCATTTCAAACGCAAACTTCCAATTATTTCTTCCTGCGAGAAGGTTGAATCACCATCTTTTGGGTTATGATTCGGTATGAGAAAGTCCATCATATTATGGTATGAACACCTCTCATACCTTCAAATTATACCTGCCGATTCAAGCTAGATCTCAATCTCTTTGTTGAACTCTTTCAATTCCCACAGACGGTGCCAATTGTGAGATTCAAAAAATCCTCTTATATGGATTGTTGAAGAGATCTAATGAAGAGATAAGTTTTGTCCCATAAATCTACAAAGATAGACATTGTTGATGTCACCCAACTGGGATTGCCAACCGGAGATACTCCAATGTTGAAGCTAGCAACTTGAATAAATGAAAAAAGATGAAGAAAACAAAGAGTGAGACATACTTCTATTTTATAGGATGCCTCCCTTTTATAGATAAGGGGTGTTATATTTGTTTGATGGATTTCTTTATTTGGACTAGGCCCATTATTAAAATTTATTGAAATCATCCCCAATAAATTAGTATTTTTTGGACCACCACAATATTTAGTCGAGAGAGACACTATTTTTTGTTATGTTTATTATAATCTTATCATTACTATTCGAAATGTATTTATTTCGGTTATATTTTGACGGCGTGACAATGATAAACGTTGGAAAACTTGTGCATATGACTAGAAGACTAAAAGGGTCCATAAATTACCTTCATGTTCAACACGTCTCATTTTAATTTGGAAAAAAAATGCAAAAATACTAAACATGATGCCTTAACAATTTTAAAAATATGGCAGTATTCATGTCCAATGATAAACATTGAAGGACTTTTCAATAAATTTATCATAAAATAAAAAAATTAATATTCATATATAAAATTTATATAAAAAAAACTTCACAAGATTGACGTAGTAATATTATTTTTTGTAAATAACCGCTAATAATAGTTAATATACTCAAATGCTACGTTTGATAACTTGGGAGAAAAAATAAAAGAAATGATTAGATAAGTTACAAAGGAGCAAAAAGAAATTATGATTTTTTTTCCTTTTTTGTGGATAGATAAGAGAGAAAAGAAAAGAAATAATATTGATTTATCTTTTATCTTGTTTAGTTAAGATATATAAAAATAAAAAATAAAAAAGATATAATGTTACATTATCAAATTAATCTTTTATAGGTGTTAGTTTTTTTTTTTGTTAATCTAAAAGATAGTTTTGGTATTATAACAAAATAATATTTGATTAATTTCATTTCTCTCCTAATCTCTCCACTTTTAGAGAGATTAAGGCCAGGTTTGGAAAGACTAAATAAGTGCACTTTTTGAGTTTTTATGAAATATGGGTTGGATTTGGGTTGGGTTTGAAGTGATGTGTTAGAGAGGTGATGTGACTTAAATAAAATGATGTAACTTAAATAAGATAGTGACTTTTTGACTTTTTAAATTTTTTTAAAGATGTCAAACTTGGCCTAAAAATAAGATTTATGAGAGAAATGTGTCTCTCTATATCCTTCAATTTCTCTCTTATTTGATAATCCAAACAAGTGATTTCTCAGAAAATACTCAAACCAAACCAAATGGAAGTCCATGTTTGATTTGTTTTTCAAAAAAAAAAAAAATTAGAATTAAAAAAAAAAACTAATTTATTAAACATAAATATAAAAAATATTTTTAAAAATTTTTAAAATTATTTCTACCTTTTCAAAAAATAAAATTATAAAAAAATTTATTAGAAAGTCTCACATGAGTATCAGTCCTATGAATTTTTTAATATACTAATAGGTCCCGTATGCTATGATAAACTTATCGTGACATCTTATTTTGAATTTTGGTATGATTTGGTGAACGTTTTCTACTCTTTTTCATTAGGGGATGCCATCTTAGGAAAGCTGGATTCAATTTTTGGGTTACGTTCTCTAATATAACACTCAAGCATAACATTCCAATATAACATTTAAACGTAATATTCTAAAAAAAATAAAATTAAATGTATCTTTTACAAACGTAACACTCAAAAAGAATTAAATGACAAATGAATTATTACACATTTAAAAAGATTAAATGGATCATAAAAAAAATTATGAAACTAACTAAAACATAATTCTAACATTAGTATTTAAGTATTTTTTATTTATTTTTATCTCCTTTATCAAATTAGATTTTATTTTGGCCTATTTTGAAAAACTGGTAATAATCAATTTTTTGGTAAAAAATTACTTATAAACGGCTTATAATCAACTTTTTTTTTTATGAGAGATAAAGTTGGTAATAATCTAAAAGATAATAATATGAATGTTCCCAAAATAGTAGAAAAAATTTCTCAAAATAATCCAATCAAATCAAGTCGAACATGGCCGAAGTCTCGAACCCAAGCATGGCGAGAGACTGAGAGAACACAGCCGACCTCCATCGTCGTTCATGTGAAAGAACAGTTGAGCTCTTTACTCTCTCTGCTCTCATATTCACATCAAGCAAAGCACTACAACCTTCTTTACCTCGCTATGGCAACACAACGGCTATTTTTTCAAACAGCCTCACTCAGAAGAACAACGCCTTCAGTTTCTACTCATCAATTCATCAGAACCACAACAACCCAAACCCTAGAAACCCCATCCAAACAAACCCACCCCTCGATTGAATTACCAGATTCATCAACACCCATCTCCGTTTCCGACTCCTTCATGGTTGAAAAGATTTTGTGGAGTCTCAAACAAGGTAGTAAGTCCAATTCTCCTCATAGTTATCTGTTTCAATTAAACCCCTCGATTTTCGTTGATGTTCTTTATCGATGCCATGAGAATTTGCAAATGGGTGAGAGATTTATTGATTTAATTGCCACAAAATATCCTAATTTCAAGCACTCATCGATTTCGTTGAGTGCTGCGATTCATATATTGGCTAGGAGTCGGAGGGTATCCGATGCCCAGGCTTTGATTCTTCGGATGGTTCGAAAGAGTGGTGTTTCGCGCGTTGAGATTGTCGATTCCTTAGTTTCAACTTATCGAAATTGTGGCTCGAATCCACTTGTTTTTGATTTGTTAATTAGGACTTATGTGCAAGCTAGGAAGTTGAGGGAAGCTACGGAGGCGTTTAGCGTGCTGAAAAGTAGAGGTTTTGTGTGCCTTTAAATGCTTGTAATAGTCTTCTTGGAGGGCTTGTCAAGGTTGAGTGGGTGGACTTAGCTTGGGAAGTGTATGGGGAAATCGTTAGAAGTGGGATTGAAGTGAATGTTTATACACTAAACATCATGGTTAATGCATTGTGTAAAGATCGGAAACTGGAAAATGCAAAATTGTTTCTTTCTGAAATGGAAGACAAAGGAATTTTTTCTGATATTGTGACATATAATACTTTGATTAATGCTTATTGTCGTGAAGGGCTTATAGAAGAAGCTTTTGAGTTAATAAACTCAATGTCGAGTAAGGGTTTAAAACCATGTCTTTTCACTTATAATGCAATAATAAATGGTTTATGTAAGAATGGAAAATACGCCAGAGCAAAGGAAGTTTTGGATGAAATGTTGCAGATTGGACTAAGCCCCGATGCTACCACTTATAACACACTGCTTGTTGAGTGTTGTAGGAACGATAATATGTCTGATGCTGAAGGAATTTTTGATGAAATGTTTCTTAGAGGTGTTGTTCCTGATTTAGTCAGTTACAGTTCACTTATCGGATTGTTTTCAAGGAATGGGCATCTTGATCAGGCATTAGAATATTTTAAGGGTATGAAGCGTGTTGGCCTAATACCAGACAATGTAATTTACACTATTCTCATTGGTGGGTTTTGTAGAAATGGAATGATCTTGGAAGCTTTGAAGGTGCGGGATCAAATGCTGGAGCAGGGTTGCTCTATGGATGTGGTTACTTACAATACTATTTTGAATGGGTTGTGCAAAGAGAAGATGCTTTCTGATGCCGATCAGCTTTTCAATGAAATGGTGGAAAGAGGTGTATACCCTGATTTTTGTACTTTTACCACGCTGATACATGGATATTGTAAGGATGGGAATATGAACAAAGCCCTGAGCTTGTTTGGGTCAATGCTTGAGAGGAATCTCAAGCCAGATGTTGTAACGTACAATAGTTTAATTGATGGATATTGCAAGGAAGGTGAAATGCATAGAGCTAATGAGTTATGGGATGATATGATTTCTAGGAACATCTTTCCTAATCACATTACATACAGCATTCTGATCAATGGATTTTGTAGTCAGGGCCGTGTATCTGAGGCATTCAGATTGTGGGATGAGATGGTTGGAAAAGGTATTGAGCCCACTGTTGTGACTTGTAACACTGTTGTAAAAGGCTATTGCCGGTCTGGGGATGCAGCAAAGGCACATGACTTCTTGAATAAGATGACTTCCAAAGGAGTTGTTCCTGATAGCATTACATTCAACACTCTTATACATGGATTTATAAAAGAAGAGAATATGGACAAAGCACTTGACTTGGTTTATAAAATGGAAAATCAAGGACTATTACCTGATGTTGTTACATACAATGTGATTCTGGATGGTTTCTGTAGAGAAGGTAGAATGCAAGAAGCTAATTTGGTATACAAGAAGATGACTCAGAGGGGCGTGAATCCTGATAGATCCACATATGTATCATTGATAAATGGACATGTCACACTAAACAATTTGAAGGAAGCATTTCGATTCCATGATGAAATGTTGCAGAGGGGTTTTGTGCCAGATGATAAATTTTAATTTTTTCACTTTTGTAATCATGAAAAGCTATGACTTAATGAATTGTGCCCTTTGATACATTTTAATTGCTCATGTATTGCCTGTTGACCCATAAGGTGAGATTTATTGTATTCAAGTCTTCTGCTCAAATTTATCTTGTGGAACCATAGGCTCCATTTTTGGTGTCTTGTCTTCATTTACCCCAAGAACATCAAAGCTATATAACTGAATTAAACTTGGCTTATTTTTCATTTCATGTGTTTAACGTGTACAATCTTCTATTCAAGATATGCTTTACCTTTTCAATTTACATGAGTTTTGTGATATTATGCTTAATGTAATATTAATGCTAGAGGGATTTTGAAGCTAAGATTTGTATGTTGTTGCTAATATAAAAACATTCCCATACCTATTTGATTGTATGCAGTATGAGATTGGATACAGGAAGACTATATAATATTGTAATCACCACTGAGGTATGAATTTCTACTTTGTAATATTGTGATGAGGTATGTTGCCAAATACCTGGTATATATTACTTATGGCACTGCTTGTGTTGTACTTTTCAAATTTTTATTTGTGATGTGATTTTTTCCCCTATCCTTTGATAAAACACATACACATGCTCTTGTTTCAGTCTCAAATTGCAAGGATAATGAAAAAGAGTGATCTTTTGACGGTGGGAAGGAGGTAAGTCTATGCTCATGGGTAAAGTTTTTAGTTATCTTAACTTATCAAAAGAAAAACAAAAAGTTTTCATATCTTAATGTTTCCAATATTTTTTTTAATGCATTATTAGCTGTCTTCTTTCACTGCATGTTTGTGTGATGAAATGTATTGCCATGGAGCCAAAGGGCAGTGCCATAGAGGCCCCATCATAATTTGTGCTATTTGTCTTGGCCAACAAAACTGTGCGGTAATAGATAGAAGTTTTTGTTTTAAATTGGAGTAATAGATAGAAGCTAGATGACTTACTTTTGTTACTATTGCAATAGACATCATACCATGCTATGGAATTTGTATTGGAGTGAGTGTATGTAGACTATAATGTTCATTCATGTTCTCCTTTGCATCAATTAGGTTCATGCTTTATAATCATTCTTTACCTTTTTGGCCAGGTGAAAGAGTTTTGCATGTTGGTCCTTTGCTATCATGTAACTCTAATTTTCTTTTGGCAATAACTTTTAATCTAGGGTAAATTACATTGACCTCCCCTTGTGAGGTTTGCGAAAAATAAAATAAGCCCTGTAGTTTTGGCGTAATTGCACCAACCTCCCCTCCACTAATGATAGAATAAACAGTCTACAAAATAAATGAATTTCCCCGCTCATTTTGTGTTTGACAGTTAAATTTAACTTGAACGAGAAATTACGAATTGATCCCTCTTCTTGGTTATTAACCCTAACCAATAAGACTGTTTTCGTGTCCCCATCTCTTTCTCCCACTCCTAGATGAACCCGCTCCTCCCCCTCCCCCCCAGAAGTTGATCCCTCTCTTCTCAGCTAGCCACCACCCACTCCAACCCACCCTCTTTTTCCCTCTAGTGCCACTACAGCTACCCAATCAACACCTAGCCACCACCCACTCAATATGCAAAATGTGTCCTCTCTTATCTCAACATGCTTTGTGGCTAGGGGTTTTTTGCATTGTTCACAACAGGTACTTATCTAATATTTTGGGAATATCATGTGGCATTGGTTATGAGGTGGTCCAAACCAATACTGTAGCAGGGAATCTTGTGGATTAAACATAGTAACTCATCATTATTAGATAGTTGGGAGATATGGGCAAACCACTTAGTGTGAGTTTGATTTCTCATGCCGGGAGCACCATGTAGGCAACGCCGCATAGTACTCCAGAACTATCTAACAATTTTCATTCAAAACACATCGTTTATGAGCAATACTGTCTCTCTATTTTTCTTTCAAATAAAAATTAAAGATATTTTAGAATAATTTGTGTTATAAATGTTATGTTTTATTTTCTAAAATTAGGAATTTTAATCTGTGAATTTTTTGTGTTAAATTTGCAAACTTACATCGCTATCATGTGCCGAGTTATTCCACACTATATAAAATTTAGATTTGTTGCTATTATTAATGAATATCTAATTTTTTATGCTTAAATTTAGCTCATAAAATTATTATTATCTTATTGTTGATCACAAAAATAAAAATTTTGAAATTGTAATTAACGGATGCCCCCTTTGGCTTAATTTCTTGGCTCCGCTACTGCCCTCCATCATTGCCAACCAACCCTCTTTTCCCCTCCAGTGCTGCCACAGCCACACGATCACCTTGCAACGACCATCATTGCAATGGCCACGATCCTTGCTGCCCCTCTCATCTCTTTCAGAATCAACGCCCAAAGCAACGTCCACCGTGATTCTTGATTGCTGATGCTTTCTCTAATTGCTCTTTTAGCAGCTTGTGGCCATAACAAACAGAAAAATAAATTGCAAAAATGGAGCAGCAAATGCAACAACTCAACATCTAAATACATGACTAATTTTCAGCTCTCATTTCATCTCTTCTCTTGTTTAGTTTGAGATTTTTTTTCATTACCCATCAATTCTATCGTTTGTTATACTAAGAATAGAGGAAACCCAGTTTGTGGTACTCTTGCAACCTCGAATAAATCACATAGAAAAATTCTCTCACAGAAGCATTCAATTTTTTAAAGTTTCCTCACATGGAATATAAGAGTGCTGGGTATTTTCATTCATGGTTTTTGTTTTGGGTTTTACTTTGCGATTATTCCTTCATGTATTGTAAATGTTTTTGAGTGGTAAAGAGAACACGGGGATGGTTGTGGCAGACTCACAGTTATGAAAACACCAGATAAGAGTGAGAGGGATGAGTAGAGTGAAGGAGGGGTCATGACTTTATTAGTTGTGTATGAAGCAAAATGGTTGCTCCGAAATTGGGCCGAGTTGAAGAGTGACTTGGAAGTTATTGTCGGACAAATTTCAGACAGCAATAGTGGAACAAAGCCAGTAAAAACCCATAACCAGTGTAACAACGAAATTGAGGCAATGAAGAAGAAAATGTATCAAATGGAATCTGCTGTAAATAACCATATTGTTCTAGCATCATGGTGTTCCCAAAACTGTGGTGCTAAGTGTAATTTCTTCATACCTTGGGAGAGTTCAGTGTGATTTACTCTCTAATCTGTTTTCTCTTTCTGTTTTGATAACCAAATGACCTCTGTTGTTGGGTTGGTTATTTCTATTTCCTCTACACTGCTCCGTGTGTGCTGATTTCATTTTTCCAGGGATTTCAAGTTAGGAGGGAAGACGTAGGCTATCGATAACAAATTGACAATTAACTTGGAAAAAATGCCACCTCGACTTATTTGAAGAGATCAGTCTTCTCATAATATGTTTCTGAGCCAAAAACAGGCTGCTTCACTTAGATCTGTTGCAGATTCTATTATAATAAATGTTCAATATGAAATGGTTGGAGATTAACCTCTGATTAAGCATACTTTACGTTCATCCCTCAGCAAGCGGGGAAAATAAGGACTGCAATTTTAGTTTTAAAAGAATGCAAGCAACGGTGGTATCAAATCCCTTGCCTTTCTCTTGTTTTCTCTCTCGGTTTTTCTTGATTTACTTCTTGTTATGGAAGATTTGAATGGTTTACTCTTTCAGGGAATACCTGCAACTGCATTTGATGGAAATGATTTTAACAAAGAGCCACTCAGTCAACCCGTGCGTATTGATGTCGCAGACCTTTCTTTCTGATAGTGTCGATTTTGTAGAGCATGGCAAATGCTTACTTCCGTTCTCATACCCAAAGAGTGAACTAGAACTGTATTTGTTTTGATTGTGATCATTTCATTTAGTGATGATTTAGAATTGTTCCTATAAAAAAAAAAAGAGAACAATAACAAATCAATTACCACTAAAGCAATAGAGCAAATTTAATAGAAGAGTCTGTTTGGCAGCCAAATACATGGGTCTTCAGATGAAGCTTGTGGTAAAGCTAAATTTTACATTTTTGTGATTTTAGGTTTGCAGTATGAAGACTGGAAGCTTGGAATTCTGCTGGAATAGGAAATAATGTGGCAATGATGAAATTTTTATGCTGAATTTGCTTATCAAATGATGTATTATCACTGCATTGGTGCAACAGCATATATTTATTGTACTAATGAATGAAATACGTGTAAAACACGTCAGTATAAATAAATTTGATTATTTTGGGTATATATGTTTCGGTAAAGTTTCATTTGTTGTATTTTTTTTTCCCATTTCCTCCTGTCTTATCTTTTTATTTTTCTTCCTTTTTTTTTTATTTCATTTTTTAAATTGAATTTATGCCTGCTTTGACCTTCTATTTACTCATAAATATCAAAAATTCCTGTTATCTAGGTTTAATTATATAGCAAATCTTGATTATTCTTCTGTTAAAATGTCAGTTTCTCAAATGAATTCTCCTATAATACTTGTAATGTTTCTTTCTTTGGTAGTGGTAGCCTAAGTAATTGTTAGGTCTTATCTTGTCAAAACCCGCGAACAAACTTATTGATCGAGTTGTAATTTTCTATGCATTTTTGTCTTCCTCGCTCGAGCGAAGAACTGCGTCCAGGCTTAAAACCTGAAAGAGGTGAATATACGCTCGAGCAAAGCAATGGTGGCTCGAGCGAAGATAAATGTACACTCGAGCGAAGATCTGGTGGCTCGAGCGAAGGATTGCGTCCATACAACAATATGAAGGAGTTTATTCCTCGCTCGAGCGAAGAGTTCGTAGCTTAAGCGAAGGCACTAGTAGAAATCACGCAAGATAAGCTCCTCGCTCGAGCGAGCCTCAAAATCCGGATTTCTTAAAGAGACTAGTTTCTTTCAAAACTAGGATTCCTTTTTGTTTTCTATAAGAAGATGGTTTTCTCCTAAAACTATACTGACTCTTCCCAGATCCTATTCAAGAGTCCTAGAGTTTTTTGTTTGAAGTTTTCTTCTGAGATTTTTGATAGTTTTCCTTGATGTTCTTGAGAGAGTTCTAAACTTATGCATTGAGATTCATACATCAAGGAGGTTGTTACTTAAAATTCAAGAGAGTTCTCTTCGGTGGATTCCGAAGATTAAAACGTAGAATTCAAAAGGCGTTTGATTCTACGTAGTCGTTAATTCGACAAGTGAAGTTGTGGATTCAACTTCGGATCGATTCGATTTAAGGCGTGGTGAAAGAGTTACAGAAGATTCAGAGACAAATTGACTGTGTTGGGTAATTTGTGTGTTATCTTTGTAATCTTTCTTTCTTCAATAGTGGATTGATTAGTGACGGTTCGCTCGTGGTTTTTTATTACAATTGAAGGTTCTTCAATTGTGATTTTTTCCATGTAAAAATCGTTTGTGTCGATTTATTGTTTATTCTGAAAAACAAACAATCTAAAATCACTCTCGTAAGTGCTTGTTGATTTTAGATTGAGTGTTTTTGGATATTTGGGATTTGGAATATTTGAATCTTGATCTAATCATGAATCGCTTAGGATTTTCAATTGGTATCAGAGCAGGTCACTATTTGTTTTATCAAAACTATATGAGTGTGATTTTGTGTGACTAGTATCATGGATTCTATTCGTGAAGGTAACTCGACTCATAGACCCCCTTTACTAGACGATACAAATTATTCTTATTGGAAAGCTCGTATGAGAACATTTTTAAAATCCATCGATGAGAAAGTTTGGCACTGCATAATCTTTGGGTGGAGTGAACCTACAATCACCATTGATGGCATTGATATTCCTAAACCCCTTGATAAATGGGACACAACTGATTACCAGAACTCGAGTTGCAACAGCAAGGCTCTCAACTCCTTCTTCTGCTTTGTTACACCTGAAGAATTCCGTCGAATTTGCACGTGTGAAATAACAAAAGAGGCGTGGGATATTCTTGAAACGATTCACGAAGGTACTACCTCTGTTAAAAGGTCAAAACTTCAACGTCTCACCTCCGCCTTTGAAACCCTTTTTATGCGCGACAATAAGACGTTTGATGATTTCTATGCAAAACTCAGTGATATTGTGAATTCCTGTTTCACTCTCGGTGAAAAAATCCCGGAAGCGAAAGTTGTTGGAAAAATTTTGAGGTCCCTTCCCGAGAGGTTCCAATCAAAGGTGACAGCCATCAAGGAGGCTCAAAATGTTGATACCCTCAAGCTAGATCAATTGGTTGGAAATTTGCAGACTTATGAAGCCCACCTAATTTCAAAGAAAAAGCAAAAAGAAAGTATGGCTTTCACGAGTGCTCATGAGACTGCAAAACCTCCGGAGACTGAATTTGATTTAGAGTCTGAGATGACGGCTATGCTTACAAAACAGTTTAAATTTTTTTTGAAAAAGAAGCCTAATTTCAGAGTCCCTATTTCAAAAGATAAGAGTAATGACAAAACTAAAACTGTTCCACCAAAATTTGCTCAAACTACTGAAAAGAAGATTGTAAGGGGGCCAGGGGTCAAGTGCTATGAATGTCAAGGGTTTGGCCATATGTCCCTTGAATGCCCTTCGAAAAAGAATCGAAAGAAAGTCTACACCGTAACTTGGGATGATGAAAGCGGGTCGGAGCAAGAACCCGAAGAACCTGAATCTGGTGAAGATGGGGATAGTGCTTTCATGGCATTTTGGGCCACGGTTTCTCAACCTCTTCCAAAGCCTTTGGAATCAGCTCGTGGTCAGAACTTGCATCATGCTCCCACCTTTGATAGGACTAACTATCTGTATTGGAAAATCAGAATGAGGGCTTTTCTGAGAGCTTTTGAACCAGAAGGTTGGCAAGCCATTGAAGAAGATACAGAAAGTGCAGATAATCCGGGCAATCAAAAAGCCCTGATCACTATTCGTGGTGCAATTTCCAATGAAGAACAGTAACGGGTTGTTCACTGCACAAAGGCTAAAGATGCATGGGAAATTCTAAGCCAATTCCATGAAGGAAGGGATCCACCTCCACCACCATCCAGCAACTTATCTGTCTTGGTTGCTAGAGTGGACGAGGTCAAGAAGAATGAGGAGCAAAGAGAGGATGATGAAACATCTGAAGACATTGATGAGATCAATGGCGATGAACTACAACAAGCTTACGAGAAGCTGTACGAGGAATCTCTGAATTTGTCTAAAACCAACGACAAACTCTCTCTCAAGCTCAAAACGTGTGAGAGTGAGAATGTCCGGCTCAAAGGAGAACTCTTGATAGCAAAACAGAATGTCATCAAGATCTCAAGTGACAGGCAAGACTTATGTGGAAAACTTCTATCCTGTGAAACTGAAAGGAATGAACTTCTGAAGGTGTATTCCACATATGAAGAAAAGCTTGAAAGTCTTGAGTTGTCAAAAGTTGCATTGGAAGAGAAAGTCAGTCAGAAAGATGAAGAACTCCGTATTGCTAGAGCAACAATTGCCATGTGGAACAAAGGTTCCAGATTTCTAGAAGACATACTCGGGTCTCAACAAATGGGTTCTGACGAAAGAGGGCTAGGCTATGGTGCGACAGCTCACAAGGGACAGGCCTCTACCTCACATAACTTGAAGACTCAAGCAAAGGGAAAATTGAAGATAGACCAGGTTGATCCTTCTCTTCATCAAGCAAAAGCAGGTAAGATCAACAAAAGGGAGGTAAAACCTGTTTTTATTTGTCATCACTGTGGTAGGTATGGCCACATTCGTCCTTACTGTTTTGAACTGTTTGGTAAGGTGTCTCAAAATGGTAGAAATTCTAACACTTTTTGGGTTAGGAGACAACCTTACATGTCTAGGCAGAACACCAAGACTAAAAAGATTTGGGTTAGAAAAGATGATTTGACTTGTTTTGTTGCTCATACTGCTCTAAAAGCACGTGACTCACACATGTGGTATCTTGATAGTAGGTGCTCTCGTCATATGTCCGGTAACAAATCCTACTTCACCTCTCTTGAAAAATATGAAGGAGGAATTGTTACCTTTGGAGATGGCGGCACTTCTAGAGTCATTGGTAAAGGCTCTATAAGTGTTGCTGGTCTTCCCAAGCTAGATAATGCCTTACTTGTTGATGGCCTTAAAGCAAATCTTTTGAGCATTAGTCAAATGTGTGATTCCCATCATGAAGTATTGTTTTCAAAAGATAAATGTGAAATTTTGGATAAAAAGGGAAATACTGTTTACATGGGGTTCGCACATCTGATAACTACTATGGGATTCTTACTACTAATGATCTCACTTGTCATTCTGCCATTATAAGTAACATTGATCTGTGGCATCAAAGATTAGGTCACATGAATTTCAAAGACCTAACTAAGATAGCCAACAAAGAGCTTGTGAGAAGAGTACCTAAACTGGGTAAGAATTTGAGCCATGTGTGTGGACCATGTCAGCTTGGCAAGCAAACCCGTGCTCCTCATAAAAAGGTGAACAGCTTTACAACCAAACGTCCTCTTGAATTGGTTCACATGGATTTAATGGGTCCTACTCGCACTGAAAGCATTGGAGGTAAAAGATACATTTTTTTTAACTGTTGATGATTTTACTCGATTCTCATGGGTAAATTTTTTAAGGAAAAAAATCTGATACGTTTAATGCTTTCTAGGCTTTAGTCCTTAAAATCCAAAATGAACAGGGTGTTTCCATTGGGCGTATCATAAGAATCCGAACTGATCATGGTCGTGAATTTAAAAATAGTTCGTTTTCGGATTTTTGTGATATGCATGGAATTAAGCATGAGTTTTCTGCACCTATTACTCCACAACAAAATGGAGTGGTTGAGAGGAAGAACAGAGTTGTTCAAGAAATGGCTAGGGTCATGCTCCTCAGTAAGAGTCTTCCTCCAAAGTTTTGGGCCGAAGTCCTAAATACTGCTGTTTATGTCATAAATCGTGTGTATTTAAGGCCCGACACTTTACAAACTCCTTATGAATTGTGGAAGGGTTTGAAACCTAATGTAAAATACTTCAAAACTTTTGGGAGTAAGTGTTACATCTTCAAAGATAGAGAGCCCTTGGGCAAATTTGACTCCCGAAGTGATGAAGGTATTTTCCTAGGGTATTCAACCAACAGTAGGGCTTTTCGAGTCTATAACCTGCGAACTTCATCATTAATGGAATCTATCAATGTGGTTATAGATAACACAGGTTCTCCTACTCCGGCAACAAATGAGGATGACAATGGTGAGTCCCCAATCTTGGATATTGAACCACAAAATCAAGGAGAAGCTGAGGTTCAATCATAAAAAAATGTTACAGCACCATCCTCACAGGTAAGTTCAAGTCCCAAGAGTGCTCAAAGGGACATCACTCCTGTTGCTTCTATCACCGCAAGTCCTGAACTTAAACCATCAGCAATGGTGAAACTGAATCATCCAGCTCAACAGGTGATTGGAAGTGTTTCGGATCAAATGAAAACTCGAAGACAGATTTGGGATGAGGTATCACACATGTGTTATGTTTCTTTAATTGAACCTAAGAATGTTAAAGAGGCCTTGTTAGATGATAATTGGGTCAATGCTATGCATGAAGAATTAGGTCAATTTGAGCGTAACAAAGTTTAGACTCTTGTTCCCAGACCTAGAGACATGAATGTGATAGGTACCAAGTGGATCTTTAAAAATAAATCTGATGAGAATGGTACTGTTGTAAGGAATAAAGCTAGGTTGGTTGCTCAAGGCTACACACAAGTAGAGGGTATTGACTATGATGAGACGTTTGCCCTAGTTGCACGTCTTGAATCTATTCGCATTTTGCTTGGTGTTGCATGTTTTCTTGGCTTTAAATTGTTTCAAATGGATGTGAAAAGTGCCTTTCTGAATGGGTACTTAAAAGAAGAGGCATATGTTGAGCAACCAAAAGGGTTTGAGGACCCTAAATGTCCTAATCATGTCTACAAGTTAGACAAAGCTTTGTATGGATTGAAACAAGCTCCTCGGGCTTGGTATGATAGGCTTACTACTTTTCTTCTTGATAATGATTTTCAAAGGGGTAGTGTGGATAAGACCTTATTTGTGAAACATACTAAGTCTCATATTCTTGTTGCTCAGATATATGTTGATGATATTGTGTTTGGTTCCACTGCTGATCATCTTGTGAAATATTTTTCGGATTGCATGACACATGAGTTTGAGATGAGCATGATGGGAGAGTTGTCTTATTTTTTGGGTCTCCAAATTAAACAGTCTCCTTCAGGCATATTTGTTTCTCAGTCTAAGTATGCTAAAAATCTTGTGTCAAAGTTTGGTCTTGAGTCTTCCAAGCATGCACGCACTCCCATGAGCACCAGTCTTCACCTTTCCAAAGATTCCTCTGGTATTGATGTTGATCCTACCCTTTATAGGAGTATGATAGGGAGTCTTTTGTATCTCACAGCCAGTCGTCCTGATATTTCTTTCAGTGTCGGTGTTTGTGCTCGTTACCAAGCCAGTCCTAAAGAGTCTCACCTTCTTGCGGTAAAACGCATCATCAAGTATGTTAATGGGACCTTGGGGTATGGGGTTTGGTTTTCCACTGATACTACAGCCGAAATTACTGGTTTTTCTGATGCCGACTGGGCAGGGTGTGCTGATGATAGGAAAAGTACATCCGGGGGGTGTTTTTACCTTGGGAATAATCTGGTTTCTTGGCATAGTAAAAAGCAAAATGCCATCTCTCTTTCCACTGCTGAGGCTGAGTACATTGTTGCAGGGAGTTGTTGTGCACAAATGTTGTGAATGAAGCAAATGCTTCATGATTATGAGATAGAACAGAACACTCTCACACTTTTTTGTGATAACACAAGTGCCATAAACATTTCAAAAAATCTTGTCCAACACTCTCGCACCAAACATATTGACATTCGTCATCATTTTATTCTAGAGTTAGTGAAAGAAGGCCTTGTTGTTCTTGAGCATGTTACCACTGAGCATCAAAAAGCTGATATTTTTACAAAACCCCTTGATCTTCTCCGGTTTGAGTTCCTTAGAAAGACCTTGGGTGTCATGCTCAATCACTAGAATGTTACTTGTTTCTTGAGTAGGTGTAAGTGTTTTGCCTTATTTGTGCTTGGATGCCATAATCTCATTATCATTGATATCTGTTTTTCTTGCATCCAACTTTTTATGTACACTACTCATGCTGCTTACAAGATCTCATAATTCAGTGTTCATAACTCATTTTGAATGCCCATGCTCATTAACCTCATGATCTCATTCTGTACACATCCTTGAGATAAATTGTTGCAGGGGTTTCCGCATAAGTGATCAAAGTTCTCTATGTACCACTAACAGTATTTCTTGTACTTTTACAGTGGAATTGACCGATACTAGTATATCATGGGTGATGTTGAGTCTCTTAACAATCTACCATCTGTTTTCACTTCCACGGTTTCTCCCTCAGTTCCTTGAAGTCCAGGCATTAGGAAAAGGCTACCTCAGAGGCACCAACCAGGCCATCCTTTATGATTTCATTCTTCTCTGGTTTGGTTTCCAAACTCTTGAGCGTGAATGCCACCAGTGAGTGCCCACAAGAAAGAAAAAATTAAACATAATTAAAAAAAAAAAAGGATTCATTGATTGAGGGAGAGCCTCCGCATTTACTCAACAAATACCCCGTGATTTATAGTGGTTTGACTTTTCTCTGTGTTGTTCAGTTACTCTTGTCGGAGGTCCAGCTATCCGATCACTACTAGGATTAACTCTAGCTTAGTGGACTCTCATGGATTGCACACACACACTTTCTTTTATGAGCTCTCATGTTGGATTTTGAGTTGTACATTCTCATGTGGTTTGTGATCACTGATTATATTTTATCTGTTGTGCTCATGATTTCCAGTGTCATTATTTTTTTAAACATTGCAAGTTTACAGAATTCATGAATTGCGGATTATTTCATCTTAGTACTCTGTGGCCAAATGTGATCATCCTCTCGTGTTTCAAGTCTCTCTTCTCGTTATTGAGTATCTTGTTTTTATTTATAAAATAAAAAAAATAAAAAAAATTTTGTTTTTTGTTTTTTTTTTTCTTCTTGGCTCGAGCGACGAGTTCCTCGCTCGAGCGTGCTTCTGCTACTTCTTAAGACCTGAGAGCATGTGTTTCTGGCTCGAGCGACAATTTCTTGGCTCGAGCGACCCTGGCGTTTTTGTTACCCTCGCTCGAGCTAGCGAGTCTTCGCTCGAGCGACCTGTCGTGATTTAAATTTTTTCAGGGTGTCTTTTGAGTTCATTTTTTCCCCTCTCCTTGTGTTTTCCCTCTTTCTCTCTCCCCTAGGGTTTTGGTTCTCACCATTGCTGATCCAGTCTGTGAGTTCTCTCTTGGCTATAGGGATCTTCTGCTTTTTCTTGTGCATCCCACGGCATTGGTAAGTTTGTTTTCTTCTCTTCAAGTGTCCTCAATATGCCGATGCTCTGTTTTTTGTTCTAGGATTCACCATTGTTACTTTTGGTTATTTCTCCTCATTCTTTCGAGTCTTTCTTGCATCTAGGGTACATGATTTTGCATTTTATACTCTGCATTTTTCCTAGGTTTTTCCCATTCGGGATTTCACATTTGGGAATTTTTCTGTATGCTCTACTGATTTTATACTCTACTCTAGACTTTTTAAATTGGGGATTTTTGTTGGAATTTCACAATGGGCATTTCATTTCCTTATCCATATCATGCCATTATCTGATTATGCCGATATCCTTGTCTACATCATGTTGTTTTTCATGCTATAGTGGCTTTCATTTATTGATGTTCATGGGCATATTATTGATGTTATCATTGGCAGATATTACTTCTTTCATTTTTATACTGCTCATGCTAATAGCCTAATGTTGTTTTTCTGTGCTCCTTGGTTTGGACTTGGGGATATGGGGTTTTTACTGGTCTGGATGGTTATTGGGTGGTCTGCGTGGCTCTATTTTTCCTGTGTCTTTGTCATACTTCTGTGGCTTGTTTAGTAATGGCAGAGTCTTCTAAGCGTCGCAAAATGACTGTCTCTCATTCCCCTTTCAACACTGCAAAATTTGAGTCGAAAGCACAGGCCAAATTATATAGAGAGTCATTTGCCACTCGCAAAGTCCATTTAGAACGCAATGTTTTGCCAAATGCTTTTGAGGTCATTCCTATTCGTTCTTTGTTCGATTCTTTGTGTGGGGATCAAGTGTTACACTTTTCCGGTCCACAAAATCTCAGTCTTATCCGGGAGTTCTATTGCAACATTCACTCTATTCACAAAGAAGCATGTACCTTTCAGACTTGGGTTAGGAAGAAGTCCCTTGCTATCTCTGGCGATGTGTTTCGGGTCTTTCTTGCTCTTCCTGAAGTTACTGATTGTCATTTTCCATTTCTTACCCGGTCAGGTGTTGATTTTGATAGGGTTGCCTCTGAGTTATGTGGTGTTGATTGAAATTGGCCTACCGGGGTACTCATCCAACAGAATGAGTTGCTCCCTCGGTTCCGTCTTCTCAATCTCATTGTTTGTGCTAACATTTATGTCACCACCCATTCCTTCTATATTACCCAGGACCAAGGCTATGTGTTGTATTGTATTCATCACCGCCTTCCTATCGATCTTCCTGAAATGATTGTTTCCAAAATGATTGGGGTGTCTGAGGGTAGGAAATCTTTGGGGCTTCCTTATGGTTGTTTGATTACTCGTTTTCTCACTTCTGTTGGTGTTCCTGTTTTTGAGGACGATGAGTTTGCACATTCCACTAAACCCATCACAAAACTCACCATATCCCAGAGTCAGGCTCACGTGAGGGGGAGTGTGTCTGGGGTCGGGCATTCCGGTGCAGGTGGTACAGGTATTGCAGGTGATAATGATCCTCTTGCCGAGGAGGAAGAGATTGAGGCTACCTATGCTACTCCGGCCAGTGCTCATGATCGTCCTCGCTCTTTCCGTGGACAGCTACAGCACTTGGAGCAGGCTGTGACTCCTCGCCTTGATCTCATGGATGCTCGCCTCAATGAGCAACATACTATGCTAGCACAGATTCTCTCACCCCTTCAGTTGCAGCATCCACCCCCTTCTTCCTAGTATTGGCTTTTGGTTATTTTCTGGACTCTTTTGCTTTCCTCTATTGGCCTGTTAGACAGTTTTTTTTTGGTATTTCTTGTATCTGCCTGTTTTTGTTTTTGTTTGTATCTAATTTATTTATTTTTTCTTTTTTTCTTTTTTTTTTTTTTTTTTTTTTTTTGGGAATGGGGATTATTAAAAAAAAGTGTGCTGTTATTAGTACACCCATCAATTATTTTGGACCTCTTAATTTTTAATTTTTTTTATTATAATAATAATCTCAAATGAAATTACTAAAAAAGACATTAATAATTTTGAGACACTTCATCTCACAATTAAGCCCACACACCTATTACATCATGAGTTAGGGTTTATGAGAACAGTCATCTCCATCACCACCCATCCATCTTTCTAAATCTCACCCTCAAAATATATCCACCTTCAAAACCTTGAAAACTCTTTGACAATAATATTCCGGCGATAACGGTGATAACCATTTGATTATCTGTAATTCTTCGGCAATGACAATGACTAGAAGTTTTTTCGGCAATTACAACTCTATAAGACAAGAGGAGTACAACAATAAAAGCTCATAAGAGATTCATAATTCTGATGGTGTTCTTGGCTTAGAGGAGATTGAATTTATAAGGGTAAGTTTTTTTAAAAAAAATGACAAAAATAATAAAAATTGTTCGTCATTTTTTTAGAACTAGACTCCGGAACATATGACTGAAATTCAAGAACACAAGCCCAAACATTGTTCAATTGTTCGGGAATAGGTAATCAAACATTTCTTATTTGTTCAAGAACAAATAACCGAAACTCGTGGAGGTCATAGAACCCACAAAAGGGGAATTTAGAATCACCAACAAAAAAACCTACATTTATTTTCTCAGATCATAAACAAATATGTGGAGATGAAACAGTAATCACTTTCGTGAGTTTTGTTAGGTTTTGGGAAGAGAGGCTTTTTCGGGTGTGGGAGTGTGCATTCAATTGAATAAGTAAAATATTTTCGCAATGATAATTTTGATATTATTTTAGGGGAGAAAAGAAATTTTAAGGGTTTAGAATTTCTAAGTGGAGTCCAAAGAAACGAGAGTTCAAAATAATTAATGGAGTGCTAATAGCAATACTCTAAAAATTTTTTTTTTTTTATTAGTGGAAAAGTTGATTTTGTTTTCATCTTAATAAGTTTATACTTTTAGACTTATTTAGGTCTCGTCTGACAACTCAATATTTTAGTTTAAAAGTTAAAAAATTATTAAAAAAAATTAAAAGCAAAAAATTTATATCAAAAAGTCAAAAATTTAATTTTTTTCTCTATTTTTTATACATCTTTTCATAAAAAATTTAAAAATTATCTCAGATATATTAATTATTTTTACCTTATATTTTAATTAAAAAATTAAAATTATTAAAATAATATATTTCCAAACAAGGCGAAATGCTTTTACCTATTCAAACTGGGTCTGAATAAACTCTATTAAAAGACTAAAAATTTTATGAGAATGAGTAACCTACCATCATTAGCCAAATGAAAATCTAAGGAAGCTTGAAGATTGACCTTTTATGTGTTGTTTCTAGTAAGTTGTTTTTGTCTTCAGCTTTGCTTCTCTGAAGCAGCCTTAATTAGATTTTTGTTTGGTAGGTTTTCGCTTGGATTGGCCATGTCTTTGTGCATCATTTGTCGCCCAAGCTTAGGGGTAGGAATTTGACATGGATCCCTTAACATGATTCGAATTATACACATAATTAGAGGATTAAAATTAATTATTATTTTTACATGAACACAAATATGACATGACTGGACAACATAATATTAAATGAGTTGTGTTAATATTGGACACATGTGCACGAATCCACTATTAACCTGTAGGTAATCCAAATACAACATGAATTTGGTAGTCATAAAATCTTAAATGCTTTATTCTTTGACATTTAATTATATTTTGGAATTTATTTTTGAAGTTTTGTTAGATGTTTAGATATTAATAAGTGACAATAGTAATTGGATGGCATAGTTAGTTAAATGTTGGACGAATCATATCTAGAGCTTGGTTGTAAGTTCGAATCCTCATGACTGTGCCTGTAACTAACCACTACATAGTCATGAGATTGGCTAGTATTGCAAATATCAAGTGGGTTACCCTTGAATCTCTAATCTCTTGGGTTACTCCCTAATATTGGTGGTTAGATATTTTCATGAATATTGGCCTATCTATTAGGAGAAGTGCATTTAAATGGGAATAATTTTGAAGTTCTTGGAATTAGATGATGGTAACATTAACTGCTCTCCTCCCTTCTGTGGGCATGAGAAGGATTTATGATCCAGTTGGCCACACTTGAAACACGAGAAGCTACTCGATGCACTTTTTTCCGAACCTGCACTAGGCAAAAGAAAAGTGGATCTAGACTACTGTGGTTGGGACTGGGATGAATAGGTGTTCCTACTCTTCTTGTTCTGCCTATAGTCTCCGGCCCCTAAACCTCGAACTCCGAAGCCTCTCCTCCTCGGCTTGTATGGAAATTTCTACGTGTGTCGCCGTCTCTACAAGACGGTCATATTCCCTAATTATATTTCTGACAAGCTTGAACATAATTTTTGTTTTCAATTTCTTTTCAAATTCAATGCAACGGCGCTCTTCCGTTGCCACCAACTCTGGTGCAAATCTAGACAAACTAGAGAAGACCGCCTCAAACTCGGCCACAGGCATGTTGAGTTGTTTGAGGTCTTTAAACTCTTGCCTCAATCTCTCCCTAGCAATGGGAAATATGTACTTATCTTGGAAAGCAACCACAAAGTCTTCCCATGTCGACTCCACTCTACCCTTGGCATATTTCCACCATTAACCCGCGTCTCCCTTAAGATAGTAACTCGCTAGAGTCACTCTTAGTTCATTATCTTCGATGTGAAGCATCTCAAATGTCTTCACAATTTGTTTGAGCCACTCATCCGCTTTCTTGGGCTCGGGACCACGATGGAACTCATCTGGTTTGGCCCACAAGAACTCTCTAGTAAGGAAACTCGCCCTTGACTCCGCGATGTTCTCTCGGGCTTAATTCTCCACCCTCAACAAGTTCATAGACTCCCTTAAAGCTCTTGCCATTTCTTGAGCTAGGGCCTCCATTGCGGTTTGACTCGCTTGTCCCACCTACTCGGCCATATTAGCTTAGCCTGCTTGCTCGACTATATTAGCTTGACCAAACCCTTCTTCTTGCACCGGAACCCTATAGACCGATACCTCATGTACACCTCGGCAAGCCTTACCATGCCTCCCGCTTCTACCACCACGGACTTGACCCCTTCCTGACATCCTAATAAAGGACACAAGAGAAATAATTTAGCACATTAACTCATATGTTCTCATAACTTGACTCACAAGTTCGACGACAACAATTTCATATATTTCTCTACCATATATACAATTCAATTTCACTTCACATAAGCACTTAGTCATGTAAACACATACGGACTATTCTTTTACAATGAAATCCGTCCCATGAAAAACCTAGAATTCTTAGTAGAACGAGTATTAATCAAGTACCCTTCTAATGAGACCTCAAGGAATTTAACAGGTGCAAATAACATCCTAAAAGTGCAGTCCCATACCCTTTAGTCACATAAGCATGTTATCACATAGTCACAAAATGCATAACACTTCTTAAGCATGCTAAATGAACCCATTATGGTTAAACAACCACTTCCCACAAGTTCCAAGTATTCAAACCCGATAATTCTGATACCAAGTTGTAACGCCCCAAATTTCTAGTCCAAATGATAATACAACAATCATGGCTCTTTCAAGGAAAACCAAATATAAATCTTCAAGCTTACATTACATGATACAATAGTTTTTCATGCAACAATACATTAATCTAATAACAAATAAATAAACAAATAAATATCCCTAAGGGGTTTACAAGTTTCCAAGGTTTGAGCCTGGTTACACAAAACGGTTATTCCAACCCACACAAACACAGCTCTTGACTTACATACAGAGTCACAGCAAAATGAGAGCATTACACTCCCAACACACATACTTTCATGCCCCTAGTTGGGTGGGATCACCACATCTTTTTCTGCACAAAAATCCCGTAGCGTGAGCATAAAGCCCAGTAGAAAATTCTTAACAAAGTATATACATTTTATACAAGTCTCAAGAGATGAAATGCACATGCCATGCTATACCCTTTTTGAAGATAAATCACATTTTCATCTTTTGAAAACCATCATGCTCAATGATATCATGCAATTTCAATTTTTTAAAACTTAACAATTTATTTTAAGGGCGGTAAATACGACTCTGGTAATTCTTAGGTCGGTGTCTGCAAGTAGACTATGCATACCAATTTGTCATTTTTACCAGCATTGAATGGAAGGCTCGACACCTATAATCTGTCATTTTTACTAGTATTAAATAGAAGGCTCGACACCTATTCAATTTCATCTACACCACCTGTCAAGACTTACCACCGTATTTACCCCAAAACCAATTCATGGAAACTTGTTTCTCAACATTCTTTTCTCAATGCAAGTTTTCAAATCAACTTTCAAAATTTAATGTAATCAAATGAATTGATATGTCAATAATACAAATTGAATATAAATACTTTTATTCCAATTTATCATCTAAGGAATAACACAATTCTCTCTTCTCAAGTATCCTCAACAATTAGTCATTTCAAGACTATTTCAACGTTTTGAACAATAATTTCCAAAATGAACAGCAATTCTCATATTCCCTGAAATTCATCATTTATATAAATATAAATAAGAAAATTTTTTAAACATCTATTTATTTTGACACACAAAATAAATATAACAATATTATTACTGGATTTTCAATCTCTTTAAAAAAAATTCCCAAATTCTAGGTTTTTTCACAAAAACTATACAACTCAAATATTTCGAAAGAAAACTTTTCAAAATCATTTTTTCTTCAATCAACGAAGATCAAAACCCATAAGATCATTTTAAAAGAACGAGAGACAAACCCACTTTCAAAATCGCTCAACTTCTTGAATTAACAATTAATTTTCAAAGCTATCGAATGATGATTTCGAAAATCATCTAGATCTTGCAAAAATATATATATATATATATATATAACTCTAAAAAAATCCCTACCTCAAGTTTTGAAAAAGAAATGAGATGAAACCCCCAACATTAACGGTGTCCAAACTCGATCTTCACCGCACATAATGAAGCCCTCGAGAAGCTAACCAACTTTGATGAACTTAGGTCCAAATCCCAAAAGATTTGAAGAAATCGAAGATCTTGTGAGGTTTTTGATAGGAAATGTAGAGAGAAGGGAAATGAAATGTTTTTAGAAAGGGAGATATATATACAAAATTGTTTCAACTTCAGTCCAAAGAGAGGAGAAAAGGAAAAAAATTCGGATCTCACCAACCCACCGCACCTCACTCCCACACCTACCTTTTTAGCAGTGTGCAAGCTGCTCTTCCTTGAAATCTGCACGTACGACTTGCTCTCTCGCTTGAGCGGACAAGCAACTTTGAATGCATTTTGCATTTTTGTTTTAGGGGCGCTGCCCTTCAACCCCGCCAGGGCGCTACCTTTGGACCCGCTAAGGGCGCCTCGACCCCATAAGTCGACCGGACAGTCAATTTCGCCATACTCACTCAAAGTGGCAAACCGATCGCTACAACGCTTTTATTTCATACTTGTTGTAAAATGCATGCTTGGGATTAGAACTGGGGCATTGAGATGTGAACAGTATGTATTTGGCATTTGGGATTAAATGGAAATGGATGTATGGAATAGTTAGCTAGATATATGAGTTTGTTTATCAGGTGGGTTTGTTGTATAAATAAATATACTCTGTCCAATTTTTCGGGGTGTTACACGACAACTGGGACTCCAAGCTCTACCTTTGGGACCTTTCCACCGGCATCACTGCTTGCCGTTTCGTTGGCTACCCCAAAGACATCCTCTTCGTCACTTTCTTCTTCAATAATCGCCAACATATTGGAATGATAAACCTGGTTCTGAGCAGTGCTCAACGTTGAAATGGTCGACGCTAGCATTGAAACAATTGGATGATAATGCTTAGACAGAAGGTTGAATTCCCAAAGAACTGAAGCTAGGGCACTGCTAAGATTTGGGTCTGAGGCATAAGGTTGATACTTCTGTAAGTAATTAAATTAGTCATTAGTAAAAGGACTGGGAAATTCAAATGAAAAGCCCACCAGTTCAATGGAAGGTTAGCTACATAATAAGAATAGAACAGGTATATAATCATACGTTTTGGGGAATACACTTGCTGCAGCTACAAATTATGTATATACAAGTATGATTATATATATACACATATGAGTGTGTGTGTGTGTGTGTATAAACTGATGTAGTGCATGATTATATATTTTGATAGGTATATATCTTTGGTTGTTCAAATTTCTTCTCTGGATCAAACTAAAGAAAATTCAATCCAAACCAAAGAATTTCTCTGAACCAACCCAGAAACAATTCAGTTCAAACCAGAGAATTTCTCTAAACCAACCTAGGGAAAATTCAGTTCAAACCAAAGAAAATTCAATCCAAACCAAAGAATTTCTCTGGACCAACCCAGAGAAAATTCAATTCAAACTAGAAAATTTTTATGGTCCAAACCAGAGAATTTCATTCAAATACACGAAGCAAAAGTAGTGATGTTATGCACAAAAGTCATAATTATTTTCACTGGGCGTCCAAAAGCACTACAACACAACTTCGCATATGGAAATATTCTCTAATGAGGTCTTTGTGTTTAGCCATGGTAGTGAAATTACAAGTAAGCTTGTGGGATCAACACCTCATGATGAGCTCTTCATTCATACTTCGGAGTCATTTTCTAGGTTGCTTTTGTTTCCCATTGGGTTTCTTCTATTCATGGTGGCATTTGTTAAGGACAGAAAGTTTCAGACCTTCTTTGCCAAAGGGTGTGTGCTTCTTTATGATGCCATGGCGATCTGGAGAGTTTACTTTGAAATGAAGCTTGAACTTGGCTACAATTGGCTGATGTAGGTTATTGGAGACATTGTATTGGCACTTTCATGGGTATTCTTCCTTGTGTACTCTTGGAGGGACAAGTATGCTTAATTTCAGTAGAATTGAAATGTCTCTTTGATAGAAATAGAAACTTAATATTTACCTTTGTACTTTTGGAGGCATTTCAACAAAATGAAAATTTCTCTAGAGAGAAACAGATAATTTCTCTAGGTTTGATTTCTACTTTTTAACTCAAAATTGATTGTTCTTATTGCATTTATTGTTTTGACTTTGGATTTTCTCTGCATTAGCGATTTTTTTAACAAAATTGAAATTTCTCTAGAGAGAAACGGAGAATTTCTTTAGATTGGAGAGAATTTCTCTGGATATAATTTCTATGGTCCAAAATTTCCTTGGGAAGTCTAGATAAATTCTCTGGATGAAATTTCTCTAGATCAAATTGAGGAATCGTAGACATTATGAAAATATTAAATGTCCTTTATGCTATAAAATCTTAATACTAGGGATCCTAAAAAAAACCTCCTTTTTTTAGTCTTCTTTGATAATTTGATCTTTTATTTTGTAAAATTTATTGATTCTTGTAAAAAAATAAAATTAATTAAAAATACTTAATCATATGATCCAATTTTTTTATAAAATTATTAAGATCATATTAACTGTTTTTTTAAAAAATAAATAAAAATACTCTTGTTATAAAATTATAGATATCCAATTAATTTTATTTTTTATATAAATAATTCACTATAAAATTTTTATAATATGAATAATTTAGATCATAAAAAAAAATTCAAAAAAATCTCCAATCAAGATACCACATACCCTACTATGACTTACCCACACCAAGAGTCCGGATCCTCTCTAGCCAAAAGTCCCTCTTGTCTTCCGATCAAGGGCCACGATTTGGCCACGTGGCCCTTTGAAGATCTACGGCTCAAATAAAAAAAATAAAAAAATAAAAAAAAATTCATTTCTCTGAAATGGAAGAAGAACAGATGATGCATTTTTTTTTTCTTTTTTCCTGCGTTTTTCTAATGCAGATATTTTGGAAGAAGAAAAAGAAGAAAAATCAAGATGATGAAGATTTGTAGATCCGAATCTGCAGAGGAATTTTTTTTTTGTTGATGAAGATGATGATGATGTTGAAGATGTTGAAGATGATGAAGATTTGATGCGTTTTTTCTGTAGATGATCTTGATGATCTTCAATGGATAGATGATGAAGGTGTTGAAGATGATGTTGAAGATGTTCATATTTTTTTTAGATGATCTGAATATATACGCAGATTTCTGAAAAACAATGGATAGATGATCTTCAAGAATATATATTGATGATCTTCAAAGATTTTTGAACACAGAAATCTGCATCAAAACTAAAAAAAAATTCTGCAGATTTTTCTGCAGATATTGATGATCTTCAAGAAAAAAAATTTGTGCAGATTTGAAATCTGATTTTTTTTTTACAGATTTACTCACAGATCTGTATTGAAAATATCAATTAAAAAAAAAATGGAACTGAAATGTTGAAGGGAATAATCAATTAAGTTTGAAGAAGTTTGAAGATGATATTGATGTTCAAATTTTATTACAGATCTGCGTTTGATAATCAATTAAGATTGATGTTCAAATTTTGAAGTTTGAAGTTTGAAGATGATGTTCAAATTTCATCAATTATGTTCAAATCTGATCTTCAAGATTTTTTTTAGCGTTTGATAAAATTTGAACATCTTTAGATGATCTGAATAATCAATTAAGTTTGAAGATGATATTGATGATGTTCAGATTTTTTTTTTAGATGATTTGAAGAAGAAGTTTTTGGTGAAATTCTTTTTTTTTTTTTTATCTGATTCGTAGATCTTCAAAAGGTCACGTAGCCAAATCGTGACCTTTGCCGACGGACCGGAGGGATCCTTTGGCCGGAGAGGATCCGGACTCCTACACCAGGAGCCTAGTTTCGAGTAGTCAGACTTGTCAATATCACCTTGTGTTGGCTTGTTTTAATAATAAAGTACTAACAATTAAATACTTCTATGATATTACATCATTTAGGACGTCTTATGTACTATCATCTTTATTATTTTAAGAGGAAGTTGAATTTGTAACAATATACATAATTTTAATTGGTCAAAATTATAGTTTTATATTCAAAAGAGTATATTGACTACACTTAAATTTAATCAATCGAAATACATGTTTTATTCACATACTTTTGTCAAGTGGAAAGTCATATAGTGTAGGAATTGTCTTTTAATATACAAATAATGATATTAAATTAAGCAGTTGTTAGTGTTAGAAAATATATATAAAAATTATTAAAATATTTTTAAAAATATATAATTATTTTTGGGATAGGTATAAGGTGTGTTGAGATTATTTAATTTAATTTAATTTTTTTTGGACATTTTTACTGCTTATTGACAACGGGATCTCATAATTAAAAATAATGATACATTTTTTGGGATATATTACAAATATGGTCTTTGAAATTTGTTTAAAATATGATTTTTTTATGTAATTTTAAAAATTACATTCGACCCCTTAAAGTTTTTACGGCAGTGCTACGTAGCTCGAAATCTTTGGCTCGAATTTGGCTCGACACCAAAACGACGTCGTTTTGGTGTCGTTTTTTTTTTTTTTTTTCTTTTTACTGTGTTTTTGTTCAATCAGAAACGAAGAGGGGAGAAGAAAAAGAGGGGAGGAGAAGAAGAAGAAGAAGAAGAGGAGAAGAGGAGGAGAAGGGAGAAGGAGAACTGACAATGGGGCATCAACCAAATGGCGGTGGAGTGGCGAATGCAAGACGATCGGCGAGGAGGTGGTGCTGCGACGTCGTTTTGGTGTCGTTTTTTTTTTTTTTTTTTTCCTGTGTTTTTGTTCAATCAGAAACGAAGAGGGAAGAAGAAGAAGAAGAGGGGATAAGAAGAAGAAGAAGAAGGAGGAGGAGGAGGAAAGGGAGAAGGGAGAAGGGAGAAGGAAGAACTGGACAGGAGGGGGCATCAACCAGTGGCGGAGGAGCGGCGGAGGCAGTGGTGCTGCGACGATTCTGACGATCGCGGTGATCTTTGCCTCCTCCTCTTTCTCTTCTCCTCTCTTCTTTCTCTCTTCTCTCCCTCTTTCTCCTTTCCTCTTCCCTCTGTTTGTGTAGAGCTCCTTTGCTTGAAAAGGAAAAAAAAAAAATTCGAGCCGTTTCAAGCCTCTCAGTTTCGAGCTCTGAGTCATTTTCCAAGTTTTTAATATCATAACAAATTATCTATTTTATTAATAAATTATCAAGCAAATTAACAGTTTTTAATAAAGTCATAAATTTATTTCAATTAATAATTTAAGTAACTTTTATGATTTTTGTTAGGGTTTGGAGAGAGAGGCTTTTTTGGGGTGTGGAAGTGTGCATTCAATTGAATAGGTGAAATATTTTTACAAAGATAATTTGACATTATTTTGGAGGAGAAAAGAAATTTTAAGGGTTTAAAATTTATAAATGGAGTCCAAAGAAATAGAGGTTCAAAATAATTAATGGGGGTATTAATAACAACATTCTAAAAATAATTTTTTTTTTTATTAATGGAAAAGTTGATTTTGTTTCCTTCTTAAATAAGTTTATACTTATTTAGGTTTGGTCTGACAACTCAATATTTTAGTTTAAAAGTCAAAAAATTAATAAAAAAATTAAAAAGTCAATAATTTATATTAAAAAATTAAAGATTTATTTTTCTCTTTAGCTTTTGTATATTTTTTTGTACAAAATTAAAAAATTATTTCAAATATATTAATTTATTTACCTCATATTTTAATTAAAAATTTTAAAAATTACTAAAATAGTGTGTTTTTAAACGACGCGAAATGCTTTTAACTGATCCAAACTGGGTCTGAATAAACTCTATTAAAAGACTAAAAAATTATGACAATGATTAGCCTACCATCATCAGCCAAATGAAAATCTAAGGAAGCTTGAAGATTAACCTTTTATTTGTTGTTTCTAGTAAGTTGTTTTTGTCTTCAGCTTTGCCTCTCTGAAGCAGCCTTTTCCTTAATTAGATTTGTGTTCAGTAGGTTTCGCTTGGATTGGCCATGTCTTTGTGCATCATTTAGGGCTGTTGCTTAAGCTTAGGGGTAGGAATTTGACCTGGGTTCCGTTAACATAATTCGAATTATATACGTAATTAGAGGGTTAAAATTATTTTTTTTTTTACATGAACATATAAATATAACACGATTGGACAATAGAATATTAAATGAGCTATGTTAAGGTTGGACACATATACATGAATCTATTATTAACGTGTAGGCAATCTAAATACAACATGAATCTGGTAGTCATAACATCTTAAATGCTTTATTCTTAAACATTGAATTATATTTTGGCATTTATTTTTGAAGTTTTGTTAGATGTTTAGATACTAATGAGTGCCAATAGTAATTGGATGACGTAATTGATTAAAGGATGTACAAACTATATCTAGAGTTTGGTTGTGAGTTCGAATCCTCACGACTGTATTCATAACTAGCCGCTACATGGTCATGAGATTGGCTAATATTGCAAATTACCAAGTGGGTAACTCTTGGATCTCTAATCTCTTGGTTACTCCCTTAGTGGTTAGATATTTTCATAAATATTGGCATATGTATTAGGAGAAGTGCATTTAAATGAGAATAATTTCAAATAATTGTACTTTTATGAAACTACAAGTAAAATCCTGTGACATAAAACTCTCACTTATTTCGATTTGCACCTCTACCCAAGTGCAAAGTTATTCCCACCTTAATGTAATTTTCTTTGTATATTATTCTTGGGGGTTTAATATTTGATAATTCCCACCTTAATGTAATTTTCCCTGTATATTATTCTTGGGGGTTTAATATTTGAACAAGTTATCGTTATGTATGTAATGTGAAACAAGTTTGTTTGAAATAGATTGTATAATTTGCTTATTACATAAAATAAACTTTTTACTAAATGTGTTAAGCATGTCATGTTCAGGTTAACATGATTATAAATAGATCCGACTAGTGTTAAGATAATTGATACGATTAATTAAAAAAGGTCAGGTTAGTGTTGGTGTGTTGGGATATTTTGAATACAAACTCATGATAATACGATACAATATGATTTCCCACCACTATATATCCGTTTTTGGTAGTTAAATTATTTACTAATTGAAAAAAAAAAAAAAAAAGTTGAAAAAATATTGTTCAAATTTAGTGGGGGCAAACCAAAGAAATACTAAAATCAGGGTTTTTAAATTTTAGTGGGGCAATTTAAAGAAAAAAAAAAATTAAAAATATGTATAAAGTTAAAAGTTTTCAGAAGTCTGTGGGATGTAAGTAAGCTCATCTTGTTTAACCATTTCAAAGTTACTCATCCACACAAATAATAATAATAATAATAATAAAAAATAAAATTTTAAAATGATGAAGACACATGCAAGTGGGGGAATTGGAAATACTACAAGGTCTTGTGGTGCCTTGTTAGGGGATTTTTTTTAGTCTTCTTTGATAATTTGATCTTTTATTTTGTAAAATTGATTGATTCTTGTAAAAAATCAATTATCAAGATCATATTAAACGTTTATTTTTAAAAAAATAAATATGCTCTTATCACAAAATTATAGATATCTAATCAATTTTATTTTTTATATAAATAATCTACTATACAAACTCTCTAATATAAATAATTTAAGAGCAATGATTCATCTCCCATTTTCCCCCCACCCCCTTTGACCCCCTCTCTCTCTCATTGGTTACATTTTTTTTTTCTTTTTCTTTTTTTTCCTCCTCCAATCACAACCCGCCACGTGACAAAAGAGATGAAGGGATGACCCTCAAAAGGGAGTCTCAAGCATTATTCATAATTTAAATCATAAAAAAAACAATTCAAAAAATATCTCCGATCAAGATACCACATACCCTACTATGACTTACTCACACCAGGAGCCTAGTTTTGAGTAGTCAGACTCGTCAATATCACCTTGTATTGGCTTGTTTTAATAATAAAGTATTAACAATAAAATACTTCTATGCTATTACATCATTTAGGACGTCTTATGTACTATCATCTTTATTATTTTAAGAGAAAGTTGAATTTGTTACAATACACATAATTTTATTTGGTCAAAATTATAGTTTTATATTCAAAAGAATATATTGACTACACTTAAATTTAATAAATCAAAATACATGTTTTGTTCACGTACTTTTGTCAATTGTGTAAATGGAAAGAGTCATATAGTGTGTGAATTGTCTTTTAATATACAAATAATGATATTAAATTAAGCTGTTTTTAGTGTTAGAAAATATATATATAAATTATTAAAATATTTTTAAAAATATAAAAGTATTTTTGGGATAGGCATAAAGCGTGTTGAGATTATTTATTTATTTTTTTGACATTTTTACGGCTTATTGACAACGGGATCTCATAATTAAAAATCATGATACCTTTTTTGGGGTGAATTACAAATATAACCTTTGCGATTTGTTTAAAATATGATTTTTTTTTCATGTAATTTTTGAAATTACATCCAACCCCCTAACATTTTTAATATAATAACAAATGATCTATTTTATTAATAAATTATCAAGTCAATTAACAGTTTTTAATAATGTCATAAATTTATTACAATTAATAATTTAAGTAATTTTATCATTTATAAGAGAGCAGTTAAAAATTTTATTTTTTCATTAATTTTGTTAAATAAAAAATTCTAATTCTTGTATTTATAATTTTCTAAACTATAGGAACAATTCGTATTTAAGCAAAATCAAAAGGTATATTTGTAATTTATCTTTCTTCTTTATGTATTTTAAAATACAATTTTCACATGTTTATATATATTTTAAACTTACATCGTGGCTAACTAATGATCACCTAATTGGATGATCATTTTACAAATTTAAAGGGGAAGTGATGCTTGCGGCATGTTTCAACTGGCTTCTAAAACTCTTTTTTTTGTGTGTGTTTTTAATTAACATTATGTTTTAAGTTTATTATAGACTTTTAGGGTTGATTTATGCTTTGTTTGGGATGTGCTAGAATAACATTTTTTATTTTTTTTATTTTATTTGAGTCATATCACCTCTCTATTATATTTTACATATTTTTATAAAAAATTAAAAGGTATACTTATTTAGATCATCCTAAATAATCACTTATATTTTTATTAATTGAAAGTCAAAATTAAAAATTAGTAAAAAAAGTCAAATAAAAAAAATACTAATCGAATTGTCAGACCTTTGACCCGATTAATACCCGCGAGTGAGCCATGATGTAAGTTGCATTTGGTAGAATTTTATAAATATAATTTGAGAATATGGGTTGTATTTTAAGTTTGTGAGTTTTGAAATTATGATTTGAGTGTGAAAAATTTGTTTGATAAAAGAGTTTTGAAAAGAGTTTTGAATTGAGTGAGAAATTTTTGATGTGGCATATGATATTTGATATAAAAATTTACAACTCATAACCAAACATACAACTCAAAATTCTATTAAAGCACATAAAAAATTTTAAAAAATTAGATAAATATTTTTTTCGAATATATAAAAATTAACATATGTCAATTGCAAAAAAAAAAAAAAAAATTACACTGTTCTGATCAACCGGCTGGTCAACCGGTGGGACGTCCGATGGGACGACCAGTTAAGTCAAATTTGAATTTTTTTTTTGAAAAGCGCGCCCCACACAGAATTTTCTGCAGAGTTGTAGAAATATGATTTGAGAATTAGTTCTAAACATCATATTAGAATATGTATGTAGAATTATTATTTAGAAACACAACCAAACACAGCCTGAGAGGGTAATTTATATTCATAAATTGGGCCGAGCTAGATGTTGGGCCGAGGTAGGCCCAAGAACGGCAGATAGTAAATACATCGGTCGCAGTGGAGTAGCACGGTTAGTTCGGTTACAAAATGGGCATCCGTAGCTCGGTTGCGGCAATTATCAAGTTAGTCCGGTCTGCGGAGCTAGGTCGGTTGAGAGACATTTCGGGAACTGACTGGTGTGAGATTGATACCGGTTCGGACTCGGTAGTCCGGTTGGGTCGCGTCCTAGTCCGGTTGAGCTCTCTTATGGTTAGCTCGGTTGTGCATGCGAAACCGAGGTAAGAGAAGTAAAAACGAAGTCCGGACTATGGGTTACTTCGGCTGTAATGGAGTTCGGCCATAATGGAGCCATCTCACTTGGCTTATGCAGTGAGGAGGGTGTTGGAGGATAAGCATTATCTTCCCAGAGGAGTAATTCTAGAAGGACTCTACGTATAGAGGAATGCGAGTTCTAGAAGGACTCTTCGTATGGAGAAGTTAAAGTCCTACTAGGACTGTGCCACGCGAAACCTATATAAGCTCACCAATATCACCTTTGGAGGGATAACACAACTTTGCTCCCTGAATACACTGAGCTTTTGCCTTCTTGTCTTGCTTACTGACTTAGGCATCGGAGAGGTTTCCGGCACACCCCCGTCGGCCAGCTCACGTTTGTGTTTTCAGGTGGTGGAACGACGACGTATTGAGGAACGCAGACTTGATCAACAGGATTATACGAGAAGGTGAAAATCTTTCCCGTACACAGCCGTAGTTATCTTAAGTTTGTTTAATTTTGTTTTTATTATTTTGAAAACAATGAGAGTACATGAGTCATGATGGAAATGACCTTACAATCCAACTTGAGCCGTATATTTATTTATTTATTATTTTGGTCAAAATCATATTCTTAGTTGCATATGTAAATGTTGACCTACAATATGTATTTTCTTCAAAGTCTCGAGTTTGATATAAATCATTGTAGGTTGTGAAACATCTTATGCAAAGATGAAAGATAAATGATCATAATTATGACATAGAATAACCTTTTAGACTTATAGATTAATAGATTAATAAATAATTTTACTTTTTATGTAGTTGGAATAGTATAATTTACTATTCTCACATATTGTTTACTTGCATATAAATTGAGTTGTAAATTCACGTACAATTAGGGGTGGTTACGGGGCAAGTTTGTGACGGGTTTCTTATTCCCTACTTTTGTACTTGCTTTCAATTCCCACCCCAGTCCCCGTCCCTAGGTGACAATTTTCAACCTCATTCCTGCCCCTGCGAATACTCGCAGATACCCGATCACGTTTAAAATAGCCAAAAAAATTGAGAACTATTTAAATCCTTAATACACTAAATAATTTCTCTTGTTTTCATATATATATATATATATATATATAAACAGTGAGACTTTTAGAATTATTATTTATTTATATTTAAACAGAATCATAGATTTTTAGTATTCTTTTATTATATCTAATTATATATATTATTAATTTTATCGAGTAGGGTTTGGATTGGGGGAGACGATACCTGCCCCCGTCCCACCCTTGTTGTGAGTGACCAAAATATAATCCATTCCTACCCCCACATAAGTGGAGTCGGGTAAAATTTGCCCAATTTGGACGGGTATAGGCGGGTCCCTGCGGATCGGACTAAAATAGCCATCCCTCCGTATAAAAGATATAAAAGAGGATAAGAAGTGAGGCAGAAAAGGAAAGAATTGATCAGAAGAGAAAAAAGAGAAAGGGTGAGAACTATACTAAAATGTATAGTTAAATCATTGAAAAATACGTGTCTAGACCCTGAAGATCTATATTCAAAGGTTCTTAAAGAACTAAATAAGAATTCCTGAAGAATTCAATTCTCTCTATATCTTGTGTTAATTAATTACTTTACTTGCTTACAGTTATTACTTTATCTGTTTTATTTTTTCTTTATTTTTGTAACACGTTATTAGCACAATTCCCTAACCTAACTATAATTGTTGTCTTTAATTTATTTCATAGTTTTACATATAATATCCAACTGATCCTGATGACCATGTTTGGATATAAGTTAATCCAGAAGGTTAACATTTGAGTAAATTAATTTAGAAGATTAATATCTCATCAACAAGTTAATCTAGAAGATTAATATCTGACCAAATTAATTTAGAAGATTAATATGATCCAGAAGATCAATAGTGAAAAATTAATCCTAAAGATTAATAGAGTACATAAAATATTATCATATTTAATTACATCCTATAAATTATTTATACAAATTATCTATATTGCAAATTATATACTCTGTATAATTTTGGCATAATTATTGTTTTAAAAATAAAATAATTACTATGCATTACTGTGAAAAGTTTTGTAACTTGAAAGTCGAATTTCTCATTAACAATGTAAGGTATAAATACAGATTACAAGAGAGAGCCTCATATAGCTGGATCTCTATCTATGGAAAAACGATCTCTTTCTATGGAATAACAATCAACTAATTCCTAATTATCTACTATCTATTTACATAAGAATATTCATTAAATATAAAAAATCTATATATGCTAGAGGATCTGTAATACTCCCTCTCAAGTTTGAGCATATATGTCAATAATGCCCAACTTGTTGACTAAATAGTGAAATTGAGCTGCACCAAGAGCCTTAGTAAAAATGTCTGCTGGTTGATCGGCACTAGAAATATGCTGTAAACAGAATAGGCCTTGCTGCAATTTATCTCTGACCAAATGGCAATCTATCTCGATGTGTTTAGTGCGTTCATGAAATATTGGATTGTTTGCGATATGTATCGCAGCCTTATTGTCACAATACATCATTGTCTGCATATGATTGGAAATATTTAGGTCCTTTAGAAAATAATGGATCCAGGTAATTTCACGACATGTGTTAGCCATGGATTGGTACTCTGCTTCTACAAAAGAACATGAAACATTTGTTTGTTTCTTGAATTTCCATGAGATGAGTGAGTCACCTAAGTATATGAAACGTCCAATCAATCGGCTATATGGTGTAGCATCAACAAGAAGAATACCATCAGAAGAACCGAGTGTGTGATTTTGTTCCATCGGAAAATCTGCTGGTTTAGTGCCGGTTAAACCTGTATCACTAAGAATGTCCAAAGCATATTTTCATTGAGAGAGGAAAATTCCTTTCTTTGAGCGAACAACTTCATTGCCCAAGAAGTATTTTAGTGGACCCAGATCCTTAAGTTTAAAATGGAAATGCAAGTAGTCCTTTAGGAGTTAAATAATAGATAAGTCTTTTCCAGTAATAATATCATTGACACAGATAAGTATGGTTATGAAAGAAGTGCCCTCAGTTTTAACGAACAAAGAGTAATCAGCTTTGGATTAAGTGAAGCTAGTTTCAAAGAGAGCTTCAGAGAACTTTAGAAACCATTGTTGAGATGCCTGTTTTAACCCATAAAGAGATTTGTTGAGGCGACAGACCTGAGTATCCCTCGTTTGACCAAAGCCAGGAGATAAGGACATATAGACCTCTTCAACAAGATCACCATGTAAAAATGCGTTATTTACATCACGCTGATAAAGATGCCAATTATTGATGGAGGCAAGACTAAGTAGGAGGCGGTTAGTAACCAACTTTGCAACTGGGGCAAAAGTATTAGTGCTGATTGTAGCCTTTTGCAATGAGATGGGCTTTGTAGTGTTTAATTGAGACATCTGGCTAGTATTTGATACGATAAACCCATTTACATCCAATGGGCTTTTTTCCAGGTGGAGGGCCAGTGATAGTCCAAGTTTTGTTAGTTTCAAGTGCCAATATTTCAGCCTGCATGGCTACCCGCCACTTAGGATCATGTACAACCTGATGATAAAACTGTGGCTTTGTAAGAGAATAATGAGTGTGTACCTTGATGAGGATGAGTGAGATGGTAAGCTCGTGCTAATTAGATAATCTTGTAAATAGGCTGGTTGTTTAGTGGGTCGAGAGGACCTGGCAGGAATGGGAACAGGTGGATGGATATTGGTGATAGATGAGGGAACAGGTGCATCCGGGAGAAATGGTGAAAAGGTAGGTGCACTGGACTGGGATGAAGGAAGTATTGCTGGCTCAAGCCTAGTAAGGAGTACTAGCTTAAGCCCCGATTAGGTGTAGTGGCTTAAGCCCTGTGGAAGTAGGCATAATTGATAAGAGCAGAGACGCAGTAGGCAATGAAGTAGCATAAGGAAACGTATTTTCATGGAAAATAACGTCTTCGAGAGGTAAAAATAGTGTGAGTAGTGAGGTCAAAGACGCGGTAAGCCTTTTGGCCAAAAGGATACCCCAAGAAAATGCATCGTTTTGCTTGAGTATCAAATTTTGTGTGGGAACGGGCAAGTGTTGATGCAAAACAGAGGCAACCAAAAATCCTAAGATGGGCATATGCTAGAGTTTTGTGATAAAGTTTCTCATAGGGAGACTGTCCAGAAAACAGAGGACTTGGCATTCAATTAATGAGGTAAGTGGCAGTTCGGAGTGCTTCCCTCTAAAATTGTTTTGGCAAAGATGCCTGGAATAGAAAAGCCCTAGCAACGTTCAACTAGTGATGATGTTTATGCTCAACTACACCATTTTGTTGAGAGGTATCAATATAACTAGTTTGGTGAACAATGCCTTGGAGAGAGTAAAATTGAGGCATATCCAATTCAAGACCATTATCATTTTGAATAATTTTAACTTTTATGTCAAATTGAGTCGCAACAAAGCGAATAAAGGTCTGAAGATGTGTGCAAGTTTTAGATGTTTGTCGCATTAAGTAAACCCAAGTGCAACGTGTGAAGTCATCAGAAATAGTGAGAAAATAATTGTACCGCCCCAATTTTCATGCCCAAATGGTAATACAATAGTCATGGCCCTTTAAAGTAAAATTGATAATAAACCCTCATACTTGCATTACATAATATAAATAGTCTTCATGCGATAGTACAATTAATCCAACAACAATTAATTAAACAAAAAATATCCACAAGGGTTTACAAGTTTCCAAGGCTTGAGCCTGATTACATAAAACGGTTATTCAAATCCACACATATAAGCCCTTGGCTTATAATTAGAGTCACAGCAAATGAGCACATTATGCTCTCTGCACACACTTCCACGCCTTCAGTTAGGCGGAATCACCACATCTTTTCCTGCACAAGAATCCCGTAGAGTGAGCACAAAGCTCAGTAGGAAATTCTTAACAAAGTATATACATTTTATATAAGTCTTGTGAGATGGAATGCTTATGCCATGCCATGCCTTTTTGAAAGTAAAACACACCTTCATCCTTTGAAAACCAACATGCTCAATGATGTCATGCAATTTAAACTGCTCAACATTTGTCAAATTTTATTCGAGAGGTGGTAAATACAACTCTGGTAATCCCTAGGTCAGTGTCTGCAAGTAGACTATATAAGTACTACCAATTTGTCATTTTTACTAGTATCAACCGGAAGGCTCGACACCTCTAATCTGTCATTTTTACCAGTATTAACTAGAAGGCTCGACACCTATAATCTACACCACCTTCAAGACTTATCACCGTATTACTCCAAAACCATTTCATGAAAACTTATTTCTTAGCATTTTTTTCTCAATGCAAAGTTTTCAAATAAAATTTCAAAGCTCTTCATTATCAATGAATTGATATGCCAATATATCAATTAATGCAATGCAACATTTTACCCATTTTCCATTCTTCCACACAATATTTCCATTTCTCCTTTCTATACAATTTCACAAGATGAATAAATACGTTTATTTCAATTCATCCAAAGGATAGCATAACTTCCACATTTCAAGCCATCTCAACAATTTTCCATATTCCATGAAAACATCATTTATATAAATATAAATAAGAAAATTTTCAACATCCATTTATTTTGGCATACAAAATAACTATAACAACATCATCCATGGTTTCTCAATATCTTTTTAAAACTCTTACTTTCTAGGTTTTCTTACCAAAACAATTCATCTCCAAAACATTTGAAGAAATCTCACCAAAAACATCTTTCTTTAATCAACATAGTTCAAAACCCCCAATTTCTATATCAAATGATCAAATAGTAAACACACTTTCAAAATCACTCTTTTTCTTGAATCAAAAATTAATTTTCAAAACTAATCAAAGGATGATTTCGAAAATCATCTAGATCTTGCAAAAACGTATATATAACACAAAGAAAATCCCTACCTTAAGTGTAGAAGACGGGCAAGCAAGATCGAAACTCTAAAGATGACGAAGCCAACTCTTAAATCAACACGAAGCTCTTGAAGCCTTCTACCTTATTCTCAAAGACACTAGGGTCAAGAACATAACGGGTCTAGATGAAATCTTAGAGAGAAGGTGTATTCTAGAGAGAGAGTATGAAAACCTACATTTTTTGGAGAGTTTTAGAGAGAGAGTGAGCTGCAAAAGTATTCTGAAATATCTCATTCACAATCTAATATAAACAGGCTCGCTCGAGCGACAAGCGAAGGAGTTGTCGCTCGAGCGACCAGACGCAACAAGTCTCCTCGCTCGAGCGGAAGAAGCGTCGCTCGAGCATAGAATGCAAAGCTTCAGGTTTGCCACCGATGCAGACGCACACTCGAGTGCAAGAAGTCTCGCTCGAGCGAAAAAGCAAGTTACACGAGGCTCGCTCGAGCGCAAGAAGCCTCGCTCGAGCGAAGAAGCCAAAATCTAGGCAACAACATTCTAGACCAACTAACAACGAACCTGTTCCAAACACGCCCAACATAATCTAAAACTCAAATACAAAGAGTTAAAGGAAGGAAACAAGGCATAGAAAACAGCATACAATCATGGAATCTGAGTCTGGAACACAATGAAAGTCAGGGTAAAAACCTGGGTCACTATAACCTCCCCCCCTTAAAGAATTTCGTCCCCGAAATTACAAATCATGTTTCAAACCATGTTTTAGCTAATTTCCAAAATGATTACCAACAGCATATACCATGCTTCCAAGAGTAATACAACACCCACAATATTCCATATTCTCAAAACATATGCAATGTTTATATTGAATCTAAGTTTTTCCCAAACAATTATAACATATACAATGTTCTTACAAGTTCAAACATATACAATGTTTATACTTTTCATTAACATAATTAATTTCTCAATATATGCTCATGCATCAACAAATAAATTCGGATATTTCTCTCAGACTTCTAACTCCCGTTCCCAAGTTGCTTTCTCGACCCCGTGATGTTTCCACAATACTTTTACCAAGGGAATTGACTTGCCTTGCAAGACTTGATCTCGTCTATCCAAGACTCTCATCGGTCTCTCCTTATACGAGGCATCCCCGTCTACCTCTAAGTCGATCCAATCCAACACATATGATGGATTCGGCTCGTATTTCCGAAGCATACTAATATGAAACACGTCATGAACCCCGAAAAACTATAGCGGTAACGCCAAACGATCCGCTCAAGGATTTCAAAAGGGCCAATAAACCGAGGGGATAACTTCCCATTCTTCCCAAATCTTATCAAACCCCTTCTAGGTGATATCTTCAAAAAGACATGATCTCCTACTTCAAAAGACAAAGGTCTTCTTCTACGGTCGACATAACTTTTCTGGCGACTCTAAGCCGTAGCTAGCCTCTTACGGATAAGTACTACTTTCTTCGTCATTTCCCGAACCAACTCTGGACCTAACAAAGGTGCATAACCCATTTAGGCCCAACACATAGGGGATCTACACGGTCGACCATAGAAGGCCTCAAACGGTGCCATGCCAATACTCGATTGCAAACTATTGTTATAGGTAAACTCCACTAAGGGAAAATACCTCTTCCACGAACCCGAAAACAAGGTTTTAAAACCCGGACACCAGGCCGTTCAAAACCCTGATGAAGGGACCCAGAGGAGGGCTCCATCGATCCCACACCAAAACGCCGGCAAAAAAAAAAAAGAGAGGATTAAGTGTGAACATGTGACACCGGTTAAATATGTGAAACTGACCGACAAGACAAGTTGATCAAAAACCGACGTCCTCACAATCAACGGACGAACCGGCCGGTTTGAACGGGGCTGAGGCCGGGGAGGCTCGACACCCAAACCCGCCATTTGCAAAAATTTGCATTGAAGATTTAGTGTGAAGGAAACTGAACCCACCATCATTCGGAAGTTGACCTGTTGAAGAGTTGATCATCAAACCGGACCGGTCCGAAAATATTTTTTTTTTAATTTTTTCTTTGTTTTTTTATTTTCTTTCTTTTCTTTCTTTCTTTCTTATTTTATATATATATATATATATATATAAATATATATATAAATATAAAATATAAGAATATAAGAAAATTTTAATTTGAAACTCTTTTTCAAGGGTCTCCTCTTGTGAGGAATCCCATTAAGAGATTGATGAAATTATTGTGAAAGTCTTCACCTATTTATAAGAAAAAAACTCTTTCAAAAAAACTCAAAAAATCCATGTGGGATTCAATCAAATGTATTGGAGGGAATATTGAAATTTTGATATCCTCCAAATTTTTGCTCTCCTTTCAATCAAATTATTTGAATTAAAATCATATGGAGGAATATTAAATATTTGATTTCATCTTCCAAAATTGAAATTAATAATATTTTAAAATGTATTATTATATTTTAAAAAAATCAAAAAAAAATATTATGACAAATATTTAAGATAATTTAATATTTTTAATTTATAATTTTATTACTTATATTTTTATTTAAATATAATTTTAATATATTTATTACGTCATCGCTCGATTCCTTCTTCGATTCGGATTTCTTGATTCCTGTTGAACCACCTGACCACACCACCTTTTCTTTTCCGTCTCACTCACCGTCGTTTTAAAACATTGCCCGAAAAGTCAAGGACATAGCCTCGAAGCATATCCTCAAAGATCTGAATGGTACGCTCGGACTGCTCGTCAATCTGATGATGATATGCAAGACTAAAGGTCAATTTAGTGCCCAAGACACTTTGCAAACTCTGCCAACCGAGCAGTGAAACGCGAATCTCTATTTAAAACAATCGTCACAGGGACCCCGTGCAATCTCACTATGTCCCTAATGTACAAATCGGAAAGATAATATACCGAGTCACTCACACGCGTGGGAATAAAATGTGCTGACTTAGTCAAATGGTCAACTACCACCCAAATGGCATCATTACCCCGTTGAGTCCTCGGAAGACCCACAACAAAATCCATCGTGATATGTTCTGACTTCCACTCAACTATAGGCAAGGGTTGCAACAAATCCGTTGGCCTCTGATGCTCAATCTTCACTTATTGACAAATAAGGCACTTTGATACAAACACAACTACATCCTTTTTCATACCTCTCTACCAAAACTGGCGACTAAGATCATGATACATCTTTGTGTCTCCCGGATGCACCGCAAGGCACGAATAGTGAAACTCTCAGAGTACTTCCTTTCGGTAAGACTCTGGTACAAACAAACGGTCATGGTATCTCACACTCTGGTCAGGATCCACAGTCAAACCTCTTTCTACTTTCCCATTGGAGATCTTCTCTCAGAAAGATTCCACCTCAAGATTACCCTTTTGTGCTTCCAACACTCGATTCACAAGTGTAGGTCGTGCAACTACTAAAAACAAAGCTGCAGACTCAACAGACTCACCCAGATGCAAGTCAAATTCACCGAGAGTACCCAACATTTCCCATTCTCGAATGGCGATAGAAGCCACACTACTAATAGGCTTTCTACTCAACGCATCGGCTATAACGTTGGCCTTACCCGGATGATAATGCAATTCAAAGTCGTAATCCTTTATGAATTCCATCCACTTTCTCTGTCTCAAATTCAAGTCCTTTTGTGTAAACAAATATTTCAGACTCTTGTGATCGGAGAACACTTCAAATTTTTCTCCATACAAATAGTGCCTCCAAATTTTCAAGGCAAATATCACTGCTGCTAACTCTAAATCGTGAGTAGGGTAATTCATCTAATGTATTTTCAATTGCAGCAAGCCATAGGCCACTACTTTCCCTCCCTACATCCATACACAACCTAGACCTTCCCGTGAAACATCATAATAAACTGAATAACCCAAACCCCTCCCCGGAATAATCAATACTAGAGCAGTGGTGAGTCTAATCTTAAGCTTTTGAAATGACTTCTTATAAGTCTCACTCCACACGAATTTGATTTCTTTTCTCGTCAGCTTAGTCAAAGGTGAAGCTAACCTAGAAAAATTCGTCACAAACCTACGGTAATACCCGACCAACCCCAAGAAACTATGAATCTCGAAAGCATTCTTAGGTTATGCCCAATCTCGCACTGCCTCTATCTTGGATGAATCTACCGTCACCCCTTTCCCGGATACCACATAGCCTAAGAACTTAACCTCTCTCATCCAGAATTCACATTTCCCATACTTAGCATATAGCTTGTGGGCTTTAAGTAACTCAAGTACTACTCGTAAATGTTCCTTGTGTTCCTCCTCGAAAGGCGAATAAATCAAAATGTCATTCACAAAGATAACCACAAAACGGTGTAAGAACTCATGAAAAAATTGATTCATTAGATCCATAAACATCGCAGGTGTATTGGTTAGCCCAAAAGGCATCACAAGAAACTCATAATGGCCATACTGCGTACGGAATGCCGTCTTTGAGATATCCTCCTCTTTTACTTTCAACTGATGATAACCCGATCTCAGGTCTATCTTAGAGATACAACAAGACCGTTTCAACTTATATGAGGCATTGGGTAATTATTCTTAATAGTAGCTCGATTCAACTTTCGATAATCAATACAAAGTCGTAAGGCTCCATCTTTCTTTTTAGCAAAGAGAGTCGGTGCTCTCCAAGGTGATGTACAAGGGCAAATGAAGCCCTTATCTAGTAATTCCTGGAGTTGAATCTTCAACTCACTCAATTCGGCGGGTGCAAATCTATACGGTGACATAGAAATCAGTGCCGTGCTAGGCACTAATTCAATGGAGAACTCGATCTCCCGGTGAGGTGGTAAACTAGTAAGATCTTCGGGAAAACATCTAGGTATTCACAAACTATTCTTGGTAACTCGACAAAGGCCCCGTCACTCTCGCTATTCAAGAGAGTTGCAAGAAGGCCACTAAGTTTGTTTCTACTACAAGGGTCAAAGACTGGCGACAAGACCCTATCAACTCGGTTCCCCAGAAAGTAAAAACAATCACCATCTGAGGTGTAAACTGTAACCCTCTGATAGTAACAATCTATCACAGCTCGGTATGAACACAACCAGTCCATGCCTAGAATGACATCAAAACTTGACATGTCCAACAATACAAAAGCAAACGAAAGTCGATGCCCGACAACTTCTATTTCACAGTCACGACAACCCCGGTCTAAATCAACTGTACCCTCAACATGTGACTCTACTCTGAGTGAAGCACTAACTGTGCTACCTCTAATCCCAATGCAGAAGCAAATGCAATAGATAAAAATGAATGAGACGCACCCGTGTCTATCAATACATTAGCCAAAGAATTACACACAATGAAAATACCTCTTACAACTGAGGATTCTAGGAACTGTTCTGGCACAGTAACAGCATACATGTGACCCTGTGGCCCCTGATTAACTTGCTCCCCTCTCGAAGCATAGGCTTGATGTACTAACTGAGTCGAAGCAGCTCCCTAATTAGCTCATGAAGCTCGAATCAATGAGCTCACAGTGCTCTCCGAGTCATGAGATCGACCAGAACTGTGGGAAAGTTCTCTTTATATGTCCTGGCTGACCACACTGGTAACAATTAAACCCTTGTCCCCTATTCTGGGACTGAGACTAACTCTGTGATCAATTAGGTGGTGGTGGTGACAACATCAACTGCCCTTCTCCCTTTTGTGGGCAAGAAAAGGCTTTGTGACCTAGCTGGCCACACTTGAAACAAGAAAAGCCACTCTGTGTACTGCACTAGGCAAAGGAAAAGTAGATTGAGACTGCTGTGGTTGGGATTGGGATGAAAAGGTACCCCTGCTCTTCTTATTCTACCTATAGTCTTCTTGAGGCTCTTGGCCCCTAGACCTCAAACTCCGAAGCCTCTCCTCCTCGGCTTGCATGGAAATCTCTACGTATGCCGCCGACTCTACAAGACGGTCATAGTTTCGAATCATGTTCCCAACAATCTTAAAGAAAATTTTGGTTTTTAACTTTTTCTCGAATTAAATGCAATGGCGCTCTTCCGTTGCCACCAACTCTGGTGCAAACTTAGATAAACTAGAGAAGACTGCCTCGAACTCGGCTAGGGTCATGTCGAGTTGTTTGAGGTCTTTGAACTCTTGCCTCAATCTCTCCCTAGCATCGGGAGGTAAATACTTGTCTTGGAAAGCAACTACAAAGGCTTCCCATGTTGGCTCCACTCTACACTTGGCATACTTCCACCATTGACCCGCATTCCCTCTAAGGTAGTAACTCGCTAGAGTCACTCTCAACTCGCTATCATCAATGTGAAATATCTCAAATGTCTTCATAGTTTATTCGATCCACTCATCCGCTTTCTTAGGCTTGGGGCCACCATGGAATTCATCTGGTTTGGTCCGCAAAAACTCCCTAGTAAAGAAACTCGCTCTTGCCTCTAAGGTGTTCTCTCGGGCTTGGTTCTCCACCCTCAACAAGTTCATAGCCCCTGCTATTTCACTAGCTAGGGCCCCCATTGCAATTTGACCCATTTGGTCCGCTTGTTCGGCCATATTAGCTTGGCCTGACACTTCCTCTTGCACTGATACCTCATGCACACCCCAGCGAGCCTTACCACGTCTCCTGCCTCTACCACCACAGGTTTGACCTCTTCCTAACATCCTATAAAGGACAATAGAAATGATTTAGCACACTAACCCATACATGCCCGCAATTTACCTCACACGTCTAATCGCCGCAATTCTATACATTTCACTATTATATAGACAATTCAATTTCATTCCACATAAGCACTTAGTCATGTAAACATATACGGATTATTCTTTCATGATGAAATTCATCCCACGAAAAACCAAGAATTCTTAGTAGAACGAGTATTGATCAAGTACCCTTCTAAAAAGACCTCAATGAATTTAACAGGCACGAGCAACATCCCAAAAGTCCAATCCCATACCCACATAGACACATGAACACGTTAGCACATAGTCACACTAACATTTTCCTATTATGCAACCCATCATGCAACATGAACCCATTGTGGTAAAATAACCACTTCCCACGAGCTCCAAGTATTCAAAGCCGGTAGCTCTGATACCAAATTGTAATGCCTCAATTTTCATGCCCAAATGGTAATACAATAGTCATGGCCCTTTAAAGTGAAACTAATAATAAACCCTCTTACTTGCATTAAATGATGTAAATAGTCTTCATGCGATAGTACAATTAATCCAACAACAATTAATTAAATAACAAATACCCTCAAGGGTTTGCAAGTTTCCAAGACTTGAGCCTGGTTACACAAAACGGTTATTCAAACCCACATATACAAGCCCTTGGCTTACAATCAGAGTCACAACAAATGAGCACATTATGCTCATTGCACACACTTCTACGCCTTCAGTCAGGCGGAATCACCACATCTTTTCCTGTACAAAAATCTCGTAGGGTGAGCATAAAGCCCAGTAGGAGATTCTTAACAAAGTATATACGTTTTATATAAGTCTCGTGAGATGGAATGCTTATGCCATGCCATGCCTTTTTTAAAGTAAAACACACCTTCATCCTTTGAAAACCAACATGCTCAATGATGTCATGCAATTTGAACTACTCAACATTTATCAAATTTTATTCTAGTGGTGGTAAATACAACTCTGGTAATCCCTAGGTCAGTGTCTGCAAGTAGACTATACAAGTACTATCAATTTGTCATTTTTACTAGTATCAACCGGAAGGCTCGACACCTCTAATCTATCATTTTTACCAGTATTAACTGGAAGGCTCAACACCTATAATCTACACCACCTTTCAAGACTTACCACTATATTTACCCCAAAACCATTTCATGAAAACTTGTTTCTTAGCATTCTTTTCTCAATGCAAAGTTTTCAAATCAAATTTCAAAGCTCTTAATTATCAATGAATTGATATGCCAATATATCAATTAATGTAATGCAACATTTTATCCATTTTCCATTCTTCCACACAATATTTCCATTATGATCAAAATTTCCATTTCTCCTTTCAATACAATTTCACACAATGAATAAATACGTTTATTTCAATTCATCCAAGGGATAACATAACTCCCACATTTCAAGCCATCTCAACAATTTCCCATATTCCATGAAAACATCATTTATATAAATATAAATAAGAAATTTTCCAACATCCATTTATTTTGGTATACAAAATAAATATAATAACATCATCCACGGTTTCTCAACATCTTTTTAAAACTCTTACTTTCTAGGTTTTCTCACCAAAACAATTCATCTCCAAAACATTTGAAGAAATCTCACCAAAAATATCTTTCTTTAATCAACATAGTTCAAAACCCCCAATTTCTATATCAAATGATCAAATAGTAAACCCACTTTCAAAATTACTCTTTTTCTTGAATCAAAAATTAATTTTCAAAACTAATCAAAGGATAATTTCGAAAATCATCTAGATCTTGCAAAAACATATATATAACGCCAAGAAAATCCTTACCTTAAGTGTAGAAGACGGGCAAGCAAGATTGAAACTCCAAAGATGACGAAACCAACTCTTACTTGGATCAACACAAAGCTCTGAAGCCTTCTAACTTATTCTCAAAGACACTAGGGTCAAGAACACAACGGATCTAGATGAAATCTTAGAGAGAAGGTGTATTCTAGAGAGAGAGTATGAAAACCTGCATTTTTTTGAGAGTTTTAGAGAGAGAGTGAGCTTTAAAAGTGTTCTGAAATATCTCATTCACGATCTAATATAAAGAGGCTTACTCGAGTGAATGAGTTGTCACTCGAGCGACTAGACACAACAAGTCTCCTCGCTCGAGCGTAAGAAGTGTCGCTCGAGCATAGAATGCAAAGCTTCAGGTTTGTCACCAGCGCAAACGTACGCTCGAGCATAAGAAGTCTCGCTCAAGCGAAGAAATAATTTCACAAGGTTCGCTCGAGCGCAAGAAGCCTCACTCGAGCGAAGAAGCAGGTTACGCAAGCCTCGCTCGAGCGCAAGAAGCCTCGCTCGAGCAAAGAAGCCAAAATCTAGGCAACAACATTCTAGACCAACTAACAACCAACTTGTTCCAAACACACCCAACATAATCCAAAACTCAAATACAAAGAGTTAAAGGAAGGAAACAAGGCATAGACAATAGTATACAATCACGGAATCTAAGTCCGAAACACAACGAAAGTCGGGGTAAAAACCTGGGTCGCTATAATAATATGCCCCAATAAATGATGCAATATAATAAGCACCCAAATATCAACATGTAAAAGCTAAAAAGGAGCAACAGTGGAAATATTACTTAATGGATGTGAGGTGCGACATTGTTTTGCCAAGGGACAAACCAAACATACGAAATTTTCAAAAATAACAATATCAGAAATAGAAGAGAGAAAATTTAAATCTTTATTTGATGGGTGTCCCAAACGTTTATGCCAAAGAAGGGAGTCAGTTGTAGCGACTAATGATACGGATGATGATGGTAAAGGATGATCAAGGTAATACAAGCCATCATGTACTCTATCCATCCTAATTATCTGCCTTGAACTGTGGTCTGAATAACGCAAGAATCAGAGGGAAAAGTGAGAAAACAATGATTGTCAATAATCAATTTGCTAATAGAGATGAGATTATAGTGAAACGAAGGTACACATATCACATTTTTTAGGAATAGTTGTGATGATAAACGAATGGTGCCAATGTGAGAAACTGGCTTAACTGAGCCATCAAGTAATGTGACTGAATGTGATTAAATGAGAGAAGATGTGGACAATAAAGATGGAGAATTTACCATGTGATCACTAGTACACGTATCAAGTATCCAGAGGGATCGAGACGAAGTGAGGCAAAGGAGTTACCTAACAAGTGAGAAGTAAAAACCTAGCTACCTGCTAGCATGGGCAGTGTTATGAGAGATAGGAGTTGGCGGTATTGACCTGGAGTAAATGTGAAACCAGGCATATTGGACTTAAGTAGGCAAGAGCCAATGGTGGCAGTAGGTGCATCATGTACGGCTGCAGCAATGTGAACAGACGGAACAACAACGTATGGAGCTGCTGCGGAATTTGCCCAAGCTTTCGGTGGACATGGTGGCTATCTATACAATTTGTGCCCAATAGGATAGCCATGGATATGATAACAGGTGGAGATAGTGTGTCCCAGATTTTGTGCACCAAGGTTTGCTAGAGGATTTTGGCGAAGCTGAGGAAGAACTAGGCCTAGTTTTCGCAACGAAGGCAATGATATCTGAGGAGAAAAAAGTAGATGAAAGAGACCGTTGGGTTTCGTCTTGCGAAATCATAGCAAACACCTTGTTCAAACATGGAATAGGATCCATGAGAAGAATCTGTTCACGAACTTGAGAATAGTCATTAGTAAGTCCTATAAAAAAATTTAGTGGAACGGTGACAGACTTGAATGTCTTGGACAGCTTTCATGACAACTCACGTACAGGAGGGAGACGAGGTCAGAACATCAAGTTCATCCCAAAGACCTTTAAGCTTTATAAAATAATTAGCAACGGAGAGACCATTTTATTAAAGGGAAAAAATTGGCATGATCAAGTTGATAAAGGTGAGGTGAATTGCTTTGGGAAAAACTTTCTTTAGGTCATTCCACAATTGGTTAGCCAAGGCTGATGGAATGATATTGTGGCGAAGATCAGTGGATAGGCTATTGATGAGCCAGGAAATCACCATGTGATTACATCGCAACCACAGATAGTAGTCGGCTGCAGCTTAAGATGGTGGAGATATAGATCTGTCAATGAGACCAATTTTATTTTTGGCAAAGAAGGCAAGGAACATGGATTGACTCCATGTTCGATAATTATCCCCAGTGAGAGGATAAAGAACGAGAGAGACGCTTGGTTGATCAGAGGGGTGGAAATATAGAGAATGAGATAGATAGTCATGTGGTTTCATTAGATTGAATGAAAGATTGGAATCAATGGAAGCTGAAGTTGTAGAAGCCATTAGAAAAACGGTGGCTGAAAAATTGTTTTTGGAATGGAAAAAGGAGAACCGTAGTTACTGCTTTGATACCATGAAAAATTTTGTAACTAGAAAGTTAAATTTCTCATTAACAATGTGAGGTATAAATATAGATTACAAGAGAGAGCCTTATATAGTTGGATCTCTATCTATAGAAAAATAATCTCTTTCTATGGAATAACAATCAACTAATTCCTAATTATCTGCTATCTATTTATAGAAGAATATTCATCAAATACAGAAAATCTATATATGGTAGAGGATCTATAATATACTATAGCAATAGAAATATGACAAAATGTATGGATCTTTATATTTTGAATCCACCAGGCCATTTCGAACCCGTAAGGTTTAACCACTAGGCTAGCCCCAGTGGTTGCATATTTTATAACAAATATATTTTTATATATTGTTGTTGTCAATATTGAAATAATTATTCTGCTTGTTCAACATATTATCTAATTCATATATTTATCTACATAGGTGATTTTATATGACAATGTCGAACTTTTCAAAATTGGAATTTACTGCACTTGACATTTCTATAAAGAACTATTTATTTTGGATTCTTGATGTGGAAATCCATCTAAATGACATGGACCTCGTAGATGCTATCAAAAACAAAAATGATGCATCCTTGCAGGATCGCGCTAAGGCAATGATTTTCATTCGCTATTATCTCCAAGAAGAATTAAAAACTAAATATCTCACTGTCAAAGATCCACTTGTCCTATGGAACAAATTAAAGGAAAGGTATGAGTACCAAAAGACTATCATCCTCTCAAAAGCCCGCTATGATTGGTTGCAATTAAGATTGCAATACTACAAATTAGTTAGTGAGTACAATTTGGTTTTATTTAAAATTGTTTCATGGTTAGAATTATGTGGAGAAGAAGTCACAAAAGAAGATATGTTAGAAAAAACATACTCCACTTTCCATGAAAGTAATTTGGTCCTGCAATAGCAATATAAAGAGCATGGATTTACCAAATACTCATAACTGGTTTCATGTCTTTTTGTGGCTGAACAAAGTAACGACCTTTTGATGAAAAATCACCATTCTCGACCCACTGGTTCTACACCATTCCTAAAAAATGAATGGAGTCTCATTCTAGAGATACAGAGGAGGTTGTGGTCATGGTCGTGGATATGGAAAAAATAACTGCCAAAATCATGGAGGAAATATTCAAAATAAGAATACTACATCATTCCACCTGAAATGAAACAATCCTAGGAATGGAGAAAGTTCACAACATAAGCCTTCCAAGAATTATGAGGATATTTGTAAAAGATGTGGTATAGAAGGCCACTGGGCCCATACCTATCGTACAGGCATCTGGTAGATCTTTATCAAGAATCAAAAGGAAAAGGAAAGGAAATTGAAATGAACTTCATTGAACCAATTGAGGTCTTACATCTTGATGTCGTCAATTTTTTTTAATAATTCAAATGAAGCAGATAACCTTGATGAAAAGGTTCATGAAAATAAGTGGGCTATGTATTAATATTAGAACATAATGTTATTGTGTTATATTATGTTGTTTTATAATATGTTTGTATTAACATTGTCAATCTATGTTATACTTTTCTTAATAAATAATTTTTTATATATGAAGGAGCATGGATCTTACTGATGCATTATCTAATTCAAAGATCATTGGTAAAGATATTTGTCTAGCAGACTGTGCGACAACACACAATCTTACGTGATAAAAAATATTTCATATATTTAACAATGACAAACGCTAATGTTAATATAATATCAGGCTCTGCAAATTTGATTGAAGGTTCCGGAAGAGCAATTATTATATTGCCAAATAAAACAAAGTTAACTATAGACGATGCTTGGTATTCTAACAGATCTAGAAGAAATTTGTTGATTTTTAAAGACATACATCATAATGATTACTATATTGAAACCATAGATGAAGGCAAAGAAGCATATCTTTATATTATTTCCAATGTTTCTGGTCAGAAGCTAGTCTTGGAAAAACTTCTTAATTTCTCTTCTAGATTGTATTATACGGTAATAAGAACAATTGAATAAAATGTTGTGACGTGCCATAAGTGCTCTAATCCAAGGGTTTTCTTATTATGAAATAATCACCTTGGGCATCTGGGATCTATAATGATGCATTAAATCATTGAAAATTCACATGGACATCCGTTATAGAATTAGTAGATTCTTTTACCAAGTGATTATCCATGTTCTACATGTTCAAAAGGAAAATTGATTATTAGACCATCTCATTCAAAAGTAGTAATTGAATCTCCAACCTTTTTGCAAAAGATTCAAGGAGATATATGTGGGCCTATATATCCTGCAACTAGACCATTTCGTTATTTCGTGGTTTTGATAGATGCATCAACTAGATGGTCTCATGTTTGTCTACTATTTACTCGTAATGCAGCATTTGCCAAGATCCTTGCTCAAATAATTAGAATACAAGCACAAATTTCAAATTATCCAATCAAAACAATTTGTCTTAATAATGCTATTGGGTTTACCTCACAAGCATTTGATAATTATTGCATGTCTGTTGGGATTGATGTCGAACATCATGTTGCTCATGTTTATATTCAAAATGGTTTAGTTGAATCTTTTATTAAAAGACTTAAATTAATTTCCAGACCATTGCTTATAAAAATAAAATTGCTTGTTTTTGTATGGGGACATACCATTTTACATGCTACATTATTAATTCATATTAGACCAACTGCACACTACAAGAACTCTCCATTACAACTTGTACTTGGTCAAGAACCAAATATCAGTCACCTAAGGGTTTTTGGATGCGCTATGCAAGTTCCTATTGCAACCCCTCAGCATAGTGTAGACACCCCATTTTTGACCGTCCTCAAGACTCGGTTGTGCTTGCAGGTACATCCGGACACAAGTTTGATTTCTCGTTGGGCTTCGACTTTTGCGGCGGAATGTCACAGGTTCGAGCTTTCCAGACCCTGTATCCTTTCTGCCCCATTCTTGGACCATGGCTTGGTCCTTTTAGGATGTGTTTCTTGGTGCACTGTCGGCCCCCTTTTGGACCTGTCAACCCCTACTTTGTTGCTACTGGCCATTGATTGAGCCTGCTGGCTATCAATGAGCCACTGCCGGCCATCCCTGATGGCCGGCAGCACCCCTGTCTCAGCAGGTTTCACTCTAGATCTTTTGAGCCAGCTGGAATCCTTTTATTTGCCCTCCATACACGTGTATAGAGGGATGATGCTCTTGCCAAGCTTCTTGAAGAAACTTTGCATTGCTTTTCTTCTATATAAGCAGAGAGCCTCTCTCCCCAGCAGAGGTTGAGCATTTTGAGAAGAAATATCTCTCTCTCTATATATATATATTGTTGTTGATTTGTGCCTTGAAGTCCATTTTCCTTGCACTTTTACACTACAACACTTAGAGATACACCACCATCTTTGGATTGAGGTTTTTGGGAGGACTTCTTGAGCTCTGAAAGTGAGGTTTTACCCCCCTAAAGTTGCTGGTTTCGAAGTTGATCTTCAAGGGTGAGTTTCTTCCCTTTTTTAGCATTTTTTTGTACCTCATTTTGGCCATCCTTGCATATTGTTTTAGGCCTTACTTTCAATTGAAAAAAGTCTTGTTTTTAAGTGCTTTTGGTGGTTGTTTAAGGTCTTTTGAGGGTCTTCAACCCTCTTGTTGGCCTTGTTTGGCTTTGTTTTGAGCCATGCCTTAAGGCCTCTGAGCTAGCCTTGGTTTGGCCTTCTAAACAATGAAATCCAGTGGATTTTTAGTGGTAGGCATGTGGTTTTGAGGCCTCAAATCAGAGGGGGTGGCCCCCTCTCTTTTGGTTTTTGTTTGCTTGCATTTTTGGCCTTCCAAAGGAGCATGCCTCTCTGTATTTTTGAGACTTGGTTCAGACCCTTTTTTGTGAATTTTAGGACCTGCCTTGGCTCTGTCCATAGCTGGTTTGGTTACCTCTTCCATGCATCTTGTATGTGTAGTGTAATCCCATTTGTAGCTCATCAAAGTAGCATGCTTGCCTAGCTTGTGTTGAATCCATTTCAATAGGTTTTTGGTGATGTTTTACCATGCCTTAGATCTTTTTTGGGTTGGTTTTGTCACTCCATGCATGTATGATACACTTGTAGTGTAAATCCCATAAACTAGCTTTATATGCTTCTTGCTTTAGCATGTTATCCTAGCTTATATTGAGTCTATTTTAGCATGTTTTTGGTGATGTTTTTCCATGTCATGACTCTTTCTATAGCTGGTTTGGTCATCCTTTGCATGCTCCATATACTTGTAAAACAAATCTTGCTTACTAGCTTTATGTGCATGATGTTTTGACTCATCATCCTAGCATATTTTGGCTTTAATCCAGTGTGATTTTATTCTTGTTTTGGGCTGTTCTTGGACTGTTTTGGGCTGTCATGGCCATATCACTCATGCTTTGTATAGCTATAGTGTAAATGCTTAGGCTAGTCTTGAGTTTTGAAGCCCCTACCATGCCATACATGTGATGTTCGCATGCTTGGCCATCATTTTAAGTGTTATTTTAGTCCATGAAATGTGGCCATGCACTTGTATTTGACATGCTTTTAATGCCTTGTGTAGACGTCTCCGAACGTCCCGGGAGGATGAACCCCCGTTATGTTCATATTGGGCTTACTACAGTTCGGACTCGATTTGTTGTCACGGTTCTAAATCTGAACCAAAGAGTCCAAATCTGGCAAATCGTTTTGAGAAAAACAGATTTTGAAAGAAGTGCCAAACATGGACTGCTTTGCCAGATACAGAGTCGCCACCTAAATATTTTTTAATGGGGAAATTTAGGAAACCCTGACTCGGTGCTAAAAGCCACGTGTCCGTCATCACCAAAGTTGCCTCGGCTCGGGAACTTGGGTACGTTTGGGGAAGGTCAGCTATGAGCACCCCCTCTCGCCCGATCTGAAGATCGGCCTCCACTACCTGTGATATCTTGTTTTGAAAACATTATGCGTTCTTATTCTGGTTATTAGCCTAGAATTACTATGTTATGCGCACAGCAAACAAGTATAGACCAAATCGCCTAAATTGGAACAAAACATTTCATGTTTGTTTTGAAAATGGTTTGCTACTCGCAAGTAGGCTAAAATGCAGGTTTTGCCACCCTCGAGTGGGCTTTTAGAAAAGATGGTTTTACCACTATCCAGTGGGCTTTAAAACTCACAGTTTTAATACATTATTCCAATTTAGGTAACTCGACTTCCATTCACAGGCATTCAAGCAGTTATATCACATAAGCAGCTAGCCTCATGGTAATCATGCTATTATGACAACATTCGCACGCATGCGGTATGCTAAAGCATAAAAGCTTACCTAGTACTCCAAGCCAAAACAGAAACTAGTTAGTAATCATATGCATGACCCTAGTTCATGTTAAGATGGCTAATGCAACATGCAGGATGCAGCTAGAATAGGCTCGGCTACCCTAAAGATAGCATGTGAAATGCTACAACTAACAAATACTCAACTTGGAATTGAAATACAAGTGCAGTTAGTATGATGTGCCGAGCCCGATGTATGTAAGACAAATGTATGGATGCACGCATGCACAGCATAAGGTATGCTAAATTAAATATGCCCTAATACTAACAATCGAAAGCAGGTAAGTAAAAGGGAGAAAGAAGTGGGGATTGGAAGACATGTACACACGCACCCACACTTATTACAAATTCACCCTCGCTCGGAGGGACCAAAAGAATAATACAAATTAATAAATAATTAATTGCCCTAGCTAATTAAATATTACAAAACCCTTAGCTAATTGACAAATTAATTAAACTATTAAAGCAGTAAAAGGCCTCAGGAAGAGGGCTCAATGAAATGCGCGCTCGGCTCCGCCCGGAAAGCCACTGCCATGCACAAGTTGCCTCTGTTTTCCTTGCTCTGCTCCTTTGAAAATTGTGCAAGTCCCAGGGATGCTTCCATGAACACTGTGGAGTGCCACCGGCTGAGAGGAATGGCTACCGGCCATGGGGAATACTCACCGGCCACTTATTAATCCATCGGCCACCAATGGATGGCCAATCGGTACTGTAGATGGCTGGCCGGCCAAAGCTTCCTGCAGAAACCTGTTTGACAGCAGCAGAGGGCAGACAAGGCATGGCAATGCATTTCCAAAGCAATGTTTACACCACCACCCTCCTTATCATATTCATGACTCAAAGGAGGATGGTTCTTTGCTTTTGGGCCACCAATCACGCATTTCCATGCATGATGGCCAAAGAGTCAAGATGTGCAATTTCAATATGGAATGAAATGCACAAAACAAATAATGGGCCCCAACCTCTATCATAATCAATTCAAGAGGCAAGAGATGCATGCTATGATATGCAACCTAAACATGCAAGCTAAGCATGCAAGATGAGCATGTGAACATGCAATATGCAAACATGTGTCAACATGTGAGGATAGGCAAGCATGTAACAACATGTAACCTAACTAGCATGCAACAACATGCAAAGATGGACTTAAACTAACATGGGTAGCTCTCAAGCATGCCAAAATCAGTGGCCAATATGCTCAAGAATGGAAGCCAAAACACACACAAATAGGCATGCATGCAATGTCCAACACTTAGGCACATAGAGACAATTCTTAAGCACACTTAAAAGAGGAACAACATCAGCATATGGCATGCATTATAAGCTCTGAAATCATGTCATAAATGGTGCCAAACCAAGTAAACAAAACAAGCAAAGCATGCATAGAAGCTTGGAATTAGCCCAAGGACTTAAACCATGATCACATGACACATGAAGCAAATGATCAAAGTGAATCAAAACAGTCCCAAATCATGTCAAAGTAAGCCCCAAAAACCACTTAGATGGCATCTAAATGACCTACACATGGAAGCATACACAAATGTCTAAACATGGAGCATAAGGCACAACCTTTTGAAGCATCAAAAGAGCATCAAATGCAAACATTTAAGCATACCATGAGGACTGAAATGACATTATAAGTGACTCCAAATCACTGAAATAGTGCAAATAAAGCATGCTAGAGGGGTCAACACTCAAGGCTCATGAAGGGGATTATATGGTAGCTATACAAAGCAAGTCATGGATGACTCAAATGACCAAAAACAGTCCCTTAGCATACTAAAACAAGCATAAAAGCTTCACAAAGCTAAGCCAAAACAAGTAAGCATAGTGGTCTAAATGCTAGATACATGTTAAGGCAATTTCATGGCATTACAAGACAAGTATGCAAAGCAAGCATGGTGTGTCTAAACCAAGTAAAAACATAGGTAATACATGGCAAAATACTACCAAATAACATTTAAGACATGGCCAACATGCACTTAAGGATGGTGCTCACACATGAGGCTAAAATGGCACATATTGAAGTCAACAAGGAGAAGGGATGGCCCTCTCCTTCTTAGGACCCTAAACCAAACAAGGTGGTTCCGAAGTTCACCACAAATAGCACAAAATGGGGCCAAACAAGGCCTAAGAGGGGGTAAACGACCCCAAACACAAAAGTGTCCTTAATGAAGTATCTTAAACACAAAAAAAAAAAAAATAGAACTTTTTTATGTTATACACAAAGCTCAAAACAACAAGCAAGATAGGCTAAAAGCTGGTGCAAAAACGGGGAATAAAATAGGGTTAAAGGCTCACCCTTGTAGACCAATGAAACCAGCAGCTTCTTGGATCAAAACCCTTACTCTGACATCCCCTAGCCCTCTGAAAATGGCCTCCAAGCTCCTTAGGTTAATGATGGAGGTGTTAGGGTAGGAGTTGTAGTGTAAATGTGCAAGAACTAGCCCCTTTTGAACCCTCTAACACACCCAAATGTAGAGAGAGAGGGAGAATATAGAGAGAGAGTGATATATATCAAATTTTTCTAACCCTTGAAATGGGAGGAGAGGCTCTCCTTATATAGGCCAAGGCAAGGTGCCAAGCTTCTAAGATAAGCTAACATAAAAAGGGTCAAAGGGGGGCAAGCTTCTCTTAGAAAAAAAAAAAAAAGAAAGGCAAAAAGCTTCTAGAGAAGAAAGCAAAGAGCCAAGCTTCTTGGAGAAGCTAGGCAAAAGGTTCAAGAGGTGCAAGCTTCTCTTGGAAGCTTAGAAGAGTTCAAGCTTTTTGGAGAAGCTAGGCAAAGGTGCAAAAGGTTCAAAAGGTTCAAGCTTTCTCAAGAAGCTAAAACTAAGGGTTCAAAAGGTTCAAGCTTCTTGAAGAAGCTAAACCAAGAGTTCAAAAGGTTCAAGCTTCCTCAAGAAGCTAGAACCAAGGGTTCAAAAGGGTCAAGCTTCCTCAAGAAGCTAAAACAGGGGGTTCAAAAGGTTCAAACCCCCTTCAAGAAGAGGTCTCGGCCAGAAAAAGAGTCAATCGGCCAAATAAAGATGGCCGACCGACCAAACAGAGTGCCGACCGGCCAAATATATGGCCGATGGCAACAAAACACTGGCCGGTGGCCTTTAGCCACGACCGGTGATGTGTGGGGATGTCTCACAAGCCATTCCCTGCCCCTCAAAAGCAAAACACAAGTGTTTGGTGCAAAACCCAAGTGTTTGGTGCAAAACCAAACACAAAACAGTCGAGTCAGGAGATCCTGAGGCAAGGCGCGTAGCCGAGACCTTCGGGAACTTAAGACGAACACAAACAAGAATGATCACCGGGTGTTCAAACGGTGACGTCCAAGTCTTAAGGACGGTCAAAAATGGGGTGTCTACACCTTGGAGCCTTGGCTTTTTATCCCTCAAGAATGAACTTTTGTGCATGCCATTAAGCCTAAGCCTTTGGCTCATCATATCAGTGCATTTTTGGTCTTGTTATACCATGATGTAACTCTGTTTTATGTTGTCTAAGTCATGCCATGTTTGGTTTCAATAGGTGTCGTGCATTCCCTCTTTTGTAGCCTTGCATGCTCCTTATTTTTGGCCTCTTGTTCTAGCCCGTGTTGGCTAGCTTCGAGCTTGTTTTTGGTCTTGTTTGGACCTGCCTTGGGACTATTTTAGGTTCCCTTAGCCCTTTGGGGCTTGCCTTGCATGGCCATGGCTTAAGTCCCTTTGTTAGTTTCGAGCTTTGAGCTTTCTAACATGCTATGCTTGCATTGTCTAGTTGATTTGGCATCAATTTACATGAGATTTCAGAGCTTACCTTGTTGTCACATATCCATGCTTGTCACTCTTTAAGTGTGCTTAAAAGTTTCATCTTTGTGCCTTAATCCTTGAGCCAATTGACATGCATGTTTGCCTTGCCTTTTTATGCTTTTCATACTTTCAATTCATCACTTATGGCCACTGATTTTAGGCATGGCTGAGGCCTATCCATCTTTAGTGTAAGCCCATCTTACCATGTTGTCACATGCTTGTCCCATTTCGTATGTTGTTGCATACTTGTCCGCCGTCACATGCCTTGCATGTTTATATGTTCATGTTGCATTTTATCATGTTATTCAAGGTTGTTACCTCACATCATGCTTATATGCTTGTTGCATGCTCGGGTTATTGCATTGCATGTTTACATGCTTAAGTCATATTGCATGTTTGCCATGCTTGTTTTGCATTGTCGTTTGGATTAAAGTATTAATCCGAGCACGAGGAACGAGAGGCGTTTCATACTTCAAGTGATGAAGCGTGTCTCAATTCTCGGTCGCCGACACTCTTGATTATTCATGATAGAGTTTTAGGCTTTATTTGTTTATTTGTGCATTCATTTCATATTGATTTGCACAAGTTGGATCTTTGGCCATCATGCATCGGGATGCGTAATTGATGGTCGTAGATCCGACTATGCCTCTCCCTTGATGTTTCGAGATGATATGGGGTGGCGTAGTGCATATATATCCTTGGGAGACCCTTCATTTTCTCTGTTTTGTGCTCTACTGCTGCTTGGTATCCCAACACATCAGTGGCTAGCAGTGCCTTGCAGATGACCGGCAGTGCCTTGTTGTTGGCCGGCACCCCTTCAAATTTGGTTGGCAGTGGCTCCCCATGGCCGGCAGGCCACTGATGCAATACCCAGCATGTTTTTGGTAAGGTCCAGCAGGAATTCCTTGAGGACACCCTGCAGACAGAGCCTCTAAAGAGCAACCGGAGAGCTTTTCGGGGCGGCATCTGAGCATGTATCCTCTCCTTCTTCGAACAGAGCTGGAGTAGCTTGTTTTTCATGCTTACTTGTTAGTTAGCATCAATTTGTAATAATTAGTTAATTTGTTAATTAATTAAGTTTTGTAATAATTAGTTGTAGCTAGTTATTCAATTCGGTTGTGTAATAATTAATTAGCTTGTTAGTTAGTTAATTAGTTGGCATGTATTATTCATTCGGACCCTTCGTCGAGAGGGCGAATTTTGTAATAAGTGTGCGTGAGTGTGTGCATCTCTTCCAACCCCACGTCCTTCTCCCTTTTACTTACCTACTTTTGATGGTTAGTCTTAGGGCATATTTTATTTAGCATCCTTATGGTATGCATATTTACATCATTCATCCGTATTGCATGCACCGGGCTCGGGGCATCATACAAACTGCATTGTATTTTAATTCCTATTTGAATACATGTATCAAATTGCATCTCATATGTTATATTAGGATAGTCGAGCCTTTCTAGTTGCATTTCGCATGTGTTGCATTAGCCATCTTAACATGAACTAGGATCATGCATTGATTTCTAACTAATTCTTTATTTTGGCTCGGAGTACACTGTGAGTGTTTATTCTTTAGCATACTGCATGTGTGTTAATGTTGCCATGAAAGCATGCTTGCCATGAGGCTAACTGCTTATTTGATATAACTGCCTGAATGCCTGTGGGTGAAGGTTGGATTACTTGAATTGGAACGATTCATTGAAATCCGTGTTTTAGCCTACTTGCGAGTAGAAAACTTCAAACCGTTTTCAAACAAACGAATATGCAATGTTTTGTTCCAAATTAGGCGATCTAGTCTATACTTGTGTGTTGTGCGCATCACATAGTAATTCTAGCTAATTAACCGGAATAAGAACACATGTGTTTTTAAAAACAAGATATCATGCTTAGTACAGGCCGATCTTTGATCGGGTGAGCGGGGGTGCTCATAGATGACCTTCCCCAATCGTACCCAAGTTCCCGAGCCAATGCAACTTTGGTGATGACGGACACATAGCCTTAGGCAACGAGTCAGGGTTTCCTAAATTCCCCCAAAATAAAATATTTAGGTGGCGACTCTGTATCCAGCAAAGCAGTCCACGTTCGGCACTTCTTTCTTAAAAATCAATTTTTCAAAACAATTTGCCGGATTTGGACTCTGGTGATTTATCAATCTCACATTGCACATTGTGAGATCAGATTAAGAACCATGACAATTTGAGTCCGAACTGTAGCATGAGGCCCTCGGGGCTCGTCTACAGTTTCTGGCGACTCTGTTGGGGATTTAGAGAGCTTGACTCAAACTCATGATATCTTGTTTTGATTGCACTTATGTGTCTCTTTGCATTGCATTTGCATTGGTACGCCTAGGACATCGTGTTTGCCGTATGCTATTCTTGAATGGTTTGCCAGAGGCTTGCTTTGAGAAGCGTACCATAAGGCTGACCAGTTGTGGGCTCTGCCACGACGGGAACACAAACCTCGTTTTTTACCATGGCACCCTTTTGACCATTCGACCTAGTGCATATTGGAATCCATAGTGACTATTCCAAACTAGGACAGGTTGCTTACCTGATTATAGGTTGTTTGAAACCGCTACGTGCATAGTAAAACCCTAGCTCCTGACAAAATAGGACAGGGAAACCCTACCCCAACATAGGGGTGTTTTGTCTCTCATTTGCTTGCTATGTGCTTTTAGAGTGTGTCTCTACAGGGAATGCACGTATCAGTTTGTGAGTCTGAGTATCAGACTTGTGGGCACATGTAGATGCGCCCTTGGGCTTCACTCTACAGTTCGGACTCTCTTTCGTTGTCCGTTCTTAATCTGAACCAAAGAGTCCAAATCCGGCAAATCGTTTTGAGAAAACAGATTTTTAGAAAAGAAGTGCCAAACATGGACTGCTTCGCCAGATACAGAGTCGCCACCTAAATATTTTTTATGGGGGAATTTAGGAAACCTTGACTCGGTGCCAAAGGCCACGTGTCCGTCATCACCAAAGTTGCCTCGGCTCGGGAACTTGGGTACGATTGGGAAAGGTCAGCTATGAGCACCCCCTCTTACCCGGTCCAAAGACCAGCCTCTACTAACCATGATATCCAATTTTGAAAACATTTATGTGTTCTTATTCCGGTTTTTAGCCTAGAATTACTATGTTATGCGCACAGCAAACAAATATAGACCAAATTGCCTAAATCGGAACAAAACATTTCATGTTTGTTTTGAAAATGGTTTGCTACTTGTAAGTAGGCTAAAATGCAGGTTTTGCCACCCTCGAGTGGGCTTTTTTTAGAAAAGATGGTCTTGCCACTATCTAGTGGGCTTAAAACTCACAGTTTTAATGCATTTATTCCAATTTAGGTAATTCAATCTCCATCCACAGGCATTCAAGCAGTTATATCACATAAGCAGCTACCCTCATGGTAATCATGCTATCATGGCAACACTTATACGCATGCAAGGATACTAAAGCATAAAATACTTACAAAGTACTCCGTGCCTAGAACAAGAACATGTCAGCAATCAATGCATGATCCAAGTCCATGTTAAGTGCCTAATGCATCGCATACAAAATGTCATTAGAATAGGCTCGGCTAATCTAAGGATGACATGTGAGGTGCACAGGAAGCATATATTCAAAGTTAAATTTGAAATACAATGCAATTAGCATGATGCGCCGAGCCCGGTGCATGCAATACTGACGAATGATGCACGCATGCATAATATGAGGTATGCTAAAGTAAATATGCTCTAATACTAACCATCAAAGCAGGTAAGTAAAAGGGAGAAAGAAGTGGGGGTTGGAAGACATACACGCACTCATCCACACTTATTACAAATTCGCCCTCGCTCGGAGGGACTGAAAGAATAATACAGACTGAATAAATAATCAACTATTCTAGCTAATTAACTATTACAGGCCAACTAAATTAATTAAGCAAATTAATTAATCTAATAAAGCAATAAATAGTCCCGGGATGAAGGCTCAATGCAGTGTGCGCTCGGCTTTGCCCGGAAATCCAACGACATGCCCAAGATGCCTCTGTTTTCTCTGCTTTACTTCTCTGAGGACTTTCAAAGTCTCAGAGTTTGCTCTATGGATGCTAGGGAACACCACCGGCTGCGGGAGAACACCACCGACCATGTAGAATGGTCACCGGCCACAACTCTGATACACCGGCCAAAAATTATGGCCGGTCGACACTAAATGTAGCCGGCCGGACAAAACTTCCTGTAGAAACTGATTTGACAGCAGCAGAGGACAATACTTGGCATGGCAATGCATTTCAAGCAATGTATGCACCAATCACACCCTATATCATGTTTATGACTCAAAGGGACATGAGCCTCGATTCTCGGACCACCAATCACGCATTCCCATGCATGATGGCCTAAAGAATCAAGTATGCATTTTCAATTTCAAATGAATGCAAACCAAATAAACACACAAGGAGGCCCAACCTCTATCATACTCATTTCAAGAGGTCTAGCATGCATGCTTATGCAATGTAATTCTAAGCATGTGAGCTAAGGATACAACATGGAAATGCATGGATGCTACTATCAAGCATGCAATGTATAATGCCAATGTGCACACATGCAAGGCATACAACATGTTAGACAACTTAGCAAGGAGTGCATGCTAAATGTACTACCACTAAGAAGCAAAGCGAAAACGTTTGAGAAGCAAACAGAACAAGCTCGGCTCAGCTCTAAGCTCGGCTCGGCTCGGCTGTTTAGTAAGAGAGCGCGCGAGCTCTCGATTCGATTATTATTTTTTACTAAAGCAGGCAATTTACAAACACGCATAGCTCAACAAGTTAGGCTCGGCTCGTTTATCTATATTAATAATATATAATAAATATATTATTTATATATTAAATAATATATAAATATATATAAATACATTATTTATATATTAAAAATATATAAATATATATATAAATAATAATATAAATACATTTTTATATATTAAATAAAATAAATAATATTTTTAATTTAAATATTTATATTTAAATAATATAAATAATATTAAAAAAATATCGATTCGGCTCGAGAAGAGCTCGAGCCCTAGTCAATTCAAGTAGACGAGCCGAGCGAGCTCGAGAATCTATCCTTATCGAGCTCGAGCTCGAGCATAAAAGCTCGATAAAATAAAATAGCCTTCTATATACGAGCCAGCGCTCGCCTCTTCTTTCGCTCGTGCTTGCTCTAACTACCACCTAAGGATGTAACAACATACCAAAGAGGCCAAATGTATTACAACATACAAGGTAAGCATGCTACAACATGCAAGAGTGGTCTTAGACTAAGTTAGGCAGCCCTCAAACTAACCTAAAATAGTGACCAAGATGTTAAGGAATGAGGACTAATTGACATACAAACGTGCATGAAAACATAGACCAACATTCAAGTATTAAAGAGCAATTCCCAAGCACACTCAAGAGGATGCAATCATGGACAAATGGCATGCAACATAAGCTCTAAAATTATGTTAGAAATGATGCCATATCAATTAAACAAAGGCAAGCCGAGCATGCAACATGATCCAAAGTCAAAGGCTAACTAAAGGGGGTTAAACCGAGGCTAAGTCAACCAAGCCTCACAAGGCCAAGGGGACTTAAAATAGGTCTAATGCCGACCTAGACAAAGCCAAGAATGTACTTAGATGGCATCTAAGTGGTCTAAAAATGCAAGCATACTCCATGGCCCAAACAAAGGGCATAAGGCAACAACCTTTAAGCACATTGAAGGAGGATTAAATGCAAGCATATAAGCATGCTATAAGGACTGAAATAACATGTTAAGTGATTCCAAATCACTGAAACAAAGCAAGGATGGCATGCTAGAAGGGCCAAAGCATAAGGCATACAAGAGGGATTACATGGTAGCTATACAAAGCAAGGCATGAATGACTCCAATGACTTAAAACAGTCCCTTAGCACATCAAAGCATGCATATAAGCTTCACAAATCTTGGTCAAAAACATGCTAAAACAAGGGTCAACACTTAGATGCATGTTAAGGCAACAAAATGACATTACAAGGCATGTATGCTAAGCAAACATGATGTACCAAAACCAACCCAAAACAGAGCTATATTACAACATAACAAGCATAAAAATTAGCTAAGGCATGGCCAACACGAACCTAAACATGGTGCTCCCTCAAGAGGCAAAAATGGCCCTTTTCAAGGACAATAAAGAGAAGGGGTGGCCCTCTCATTCCTAGGACCTCAAGGCACCATCCTCACCTCTGAAATCCCTCAAGATTTCAGTGGTGAGGAGGCCCAAACACAATGGTCTCGGAGCTCACACAAAATGGCACAAAACAAGGGCCAAACAAGGCTTAAGAGGGGTCAAACAACCCCAAAGCTTAAAATACTCTTAACAAACTATTTAGAGGCCTCAAAAATAGAACTTTTATGTGTTATATGCAAAGCCAAAAAATAGTTGCAAGGTAGGTAAAAATATAATGCGAAAATGGGGAATAAAGGGACAAACTTCTTACCCTTGAAGACCTTCTTCACAAATGGTGGACCAGCTACTTCCTTGAGCTTAAACCAGCCCTAAAACTCCAAGAACAGACCTCTGGTCCTTCAAGAACCAAGAAAAGGTGTAACACTATGTGTTTGTGTGCAATAGTGAGCCTAAAACACACACTAAACACAAGAGGAAGAGAGATATAGAGCTAGGATATAGACAAACCCTAACCCTAGAACTCAAACCCTAAAATGGCTATCTAAAATGTCTAACCCCTCCAACAAGAGAGAAGACCTCTCTTTATAGAGCTTTTTTGTCTTGTAAAGCTTACAAGACAAGCTTCTAAAGAGAGAGATCCCTCCATACACGTGTATGGAGGGGAGCTAAATGCAAGCCAGCTGTGACAAAATATCTGCAAAAGCAGATGCACAGTAGTCGGCCAGCCAAAGATGCATTTGACCAAAAAAAGATAACCGGCCGGCCATCTATAGTGCCGGCTGGCCAAACATTTGGCCGATGGCCACAAAACACAGCCGGTGGCCTCAAGCCATGGCCGGTGATGGGTGGGGATGGTCTACAAGCCCTACCCTGCCTCTCAAAGCAAAACACAAGTGTTTGGTGTCAAATCGACCACAAAACAGTTGAGTCGAGAGGTCCTGAGACGAGGCGCGCTGCCAAGGCTTCCGGGAACTCAAGACGAACACAAACATGGATGATCACCGAGCGTTCCAACAGTGACGTCCAAGTCTTGAGGACAGTCAAAAATGGGGTGTCTACAGCACCATATTTTGAGAATTAGTTATATCTGCGGGTATCAGATTCAGTTTTGGGCAGTAGTTTGGGGAACAGTGATCAATGGTCGAATACAATTCTTCAGCTATGTCCATGTCTGTATTGATTGGGCTGAGATGCTGCCTATTTTCTCTTTCAGTTCAAAGACTCAGTTAAGAGCAACCAGTGTTCTCCTCTGCTAAGGCAAAGTAGGAAAAAACTTACCAGTTCATCAGATCCGTCAGTCACCAGTTACACCACCTCTGTCCAGTTCAGTAGACTTACGATAACCTAGAATTCAGAGGAAATTATGGTTATGGCAGCCACTCTAAACCAAGGAATCATCTTTCCAGGTGAGACCGACGTTGAAGTACCACACCTGCCCAGGTCGCCTGTCGCACATCCGATCTGGGAACCCCAGTTATTTCAAACCTGTGAGCCCATCACCTTTGAGCTGATAGGAATGATTGGCGACCTTCAAAGATCTGTGGCTAATCTCACCTATGGAATTTCGGCCTCGCCACCAACCACATCGTATGTAGGGAACTTCATGCCGTAGGAGCCCCCGCTACTGGGGCGAATTGTAATTGAGCTCAGCCAACCTGAAGCTGTCTCAAGCTCCGGCAATGACATGTCGACGACAACAGGGCTTCGCACTGAAGTGGCAACCCAGACCTTCCACCAACCTGAGACTAGTGGAAAGAACAAGGTGAAGGTGGACACTGACCCCTATGAACAACTCCAGCAGGTTGTTGAGGCTTTGAAAGCCGGAGGGTTGAATAAGCAGCAAGTACTTGTAGTTGTGGCTAAGACTGTGGATGACACTTTCCCCACTCAGACCGAGGGCAATTCAAGCCAAAGGGCCGAGAGAAGGGTCATCATACCAGAACCGTTCCCTCTAATCCTAATCCTGTACCCAGGAAAAATCAGCAAGCCAAGCCTGTACCTGCCAATCCTTTTGCTAGTGCATCCAGTAAAAATGCACAAAACTCGAAGTATCTGCCCCGAGGTCGCAGGGTATTCCATGCCCTTTATATGCCTTTGTCTAAGGCGCTTCGAATCCTCACTGAAAAGGGGCATCTCAAGCCCCTTGAGCCTCTGCCTCTCCCTAGTCATCTTCCAGCTGGTCATGACGCTACCCAGTACTGTGCGTACCATCAACAGACGGGTCACACCACCGACAACTGCTTCCATCTTCGCCATGAAGTGCAAGATCTATTTGACAACGAGGTCATCCTCCCACCAAGCTCAGCAAAGTCTGTCATCACTGAGTTCGTGGACTTCGAGGATAATACAAGTATGTGATCAGGGGTTGGTCCACCTGCGGGCGACGCTCGGTTTATTTCAGATGTGGCATTTGGCACGCACTATTTTGAGCATTTGCAAATGCTAATTTTTGTACTTTTTGACTTGGGTGTTGAGTTAGTTTTGTGGTTTTGTTTCGAGTTTGTCTCGTTGTTTTGAGTCAGTCTTTTTGATTAAGGTCTGTCTTGTTGTATCGAGTCAGTCCTGTTGTATAGAAGTCGGGTGATTCCGAGGGTGTCACCTCGGACATCATTATTTTGTTTTGTGATTGTCCTTTTGCTTTCTTTTGAGTCTGTCTCTACTGTGGAGCCAGTTACAACTAGGAAATCTGAACGAAACAGCTGTGGCTGTCATGTTTTTGTGCTTATTACGAAGATGAAGGAATTCCTCAGGATTTTCAAAAATTTGATCATCTGAGAGAAAGAGAGGCATGCTATGCCCTTAATGAATGAGATCATGTTTGTCAACATGAGTACTGAGAAGGATCCTGGCTTGATCCAAATTGGTTCTACACTGTCTTCAGTGCGAGCGATTTGGCGCTTTCTTAAAAGATTTCAAAAAAATGTTTTGTGCGGTCCTGCGAAGACCTGTGTGGAATCGCTTTTGAGATTGTGCAGTCTGGGATCACTCTCAGCCTCAGGACTCAACCCCTTCGCTTTCAAACCTTGAACTTGGATTCAAAATGTTCAACGGTTAACCACAATGTGAGGTCTGTGTGGCTAGATTTGAAGCAACCCTCGAACTAGGGACAAGAAAGTCAAATCAAGAAGGTCAGACGTTGTCAAAACAAGCCTGCAAAGCTAGATCAGAAGTAGCCCCTGAACTAGGGGCAAAAGAATCTCGAATGTGCTAGAACAACAAAAAATTGGGATGTTTCTCAAGTTAAAGAAGATCGGCAAGAATGCCAAATCCCAGAAGGGAGGAAAATAAGAATTTACTGCTGAAGGACAACTGAGTTCCTATCCACAACACTAGGGGCAAATTCAGTCCCCCATTGGATGGACTTCTACATCATCAGCGAACAGCAGCCATTCTCCTGGATTCAGATGGCTTCGAGATCCCAAAACCATTTGGCATGGACAAAGCTACACTTTTACCCTTGAAAGGCTCACTAGGCCAAGAACTCGAAAGGGCGACCCAGGCAAAAGTTAGAGCAAAGAACAAAAATAAAAATAAAAAAAAGAGAAAGAAAAGCAAAAAGCAAAAAAAGTAAGCAAAAAAGATGAAGAAAATGAAAAATTCTGAACAAAGAAGAAAAGAAATGAAAATAAAAGAAAAACAAAGCTCGCAAGGTTGAAAACCTGGAAAGGCGGCCTTGGCAAAAGTTAGAGCGCAAAAGGAGAGGTTAATACCTGAGTGTACCTTAACCTGAACTATGTAAGGCTTGATTCCCATGTTTGGGATACGTAGGCAACTTCATTCTGAAGTTCAGCCATAAACACTTCAAATTCAACTGTCCTGTCCATATAATGGTTCTGATCATCTTTGCCTTCTCTGTATCCGAGAGTTTGGTTGTGATCGTCACTTTGAGGACTGACTACGGTGTGCTGCGGTGCAATTCAAACAAAGGGCAACTTTCTGTTGCCATACAATGCGCTGTGGTGCCATTCAGACAAGGGGCAACTTTCCGTTGCCATGTAGTGTCCTTTAGAGAATGGGCAATTTTCCATTGTTTTTGGATCTGAGTTTGTGCATCTCAAGAGTAGGTTCCATGCTCGTTGAGTGGTGGCCGTTTGCAAAAACAATTTTTGAGAATTTTTACTGAGGTTGGCTAATTTTGTCGAAAATTATTTCATTTTTCCAAAATTGGGCCATTTCTTGGACCTAACAAAGGAAAATTTTCAGTGCTCATAGCCTAAATTGCATGATTTTGAATCAAAAAATCGAACAAGCATGTTAATCTAACTCTCATATTGATTAAAATTGTTTTAGTGGAAAGCCAAAACAAAAAATGGTCAAAATGATGAACTAGGGGCATAGTTGAGTCAGGTGTTCTGTCTTTTCCCCATTGTTAACCAACTTGCCAGAAAGGGCATCTTGTTCGCTAAAACGGGCACAGCTGAAGCTATCAGAAAAGGGCTGAAAGCTCTCTCATCCTCTAAGCAGCAAGGTATCAAATCAAGTACAAAGCACGAACTGGAATGGATCAAGATATTTCACTCCCTCATCTGGGCAGATCTAATCACGTCCAAACTCCCCAGGAGCGCATCATCAACCAATGTCAGCTGTAGATTGGCTACACACTCAGTCGTAGTGCAATCCCTCTGTGGAGAAAGTTCACTGTTGTGAACAGAAAAAGAATCTAGCAAAATGCTAGGGGCATGAGCCCACAACCTCTTATTTACCCATCAACCACCCAGGGAAGGGATTAAAAAAAATGAGAGATTAAATAATAGAGAAATGCACGTTGAGAGAAAAAGCGAGAAAAAGGCTTTTTTAGAAAAACAGAGCCTGAGGGCTGAGTGATGTGAGAATCACAAATGAGAAAGGGTGGGAAACAATACCCAAAGAAATTGGCTCCTCGTGCACCGAGAGGTCTCTCGCCTTTGTAACACGTTTGTGTGTCGTGTCTTTTGTTGTTTTGTCTCGATTCTTGTTTTGAGTCGTTTCGAGTGTTACTTGCTAAGTTTAGGTTGTTTACCTTTTGTTTTTCTTTGATTGAATCGTGGGCTCAATATCCAGCCAAAAACTCATCTCTCAATTTCAAAATAATTTGTTTTGTGCTCAGAGTGCTGTGTCATTCTCCACATTTGTGCAAAACAGAATTCGTTCTTTCATAAAACTGTAGGGTTCAACCTAGGTCATCTCAGGGGAGTAAAACCAGGACCTATTTGAAGCTATCTAGGTTCCAAGCTGCAAAGCGAAAGAAACGAGGGAAAATCAGAGCATCTGAGTTTGTTTCGACTTCAGTAGTTTCTGAGATTGTATTCCGGATGTACCTTTTCAGGTCTTGTCAATGCTCTGAAGTATAAGTGTGTCTCTACCTCAAGTTCAAGCCTGCTTCAAAGCTAGAATGGCAATCAGAAGTGCTCTCCCTGAGTACCAATCCCTGCCAAAGGCATCTTGGCTGTGTTTGCAATGAGTTCCTAGGAGATCAATTGCGATGGTGGAAACTAAAGTTCGAATGGCTGTTGCCTAGAACACAAAGGGTTGGAATTTCCGAGACTAAAGTCTGGTTTGAATACCCAGGGGTGTATCCCCGGCTTGAAATCTGTATGGAAGCCCTATAGGTTGAGGTAGCGCGTATGCACCTCGATTCTGGATACTGCTCCAACCTAATCTGTCACCCCGTTGAAGAATAGGGAAAGTTGTGAGTATGATCAGGAAGAAAAGCGACATCCGTGGTTTCCCCAGTAGATGTCACTCCTTGTCAGTATTTCAGAACCTTTTTATACTGTGAGTTGAAGGTTAGTGTTCGAAGAACACAGGGGGGATCCCCGTCGGAGTAGAGCGGTTCACCGCCACTCACCTCATGAGGTGTTTTCTAAAGCACCGCTTTATTTATTGCATTCCTTAAACATCATGCATTGTATTGAATTTCTACCCATCAAGATCCTTTCTCGTTCATGTACGGTATTGTATGTAAAGTTCATTCAGAGAAGTTCCGGTTCAGTTTGACTGCTTCTTTTCCTCTCTTGCGTGTGATACGCCGAGAGATGCTTCATTTCCTCTCTTGCGTGTGATACGCTGAGAGGAGCTTCCTTTCTTCTCTAGCGTGTGATACGCTGAGAAATTTTCCTTTCCTCTCTCGCGTGTGATACGCTGAGAGGTTTACCTTTCCTTTCTCGCGTGTGCTACGCTGAGAGATTTTTTCTCTTTCTTTTCTCGCATGTGCTACGCTGAAAAGATTTTCTCTTTTCTTTCTCGCGTGCTACGCTGAGAGGTTCTTCTTTTTCCGAGACACGGGGATACGTCCCTATGTCTCTTATTCTTTTTAAAACACGATGTTGTCTCCCTTTGTTTCTCTTTCTCCGGTTACGAGCATTTGGAATACGTTCCAATGCTCGCGCCATTTCCGAAACACGGGGATACGTCCCTATGTTTCCTTCTTTTTCCGAGACATGAGGATACGTCCTTATGTCTATTTTTCTTTTTGAAACACGGGGTTGTCTCCCTTTGTTTCTCCTTCTCTGGTTACGAGCATTTGGAATACGTTCCAATGCTCGCGCCATTTCCGAAACACGGGGATACGTCCTTATGTTTCCTTTTTTTTTTCGAGACACGAAAATACGTCCTTATGTCTCTTTTTCTTTTTGAAGCACGGGGTTGTCTCCCTTTATTTCTCCTTCTCTGGATATGAGCATTTGGAATACGTTCCAATGCTTGTACCATTCCGAAACACTGGGATACGTCCTTATGTCTCTCTCTGTCCCGTTCCTCACACGATTGTAGCGTGTTTGGAATTTATCTCAGGTTGCGCTGTATACGCTCCTGATTGTTTGTTTTTGGACCTCCTCTCATGGTTCCAGTATGGTTGGAGTATGTTATTCTTTTGCATCTATAGTATTATTTTGCATCGCACTGTTTGTGCATCTTATTTGCATTTTGCATGCATTTCACATCGTGCTATCTTGCACACATCATATGCACCTGTTAGTGCATTGCATTTCATATCGCGCTATTTTGCGCATCGCGCTATCTTGCGCACATCATATGCACCTGTTAGTGCATTACATTGCATTTCACGCTATTTTGCACATCGAGCTATTTTGCGCACATCATATCGCACTGTTTTGTGCATTGCATTTCATTCGCACTGTTTTGCGCATTGTATTGAATTCGCGCTATTTTGCACATGCCATATCACACTATTTTGTACATTGCATTTCATTCGCGCTATTTTGCACATCGTACTGTTTTGTGCACCTTACTTGCATTTTGCATGCATCGCATTGCATTGCTCGCGCTATTTTGCGCACCTCACCTGCACCTGTTAGTGCATTGCTCACGCTATTTTGTGCACCTTACCTGAACTTGTTAGTGCATTGCATTGCTATGTAACCCCTTGTTTTACTTGCGCTGTTACACATGTTTTACTTGTTTTATTTGCGCTGTTACGCATCTTTTTAACCTGCGCTGTTACGTATGTTTTATTTCTTCTACTTGCGCTATCACGCATGTTTTACTTGTTTTACTTGTGCTGTTACGCATGTCTTACTTGCGCTATTACGCATGCTCTTCTTCTTTTAACCTGTGCAGTTACGCATGTTTATCTCTTTAACCTGCACTGTTACGCATGCTTTATTTCTTCTATTTGCGCTGTCACGCATGTTTTACTTGTTTAACCTGCGTTGTCTCACATGTTTTATTTGCGTTGTTTCGTATTTCTTTAACCTACGTTGTCTCGCATGTCATATTTTTAACTTGCGCTGTCACACATGTTTTATTTCTTTAACTTGCGCTGTTACGCATGTTTTACATGTTTTACTTGTTTTACTTGCGCCGTTACGCAGGTTATGTGCGCTGTTACGCAGGTTATCTTGCCCTGTTACCCATACTATCTTTACTTGCGCTGTCACGCACACATCTTTATCCTACGCTGTCACGCACTTCCCTTTAACTTGCACTGTCATGCATGTTTTACTTGCGTTGTCACGCACTTTTCACTTGCATTGTTATGCATGATTCTACCGATATTGTACCTGTTGAGTTTCTTTCTTTTACAGGCACGATATTGTATGTACGGTTCATTTGGAATCGGCACCACCAGACGAACCGGACAGTATTGTATGCACTCCACGATAGACATGGTGAGAATTGCATAATTTTCTTACACTCTTTCTGTTGAAATATGTAGGACTGTTATTCATTCGCCTAAAATGTTGCATTTATTTTGCATAACTGCTTCATTACAGTTTTCCTTTGCATAATCATAAGTTATGCTCTTGTATCTTGCATACCATTCGTATTATGCCCCAGCCTACAGGCATATCTCTGCATGCTTATATTGATTATCTGCCTGAGGCTTCGGCCTTGTTAAAAATGGGTCGTCTCTGGGCTTTGACACTCATTCCCGTCACTTTGTGACTTTCGAGTTCTGTCAAAGAGGGGCAACTGTAGAGACCCCATTTTTGACCGTCCTCAAGACTCGGTTGTGCTTGCAGATACATCCAGACACAAGTTTGATTGTTTGTCGGGCTTTTGACTTTTGCGGTAGAACGTCACAGGTTCGAGCTTTCCAGACCCTGTATCCTTTCTGCCCCATTCTTGGACCATGGCTTGGTCCTTTCAAGATGTGTTTCTTGGTGCACTGCCGGCCCTCTTTTGGACTTGCCAGCCCCCACTTTGTTGCTGCCGGCCATTGATTGAGCCTGCCGGCCATCAATGAGCCACTACCGGCCATCCCTAATGACCGGCAGCACCCCTGTCTCAACAGGTTTCACTCCAGATCTTTTGAGCAAGCTGGAATCCTTTTATCTACCCTCCATACACGTGTATAGAGGGATGAAGCTCTTGCCAAGCTTCTTGAAGAAGCTTTGCATTGCTTTTCTTCTATATAAGGAGAGAGCCTCTCTCTCCAGCAGAGGTTGAGCATTTTGAGAAGAAATATCTCTCTCTCTATATTGTTGTTGATTTGTGCCTTGAAGTCCATTTTCCTTGCACTTTTTCACTACAACACTTAGAGATACACCACCATCTTTGGATTGAGGTTCTTGGGAGGACTTCTTGAGCTCTAAAAGTGAGATTTTACCCCCCTGAAGTTGCTGGTTTCGAAGTTGATCTTCAAGGGTGAGTTTCTTTCATTTTTTAGCACTTTTTTGTACCTCATTTTGGCCATCCTTGAATATTGTTTTAGGCCTTGCTTTCAACTGAAAAAAGTCTTGTTTTTAAGTGCTTTTGGTGGTTGTTTAAGGTCTTTTGGCTATTGAGGGTCTTTAACCCTCTTGTTGGCCTTGTTTGGCCTTGTTTTGAGCCATGCCTTAAGGCCTCCGAGCTAGCCTTGGTTTGGCCGTCTAAACAATGGTAGGCATGTGGTTTTGAGGCCTCAAATCAGAGGGGGTGGCCCCCTCTCTTTTGGTTTTTGTTTGCTTGCATTTTTGGCCTTCCAAAGGAGCAGCCTCTCTGTATTTTTGAGGCTTGATTCAGGCACTTTTTTGTGACTTTTAGGACTTGCCTTGGCTCTGTCCATGGCTGGTTTGGTCACCTTTTGCATGCATCTTGTATGTGTAGTGTAATTCCATTTGTAGCTCATCAAAGTAGCATATTTGCCTAGCTTGTGTTGAGTCCATTTTAGTAGGTTTTTGGTGATGTTTTACCATGCCTTAGATCTGTTTTGGGTTGGTTTTGTCACTCTATGCATGTATGATACACTTGTAGTGTAAATCTCATAAACTAGCTTTATATGCTTCTTGCTTTAGCATGTTATCCTAGCTTATGTTGAGTCTATTTCAGCATGTTTTTGGTGATGTTTTTCCATGTCATGACTCTTTCTATAACTGCTTTGGTCATCCTTTGCATGCTCCATATACTTATAGAACAAATCTTGCTTACTAGCTTTATGTGCATGATGTTTTGACTCATCATCCTAGCATATTTTGGCTTTGCTCCAGCATGATTTTATTCTTGTTTTGGGCTGTTCTTGGACTATTTTGGGCTGCCCTGGCCATATCAGTCATGCTTTGTATAGCTATAGTGTAAATGCTTAGGCTAGTCTTGGGTTTTGAAGCCCCTACCATGCCATACATGTGATGTTCGCATGCTTTGCCATCATTCTAAGTGTTATTTCAGTCCATGAAATGTGGCCATACACTTGCATTTGACATGCTTTTAATGCCTTGGAGCCTTGGCTCTTTTGCCTCAAGAATGAACTTTTGTGCATGCCATTAAGCCTAAGCCTTTGGCTCATCATATCAGTGCATTTTTGGTCTTGTTATACCATGATGTAACTTTGTTTTATGCTGTCCAAGTCATGCCATGTTTGGTTTCAATAGGTGTCGTGCATTCCCTCTTTTGTAGCCTTGCATACTCCTTGTTTTTGGCCTCTTGTTCTAGCCCGTGTTGGCTAGCTTCGAGCTTGTTTTTGGTCTTGTTTGGACCTGCCTTGGGACTTTTTTTGGTTCTCTTAGCCCTTTGGGGCTTGCCTTGCATGGCCATGGCTTAAGTCCCTTTGTTAGTTTCGAGCTTTGAGCTTTCTAACATGCTATGCTTGCATTGTCTAGTTGATTTGGCATCAATTTACAAGAGATTTCAAAGATTACCTTGTTGTCACATATCCATGCTTGTCACTCTTTAAGTGTGCTTAAGAGTTGCATCTTTGTGCCTTAATCCTTGAGCTAATTGACATGTATGTTTGCCTTGCCTTTTCATGCTTTTCATACTATCAATTCATCACTTATGGCCACTGATTTTAGGCATGGCTGAGGCCTATCCATCTTTAGTGTAAGCCCATCTTACCATGTTGTCACATGCTTGTCCCATTTCGTATGTTGTTGCATACTTGTCCGCCGTCACATGCCTTGCATGTTTGTATGTTCATGTTGCATTTTATCATGTTATTCAAGGTTGTTACCTCACATCATGCTTATATGCTTGTTGCATGCTCAGGTTATTGCATTGCATGTTTGCATGCTTAATTCATATTGCATGTTTGCCATGCTTGTTTTGCATTGTCGTTTGGATTAAAGTGTTAATTCGAGCACGAGGAACGAGGGGCGTTTCATACTTCAAGTGATGAAGCGTGTCTCAATTCTCGGTCGCCGACGCTCTTGATTATTCATGATAGAGTTTTAGGCTTTATGTGTTTATTTGTGCATTTATTTCATATTGATTGGCAAGTTGGATCTTTAGCCATCATGCATCGGGATGCGTGATTGATGGTCGTAGATCTGACTATGCCTCTCCTTTGATGTTTCGAGATGATATGGGGTGTCATAGTGCATACATATCCTTGGGAGACCCTCCCTTTTCTCTGTTTTGTGCTCTATTACAGCTTGGTGTCCCAGCACATCAGTGGCCGGCAATGCCTTGCAGATGGCCGGCAGTGCCTTGTTGTTGGTCGGCACCCCTTCATTTTTGGTTGGCAGTGGCTCCCCATGGCCAGCAGGCCACTGATGCACTCCCCAGCATGTTTTTGGTAAGGTCCAGCAGGAATTCCTTGAGGACGCCCTGCAGACAGAGCCTCTAAAGAGCAACCGGAGAGCTTTTCGGGACGGCATACGAGCATGCATCATCTCTTTCTTCAAACAGAGCTGTAGCAGCTTGTTTTTCATGCTTACTTGTTAGTTAGCATCAATTTGTAATAATTAGTTATAGCTAGTTATTTAATTCGGTTGTGTAATAATTAATTAGCTTGTTAGTTAGTTAATTAGTTAGCATGTATTATTCATTCGGACCCTCCGTTGAGAGGGCGAATTTTGTAATAAGTGTGCGTGAGTGTGTGCATGTCTTCCAACCCCATGTATTTCTCCCTTTTACTTACCTACTTTTGATGGTTAGTCTTAGGGCATATTTTATTTAGCATCCTTATGCTATTCATGTTTGCATCATTCATTCGTATTGCATACACCAAGCTCGGCACATCATACAAACTGCATTGTATTTCAATTCCTATTTGAATACATGTATCAAATTGTATCTCATATGTTATATTGGGATAGCCGAGCCTTTCTAGTTGCATTTCGCATGTGTTGCATTAGCCATCTTAACATGAACTAGGATCATGCATTAATTTCTAACTAGTACTTTATTTTGGCTCGAAGTACACTGTGAGTGTTTATGCTTTAGCATTGCATGTGTGTTAATGTTGCCATGAAAGCATGCTTGCCATGAGGCTAACTACTTATTTGATATAACTGCCTGAATGCCTATGGGTGAAGGTTGGATTCATTGAATTGTAATGATTCATTAAAATCCGTGTTTTAGCCCACTTGCGAGTAGCAAACTTCAAACCGTTTTCAAACAAACGAATATGCAATGTGTTGTTCCAAATTAGGCGATCTAGTCTATACTTGTGTGTTGTGCACATCACATAGTAATTCTAGCTAATTAATCGGAATAAGAACACATGTGTTTTCAAAAAAAAAGATATCATGCTTAGTACAAGCTGATCTTTGATCGGGCAAGCAGGGGTGCTCATAGATGACCTTCCCCAATCGTACCCAAGTTCCCGAGCTGAGGCAACTTTGGTGATGACGGACACGTGGCCTTAGGCAACGAGTCATGGTTTCCTAAATTTCTCCAAAATAAAATATTTAGGTCGCGACTTTGTATCTGGTAAAGCAGTCCATGTTTGGCACTTCTTTCTTAAAAATCAATTTTCCAAAACAATTTGCCGAATTTGGACTCTTTGGTTATTTATCAATCTCACATTGCACATTGTGAGATCAGATTAAGAACCGTGACAATTTGAATCCGAATTGTAGCATAAGGCCCTCAGGGTGCGTCTACACATAGTAAGATGGGTTCTCAATGTAAACTTGGAATTTGTGTTGGTTTTGATTCTCCGTCTATCATTAGATATCTTGAACCCTTAACAAGTGATATGTTTAGAGCATGCTTTGAGGATTGTCATTTTGATGAAATAATTTTCCTATCTTTAGGGAAAGAAAAGTCACAGTCAGAAGCTGGATGTGAAATCACTTAGAATGATTCGACATTATCTTATTTTGATCCTCATACTAATCAATGTGAAGTAAAAGTTCAAAGGATTATTCATTTACAAAGTATTGCAAATCAATTATTGGATGTCTTCACCAACACTAAAAGGGTAACAAAATCTCATATTCCAGCTACTAATGTTCCAGTAAGAATTGATGTCCCTAAAGGACAATCTGCTGGTACAGTTGCAAATGAGTCTAAGGCATGTAAGAAGCATGGTAGATCTATCGGTGCGAAAGACAATGTTCATCAAAAGAGAAAAAGAATTGGTGCTCCAATAGAGACCATATCTAGCACTCATGAAGAGGCTAGACCCACAAAACTAGCTATAGTAAATCTCTCCAAATTGCCTACTTATAAACCTCCAAAAAAGGAATCTCCTGAAGAGTTATCCCATGAAGTGGAAAAGGTACCTGAAAATAATTAGATCTCAATACATTATATAAATACATGAGTTGTTTGAAATAGAAATAAAATCGTTGGCGAAAACGTATTCTCATTTAAAATTACTCTTGGCATTACTAGAAGTAATGATGATAATGAACAATAAATCATCAAAGAATGTCAACGTAGAAATGATTGGCCAGAGTGGAAAGAAGTTGTTCAAGTAGAGTTAGACTCGCTTGCAAAATGTGATGTATTCGGACCAACAGTCCAAACCCCTGAAGAGATATAATCTATGGGATGATATAAGTAGGTATTAGTGCAAAAGCACAATGACAAAAATGAAATTGTTAGATATAAAGCGTGACTTGTTGTATAGGGTTTCTTACAAAGAGATGGTACTGATTATGAAGAAACATATTCATCCATGATGGATGCTATTACATTTAGATTTTTAATTAGCTTGGTAGTTACAAAGACTTTAGATATGCAACTAATGGATGTTGTTACAACATATTTAATGGATCTCTAGATACTAACATATATATGAAAATCCCTGAAGGATATAAAATGCCTGAAGCATTTAATTCAAAACTCAGAAGTGTTTATTCTATCAAACTATAAAAATCATTATATGGGTTGAAACAATTCAGACGTATGTGGTAAAATCATCTTAGTGAATACTTGTTGAAAGAAGCGAACAAAAATGACCAAATTTGCCCCTGTGTTTTCATTAAAAAATCAAAATCTGAATTTGCAATTGTTACGGTATATGTTGATAATCTCAATCTCGCTGGGACTCCAAAAGAGCTTACAAAAATTGCAAAATATTTAAAAAATGAATTTGAGATTAAAGATCTTAGCAAAACTAAATATTGTCTCAGTCTACAGATTGAGGATTTGCCAAATGAAATTTTTGTTTACTAATCAACATATTCAGAAAAAGTCCTGAAGCACTTTTATATTCAAAAAAAAAAATTAAAATCTAAATTTGTAATTGTTACGGTATATGTTGATAATCTCAATCTCGTTGGGACTCCAAAAAAGCTTACAAAAACTGTAGAATATTTAAAAAATGAGTTTGAGATGAAAGATCTTAACAAAACTAAATATTGTCTCGGCCTACAGATCGAGCATTTGCCAAATGAAATTCTTGTTCACTAATCAACATATTCAGAAAATGTCCTGAAGCACTTTTATATGGAAAATTTTTGTCCATTGACTACTCCAATGATTGTTAGATCACTTGATGTAAAGAAGGATCTTTTTCGCCCTTTAAAAGATGGTGAAGAACTTCTTGGTCCTGAAAGACCATACCTTAGTGCAATTAGTGCTCTTATGTACCTTGCTAATTGCACTAGGCTAGATATCACATTTTCTGTCAATTTATTAGCACGATATAGTTCTATCCCAACATGAAGACATTGGAATGAAATCAAGCATATAATGTGTTATCTTCATGGAACAACTAATATGTGTTTATTATATTCAAATGGATCAAAGCCACAATTAATTGGATATGCAAACACTGGTTATCTTTCGGATCCACACAAAGCCCAATCATAAACATGGTATATGTTTACTTATGGTGGTACAACTATCTCTTGGTGATTTGTGAAGCAAATATTGACTGCTACTTCTTCAAATCATTCTAAAATACTTGCAATCCATGAAGCTAGCAAAGAGTGTATTTGGTTGAGATCTATGATTCAACATATTCGGGAAAAATGTGAAATGTTCACAATCAAAGATATCTCGACAATGTTGTTTGAAGATAATGCCGCATGTATTACACAAATCAGAGGATGCCATATCAAAGGTGATCAAACAAAGCATATTTCTTCAAAGTTCTTTTATACCCACGAGCTCCAGAAGAGCGAAGATATTGTTGTTCAGCAAATAGAATCAAGTGAAAATCTGACAGATTTATTCACAAAGGTACTACCTCCGATGACGTTCAAGAAACTAGTGCATCTCATTGGAATGTGTCGACTTAGAGATCAATTGTGCAACATTGAGGGGGAGTCAGTAGATTAAATATTGTACTCTTTTAATTTTGACTAAGGTTTTTTCCCACAGGATTTTCCTCAGCAAGGTTTTAATGAGGCAATCTAGATACATCTAATATCAATCCATGGAATACAAGAACACTGCATTCTTTTTCCTTCACTTAAGGTTTTTATCTTATTGGGTTTTTCCTTGGCAATGTTTTAATGAGGCATATTTTTGTGAGTGGTCATCTAAGGGAGAGTGTTGTGAAACATCTTCTGCAAAGATGAAAGATGAATGACCATAATTATGACATAGAATAGCCCTTTAGGTTTATAGGCTAATAAGCTAATAAATAATTTTACTATCTATGTAGTTGGAATAGTATAATTTACTATTCTCACATCTTGTGTATTTACATATAAATTGAGTTGTAAACTCATGTGGAACAGACATAGAAGAAAAAAAGAAGTGAGGCAGAAAATGAAAGAATTGATCAGAAGAGAAAAGAGAGAGAGGGTGAGAACTATACTAAAATGTATAGCTAAGAGCATCTCCAATGGTTCACCTAATATTTCATCAAATTTGAGTAAAAAAATAGCCATTTCCTAAATTTGATACTTCATGCTCCAACGGTTCATATCAAATCTTGTGGGTCGACTGGTTGGTCGACCGATAAGTGTAAATATATATATATATATATATATTTTTTTTTTTTTTGCAGCTTTTTTTGCAAGCCTGGTTCTCCCTCTGATCCGCTTAGTCTTCATCGGATTGTCATGTATGAAATATCCTTAGAGAGGAGCAATCCGTCATGAACTGTATTACCTTCTCAAAGATGAGAAAGGCGTCCACTTCACATTTGGAAGTGTTCAAACAAATGGAATCAATCAGGCAGGACAAGGGATGGGCTCTTCCAAATTTTGCCTGAACAATCGGACGTCCACTTCCAATAATTTTCTCTCTCATCAACTTCCCCTGAGTCTTCATCCTTCCCAATTTTTTTTGCAAGACTCTACCCAATTCATCAATTGTTTGCAGGTGGTTGACCGGTTGGTTGACCGGTCGGTCAACTAGGTAGGCAAAATTTTTTTTTTTTTTTTTTTTTTAACCTGTTTGAACCTTTTTTGACCAGTTTGAACTTACCTAATTTAAAGGAAACCGGGCGACCGGTTGGTCAACCGGCCGGGTAACCGGTTGGTTGACCTGTGTACCACTTTCAACGGTCAGTAACAGTGATTTGGTAAAATCTGTGTCTTGGTATCAGTTTGATGTTTTGTTTGCTGAATTTTCATTTTGATATAAGTTTGGTGCAACGGTTGGAGCTTGAAAAAGTGAATTTTTCATCAAATTTTGAATCTGATGCTGGGTTTGGTTCACCGTTGGAGATGGTCTACATCATTGAATAAAATACATATCTAGATCTTGAAGATCTATATTTAAAGATTCTTAAAGAACTAAATAACAGTTCCTGAATAACTCAATTCTCTCTATATCTTATGTTAATTTATTACTTTATTTGTTTACAGTTTATTACTTTATGTATTTTACTTTTTCTTTATTTTGATAGCATTGTCCAAGTTGTTCACACACCCCATATCTTATATTTAAGAGCTAATTTATTGATCAAAAATGTTTATTTTGTTCAAAAAAATTTGAACTCATTTGTCAAATAAGGAATTTGACCTCTCTTATTGGAAAACCAAATGAAATGTCTCAAAAAAATTAGTTTTTTTTTTTAATGGGTAATGCTGGATGTATACCATATGCAAGTGATAAGTGTCAAAATATATACATTGTGGCCTCCTAAACAACATTAATTAAGTCCATATCAATTATTATTTAATAATTTTAATGAGTTTGTGCATTGTGCAGATTATATGGGCCTTTATGATGAAAAGTATATTTTTATACTCTTTTTAAGTTCATGCCAACCCTAATAGTTATGGGAGTATAAAGGGATAAGTTAACCTTCATAAAAAGGGGTCTTATTCTGGAGATATCAAAAGGAGGCACAAGAGACAAGAGAGAGGAAACCAAAGGTTCCAAGGATGAAGTTCTCCACACCTATGGCGTTCTTCACCTTCTTAATGAGCGACTAATCTTCTTCTTGGGGATTGAGATGAAACCCTAGTCAACTAACTTGTAATTTTGTATTTAGATTTTAATTTTTCTTTAGATTTGGATAATTGTTGTATGATTGTTAAAGATTTTTTGTTCAATAAATGTTTTCATCTGATTTATGCATTTGATTTTTGTGATTGAGAATGTATGATCATATAATTGTTTTGCTTGCTTGTATATACAAATCGTGAAACAAGTCATGCTTAAGGGAGACGAGTGGTGTTGCAACCTTAGTTTAGTGTGGATGATTCGTGCTTGCGATTTGATTATACTCATCATCTTGACAATGATCTTCGGGCTTGTAGCCATGATCATCAATATTATCTGAATCATTGATTTATTAAAATTTAATATATTAATTACTTGTTATGAGATTAGAGGTGAATTCGAAACCCCAACCTATTTTCTACTTCAATTCCACCCCAATCTTTCTTTTTATTTAATAATGTTTTTAGTTAATTTTATATTAAAATCAAAATATTCATCTGATTCGAATTAATTAAGATTTGATTTTCTAATATTTAAACAACTTAATCGTTTAGTCCCTGTGGATTGATACCTGAATTAAACCACTACTCTATTGAATTAAGGTTTTAGTAAAGATTTATTTTTGGTGTGAAAAACAATCCACCATCAAGTTATGACATTTGTGTGTTTGATCATCCCAAATGTCATAACTCAATTCTATAAAAATCATAACTTAAAAAAAAAAAAAAAAAAAAAATAGTTATAACTAAACATTACATAAGGTATAATAAAAATGGAGTTTTCTTAAGTGTGCAAGTGCACACCATGTGCCACTTACACAAAATGTGTAAGTGTAAGGTGTAAGTATAAGTATAAGGTGTAAGTGTAAGGTGTAAGTGGGTTGCATATGGTGTGCAACCTCAAAAAAGGTGTAAGTGTAAGGTTTAATTTTTCACAAAAGGTATAAGTGTAAGGTGTAAGTGTAAGGTATAAGGTGTAAGGTGTAAGTTGCACACCATAACCAAACCAAAAAAAAAATATGTCATAACTAACATTTCAATGAGTCATAATTAATTTCACAATAAGTCATAATCAAACATCACAAATGCAATAACTGTAAATGTGTATATGGTACGCACCCCAACAAAATTTATCTTTTTTAATATCAACTTTCTTATAAGCTATATTTTTAATTAATAAACTAACTTTGTAGAAAATTTTCAAATAAAACCTAAAATGATATATTTGTGACTCTATTTTTTTGTTTAAAAGTTTAAAAAAATAACTAAAAAGGCAAAAAAGTCAACAAATTATACAAATAGTCAGATTACATTTTTTCTCTACTTTTTACATATTTTTTCGTAAAGAAAAATGCTAAAAATCCACCTTTGCGGACCCTCATTTTACTCCAAATGTCTTTGTGTGGTGGTAATTGAATTGATGGAGTGTAAGGTCTACATATGAAATAAATCTGAGCTATTAATTTTTATTTATTTTTTTCTAGATAAATTTTGGATTGATTGGGTTTATTTTGTAAAGATTCAAAAAATATCCAAAACATACTATTTTTTTTCTCATATTTTAATTAAAAAAAATATTAAAATATATTATTCTCAAATGAGGCCTTAATGCACTGTCTTATTTTTTACAAATGTAAATTCTCTCTAGTTGGCTAGTCAACTAGAGGTAGCGCTGGACACAGCGGATTCATTACGGATTTACTTTGATAATTTATGATTATTTAAATAATTTAATATTTTTATAAAAATAATTTTCTTAATAAATTTTATAATATAAACAATTTGAATCTGTCATATGTTGGCACAAGGGAACCCAACAACACGTTCGATTGATTTGTAGGAGAAGCCTTTCCCATTTTTAAAATGGACATACACAAGGCACACTATGACTCAATTTGTCAACTATTAGTTAGGCTTGCTCAATTGGATAGGTACAAAGGTGATAAAGGTTTTCAGTCACATGTTTCAGCTGACATCTCTCTCTAGATTTCCCTATAATATATATATATATATATTAGTTAGGGTAAATTATATTGATAATCTCTATATTTTATTTATTATATTATTTTGATTCTTATACTTTTAAATGTCTCAATAATTTTAGATCTTGTGTCAATTTAAACTAATTAATAATGTTGTTAATGTTTTGATGAAAAATTTTATTTATTGTATTATTTTGATTCTTATACTTCCAAATGTCTCAATAATTTTAGATCTTGCGTCAATTTAAACTAATTAATAATGTTGTTAATGTTTTGATGAAAAATTATCACTGAATTGATTGAGGTTAACTCATTAAATTGAGCAAGTTTATAATTTTATTCCTAAAAATATGATGTTACTTATGCACTTATTTTTCATTAAAAAATGCTAGTAATTGTAACCAATTGGACTAAATTGAGATAAAATCATAAATTTATGGTAAAAATTAAGTCAATTAAAATTAGAATAAAGATTGGTAGCTCGAGAGTTTACCTCCCCGAATCCCCCTGATGCCCAAAATGACGTCGTTTAAGGCATTAGGATTTTTTCCTTTTTTTCTTTTTGTTCCTTCCATTTTCGCGTCTTCTTCCTCCTTCCATTTTCGCGTCTTCTTCTTCGAGTCTACAGAGGGAGAAAGAGAGAGGAGAGAAGCAACTCTGCCGCCGATCGTCCCCTCCTGTGCCTCCGTCGCAGCAGCCGCCGATCGTCCCCTCTTGTGCCTCCGCTGCAGCCCCGCCGCAGCTTGTCTCAGCCTCCGACCGACGTCGCCCCGCCTCCGCCTCCTCCTCCCCTGAATATTATGCCCCCTCCAGTCCCTCCTCCTCCTCCTCCTCCTCCTCCATCCTTCTCCTCCTTTCCTCATCCTCCTTCTTCTTCTTCTTCTTCTTTGTTCGTTCTTCTGATCTGCAAAAAAAAAAAAAAAAAAAGGAGCAAAAACGGCGTCATTACAAATTAGGGGGATTTGAGCTATGTAGCTTTCGAGCTACGTAGCACTGCTGTTAAAATTATAGGGACAAAAATGATACAAGAATCAAAACACAAGGACTAATGGTGTAATTTGCTCTATATATTATGTTAAATGAGTCTTGCTACCCTTTTTGGGTGTGTATCATGTGTTGATTATCATAAATGTCATAACTAAATCATTTTCAGTTTTAACTATAAAAAAAAAAAAAGAAAAAGAAAAAAGAGTTATAACTAAATATCACATAAATTATAATCAAAGACCTTCAATCATAGCTAAAATAATAATCATAATATAATATCATAATAAATTATAATTAATATTACAATAAATCATAATTGTGTCAGTGAATTTCCGATCACACTGCCCTCCTTAGTAATCCAGCTGTAGAACACAGGCAGAATAGATGGCACCCTGTAATCTGCACAGAAAGAAAAGGCTCCGGCGGTGGTTCTTCCACCCGGGGGCACTCCGACGATCAAGTCAGTATCTCTCAAAGATAATATAAGTGCTTTAATTACTGCTCAAGACTACAAATTGCGTACCTTAGACCTGCCGAGGGTGCCCTTCTTTTATAGTCTTTCTCTATCCTAGTCCCACTAGAAGTCTCACTTCTATGGACTCCAATTCCGGATCTACCTTGGACTCTTTAAGAGATAAGGATAGACTCCCTGAGAGTACTACCTATATCCATCTTGTAATCTTTCTTCTTTCTAGGACTCCTGTCCCTTATCTACATATCTCGGATTCCGATATCTTCGGAGATAACCTCGGCAACCCCGATATTACCTCGGCGTAACTGTCATGTCACGTGACACCTCGGCTGACACTTCGGTGTCACCTCGGCCACGTGTTGGTACTCAGAAAATACATCCCCACAACTGCCCCTAGGTTCTATTACCTCGGCATTCCGAGATGATGGAACCTATATTCAAACTTTTTCTCGTACGTCGGCTCAAGAACTTTCTAGCCGAGATCATTTATTTTTAGGCCGACATGTCTTCATCTAAGAACAAGAATTCAGATCAATTTTCCTTCGCACATGAGCTGTCATGCACCATTTTTCAACCGTTTCACTGACGCGTTTTTCCCTTATTGGTCTGTGCTGGTGACGCGCCCATAAGCCGTCTTTTCTCAGCTTGCGCCATCTGACGCATGCGTTAACCTAGGCGCATTTAATGCTCTGCTTTTGCCGCCTTTTCACTTTTTGGACAAAACATTTGCCTCTCTCTTCTTCGCTTCACTTTTGCATTTTGATTTCCTTGCTTTCTCTCTCTCTAAGGCTTTTTTCGTCTTGAGTCTGCCATTGTTCTAGCTCGAAGTTCTACGTTTGATCCCGTTCTTTCACTCCAGCAAAGTCTTTGAAGCTCTGTCATATCGGTGTTACTCATTTCGGCTTCAACTTTTCTGGTAAGCCACTTTTCATTCGTTTCTCAGTTCTTGATTTTTTCTGGAACTTCTTGCTACTTGACTGTTCTGCTCACTATTTGATTTGTGAATCGCTCACCTGAGTGTGTATTATTTCCTGGTTTTTGCACATGTTATGAACACTTGCACTGTTACACCTCTTGTTCTTGGTCTTCCACCCTTTGTGTTCTTGAATCTGAGACTTCGTTTTTGCTTTTCTGTTTTCCAGATTTCTGCCCTCCATACTCGTTCTTCGTAGATTTAGGTTTGGGATTTGTCTGTAGGACCTTCATTTTTTAGGAAAAACTGAAACAAATTTATCAATACATACTTAGGTTTAAGCCGAGGTCCCAAGAACCCTTTACGAATATTCTGTTTCTGTAGTCAAGTACTTGTATACCAAAACCATGGGTATGTGGTGAAATAGGGTTAACACCCCAACCAAACTAGAATATTTTAAGCAGGAGTTCTCCATCTCTGCCGATGTTCACTTAAGACTGGCTGGGGAGGGCAATTCTATTATGCCCGAGGATGATACCATGCCCTTTCCTGTTGTAACCTTTGTCGAATGTGGGCTTCGGTTCCCTCTAGATCCCCTTTTCCGCGAGGTTCTTCATTACTATACCCTGAACCCTATGCAACTCACCATCAACGCCTATAGAACCCTCAATGGTATAATAGCCTTAGCTCGGCAGGAGAGTGTCAGGATCACTCTTGCCGACATCCAATACTGTTACACCATGTGTGCCCTCAACCTAAAGGAAAAAGGTTATGTGTACTACCTCAAGCCGAGGTCCACCGAGTTTAAAATTGTAGCCGACCTTCCTGACTCCAACAAAGGTGCTAGAGATGACTATCTTATTGCATCTGGTAATTGGGAGTTTGGCCCAGATGAAGAAGTCCATCTTTTCTCTCTCCCCCGAACAGTAAAAGAGGGCAAGGGTAAGAGCCCAACGTCAACTGATTAGCTGTTTCTTTCTTCAAGTTTTTCCAAAAAATTTTATCTATTTCTGATGTTTTGTTCTGTTTTGCAGACGTTCACAAGCCTCCCAAAGACTTTCGCCAGTCCTATTTTCCTGGGAAAAGCCTGAAGAAGCTCCTGGACCTTCCAATCCAGAAGCGCAAAGCTCCACTCCTGCTGAACTCCATCCCCTCCTACAAATCCACCTTGCCCAACGTGCCAAGGAGGAAGAAAAAAACTCCTCTTAAATGCATCACGCCAATTGCGTCCACATCACGAACGGACCAAGGATCAACGTCGGACCCAGCGGATTTGCCATCTACCTCGGCACCATTCTTGGTTCCCATTTTTGAAAGAAAACGTCGGCGACGACTTGTTAAAACAGTCGAAATGGTTCACCCGAAGCCAGTTGTGCAAGACCTTCTGGCCGACCTTCCAACCGACGTGGACGCTGTACCATCCCACACGGTGCCCCCGCCGAAGCCAAAAAGGACCGAGAAGGCCCAACCAAAGTCCAAGGCTACTGAGGCCGAGGTTGAAGATGCTCTGCCAATCTCTCAACTAGCTGAGAGCAAAAAACCCTCCTCTGCACCTGCCAAAAGACCTGCTGAGGCCCAGCCATCAGGGTCCGCTCCATCGAAGAAACAGAAGTCATCCTCTGGGACGACCTCGGGATCCAAAGTCCCAAAAGTTCCTTGGGTGCCTCAGATTACCCTTGAGAATAGGCCTGTTTATGCCAATGAGAGCGCCGCCGACGTTAACGTTGCCGTGGCGCTTAGTACTGCAGTTCTCCTTAAAGGCGATCTTGAGCGCAATGCCAAGATAAGCGAATATGAGAACTACGCCTTTATGCTGCAGCGCTCTGTGCAAGTGAGTTTTTGAATTTGACAACTTTTCTTTCTGCTGCTTTCTTTAAACTTATAAAGTTTTGCAATATTTTGTAATAATTTCTGCCTTGTTTTCTTTCAGGCCATTCAACACGCCCACTCTCTCTCCATGCAGGCCTTTGAAAACAAGGAAAATTTGTCCGAGATGGAGAAGGAGTGTGCTGCCCTTCAGAAACAGAACAAGAGTCTTAAAAATAAAATGAAGACTCTGGAAGATCAAGCCGAGGCTGCAACTCAGGCTCAGCAAGAGGCTGATGAGAGGGCCGAGGCTGCTGAAGCCATTAAGAACGTTGCTGAAGCGCAGAAGAAAGAGGCCGAGGAAAAAGTGGAAGTGGCCGCGCAACGGCGAAGCCGAGATGAGAAGGCATAAGCCCAAGGCATGGCCGATGTTGCAGAAGACTACAAGTTACAGGTTAAGCAGGCATGCAACAGGGGTTTTTCCCTTGGTTGGATGTCCTTGGCCAAAAAACTTGATCTTCCTGCTAATTCGCCATGGCGCAAGGCTGAATCTATTCCTTTGCTATTCCCTCCGCCTCCACCTTCAAATCAACCTGAAGACGAGGAGGGATCCGAGTCTGAAGCCGACGATGATGACAATGCTCTAGTAAGGAAGCCCAAAGGTACTAATTAGACCAAGTCTCTTCCTCAGGATGATCAATTCCTGGACTTGACTAATGAGGAAGATGAGGAGGTTATTAAAGAGGCCACTCCTGAACAAGTATCGTCTGATGTCCCCTCGGTTGAAAAAAGTCTTGGTCAAACGGTAGCAAAGATTGATGCCGAGATTGGGGCAGAAAAAGAGGCCGATGTGACTCCTTCAGAGTCCTCCGAGGTACCAGCCCACCAATCTGAAGAAAAAGATGCCGAGGTGGTTCTCCCAGAGTCCTCCGAGGTCTTAGTTCAACCATCTGCTAATGCTAAAGACGTTTGAAATGTTTTTTGTTCTTTTTTCTCTTTTGTACTTTGTTTCTTTTCTTTGTTATTGTTGATGTTCTCTGAACAATGTAAGCTTCTTCTTTATGGCCGATGTGCCTTTCTTTGTTTCCTGCGAACGATTTATTTTTGCTAGGCCATGGTGCCTTTATTTACTGCAACTGTTATCATCTGAATGCTTCAGTCTTTAATTCTTCATTGCTTCTGTATACTTAGGATATTTTGCATGACTCATATAATTCTTCCTTCGCATAATCTCCTCGGGGTTATATATCTCGGGTATGATTATCTGCAGGTTTATCTCGGCTAGGACTTCACCTGTAAATTTTCCATATACTTCAACAAGTATAAAGCATATACAATTTTAACTAACAAACTTTTCTCAAGTTTTAACAAGGGACTGAATCAATAAACTTGATTTCACTTCATTTTGTAAATTGCTACAAATTTCAACAAGTGAAGATAAGGAATTTATCTTGGCTTAACTTTAACTTGTAAATTGCTACAAATTTCAACAAGTAAAGATAAGGAATTTATCTCAGCTTAACTTTAACTTGTAAATTGCTACAAATTTCAACAAGTAAAGATAAGGAATTTATCTCGGCTTAACTTTAACTTGTAAATTGCTACAAATTTCAACAAGTAAATATAAGGAATTTATCTCAGCTTAACTTTAACTTGTAAATTGCTACAAATTTCAACAAGTTAAAGATAAGGAATTTATCTCGGCTTAACAACTTCGGTTAAGCATAATCTCTTTTAACTTCGGCTAGGCATTACTACTCTCTTCTCTCTGCCCCCAATGTGAACCTAAATTCCACTTGGGTTCTCATTATTCAAAAAACAACATCATGCATAGTTTTATAAGTTCTGAAAAATTCTGCTAAGATTTTATTGATCATATCGGCAAAAAATCAAAGAACATCTAATGATAGAAAAACTTTAAATTACAAGTGTTCCATGGTCTAGGCAATACTTTGCCCTCATTATCTTCGAGCCGATATGCCCCATTTCCTAACACCGAAGTAATTCTGTAAGGTCCTTCCTAGTTTGGGCCAAGCTTACCCTCTCTGGGATCCTTCTTATTGCCAACGACCTTTCTCAAGACTAAGTCGTTGACTTGAAAATCCCTTGGATTGACCTTCTTGTTGTAAGCTTTGGCAAGTGTTCTTTGGTATCTTGTGAAATTTGGATTACTTTCTCTCTTCTTTCTTCCAGTAGATCCAGATCTCTAGCTAAGAGCACATCATTAGACCCGTTCTCAACTCCCTGTGTTCTGATCCCTGGGATGCCAATCTCCAATGGAATGACTGCTTCTGTGCCATAAGCCATGGCAAAGGGGGATTCCCCTGTTGATCTTCTCAGCGTAGTGCGATATGCCCAGAGTACGTTGGGCATTCGTCTACCCACTTTCCTTTTGCTGCTTGCAGCCTCTTCTTTATTCCATCCAGAATGACTTTGTTGGATGCTTCGGCTTGCCTATTACTTTGGGGAAAGCTTGGTGTTGAAAAGTAATTCTTTATCTTGAACTTTGCGCAAAAATTCTTGATGAGTTTCTTTGTCAAAGCGTGTTACATTGTTGGCGATTGCTCTTGGAATCCCAAATCTGATGATGATTTTTCAAATGAAGTTCTTCACATCCACATCTCGGATTTTGGCAAGAGGCTCTGCTTCTATCCACTTTGTGAAATAGTCTGTTGCTACCAGTAGGTATTTCCGCTGCCCAGTTGCTTGGGGCAATTGTCCAACGAGGTCCATGCCCCATTGGGCAAATGGCCAAGAAATTTGAAACGGGTTGGTCGGCGTGGTGATGTATCAAAGGTGCAAACCTCTGGCATTGTTCACACTTCTTCACATAGGCCGCATCTTTTTGCATATAGGCCCACCACTACCCCTGGGTAATGGCCCTGTGAGCTAACGATCTGCCCCCTGTGTGGCTTCCACAAACTCCTTCATGAATTTTATATAAAAAGTCTTCGACCTGAAGAGGGTGTACACACCTTAAAAGAGGTCGATGAAGGATCTTACGTAGAGATGTCCTTACTTGTCGATGAATCTTGCCGACCTCAATCGGACCTTGTGTGCTTCTTCGATCTTCGGCTTTCCCTCTTTCGGGAATGCAATAATTGCATCCATCGGCTTGGTCCCATGGCCACACATAATGCCTCTGCATTGTGTTCGGTGGCTCTATGCTCGGGTTTGATAGGTCGATCATTATTGTCCTCGTCTTTCCGGTTTGCATTGAACTTGCGGTTATTATAGCGTCGGCGTGGTTGTTATCGTCTCGGTGACTGAAGAAGTCGGCGGTTTTGAAACATGTCTACGGTCGATGACTTCTTTTGCGTATTTCGACATCCTTTCATCTCGGGCAGCAAACTCTCCTGTAGTTTGATTTACTATAAGTTGTGAGTCACAAAAAACTATTACCTCATCTGCCTCTGCTGCTATTGCCAGTTTCAGTCCAGCGATCAATGCTTCGTATTCCGCCTCATTGTTCGAGGCTTTGAACCCCAGTCGAATGGACTGCTCCAATATCTCTCCATCGGGGGATATTAACACTACCCCTGCCCCTGCCCCTTGCCGGTTTGAGCTTCTATCAACAAAAAGTTGAAAGGAGTCGCCGATGTAAATGCTGCAGGGTCTGAGTTTTTCCTTCCTTGGCTCTTTAGCCTTTGGCTGGTCTTCTCCTTCCTTGTTTGGACATCGTTCATCTCGGTTCAATGGAGCCCGATGTTCGATGTATTCTGGCGAGAATTCGGCCACAAAGTTGGCCAAGACTTGGCCCTTAATTGCTGTTCTCGGCCTGAACTCCAGGTCATATTGGCCCAAAACTACGGCCCATCTTGCTATTCTTCCAGTTAAGTCTCCTTGTTGCAACAAGGATTTTAGTGGGTGCTCTGTTAGAACCACTATCTTGTGAGCCTGAAAATAATGGTTTAGCTTCTTTGAGGCCATTACCAAGGCTAGCATTAATTTCTCCAATGGTAGATACCTTGTTTCTGCATCGGCCAAGATTTTACTTACATAGTAAATAGCCTTCTGCTCTCCCTTCTTTTCTCGGATTATCACAGCACTTACTGCGTGCTCTAAAACTTCTAAATATAAAAACAGTTCCTCTCCAGGTTGAGGTGTTGAGAGGACTGGAGCCGAGGTAAGATATTTCTTCAGGTCGGCCAAAGCGGCCTCGCATTCCTCTGTCCATAGAAAATCCGTGGCCTTTTTCACCAAATTGAAAAAAGGTTTACATTTGTCCGAATTTCGGCTTATAAACCTATTTAGGGCTGCGGCCCTTCCAGTAAGCATTTGAACATGTTTTGCCGATGTCGGACTTTGTAATTCCATAATGGCCTTGATCTGATCTGGGCTGGCTTCAATGCCCCTTCTTGTCACCAGGTATCCCAAGAACTTACCGGATCCGACTCCAAATGCGTATTTCGATGCATTTAGTTGGAGCCGATATGTTTTGAGTATGTCAAAGACCTCTTTTAGGTCAGCAAGATGATCCTTTGGTTCCTTGGTCTTCACGACCATGTCATCAATGTAGACTTCTACGGTTCGGCCAATCAAGTGTTTGAACATCTTGGTTACCAGCCTTTGGTAAGTTGCTCCTGCGTTCTTCAGCCCAAAAGGCATGACTCTGTAACAATACAGACCTTTGGGAGTGATAAACGCTGTCTTCACCTCATCCAGGGGGTACATGGCTATTTGGTGATACCCCTTATATGCATCCAAGAAGCTCATTCTTCCATGTCCAGATGTGGCGTTGTAAACGTCCCCGAACGCATCCCGGGGAAATGGGAGTGCGAGTCCCCCCCCGTTCTGGTTCGATATTGGGTCACTACACTTCGAAGGACTCAAATGTCACGGTTCTTAATCCTGAACCGAAGAGTCCAAATCTGGCAAATCGTTTTGAAAAAAAACAGATTTTTGAAAGAAGTGCCAAACATGGACTGCTTCGCCAGATACAGAGTTGCCACCTAAATATTTTAAAATGGGAAATTTAGGAAACCCTAACTCGGTGCCAAAGGCCACGTGTCCGTCATCACCAAAGTTGCCTCGGCTCGGGAACTTGGGTACGATTGGGGAAGGTCGCCGTGAGCACCCTTCGCCCGATCAAAGACCGGCCTCTACTAACCATGATATCGATTTTGAAAACATTGTGAGTTCTTATTAGGTTATTAGCCTAGGTTACTATGTGATGCGCCTGACATACAAGTATAGTCTAAATCGCCTGAATTGGAACAAAATATTTCATGTTTGTTTGTTTGAAAATGGTTTGATGGTGCTACCCGCAAGTAGGCTAAGACGTGGATTTGCCACCCTCGGGTGGGCTTAGAAAACATGATTTTGCCACTATCTAGTGGGCTTAAAACAAACATTTGATGAATTGTCCAATCCAAGTAACTCAACCTCCACCCACAGGCATTCAAGGCAGTTATATCATATAAGCACATAGCCTCATGGTAAGCATGCTATTCATGGCAACACTCACACGCATGCAAGGATGCTAAAGCATAAAACTCACCGAGTACTCCAAGCCAAAACAGAAAACTGATTAGAAATCATGCATGATCCTAGATACACAGAAATGCCTAATGCAACACATGCGAAGATGCAAACTATAGCAAGCTCGGCTATTCTAAACATGGCACAGGGAATGCTACAACTAACACATATTCAATTTGGAATTGAAACACAAATGCAGTTTGTATGATGCGCCGAGCCCGGTGCGTGCAAAACAGATGAATGATGCAATCATGCTGTCATACTGTATGCTAATTGAAATATGCCCTATATCTAACCATCGTAAGCAGGTAAATAAAAGGGGAGAAAGGCGTGGGGTTGGAAGACATACATCACACTCACACACCCTTATTACAGTTATGCCCTCGCACAGAGGGTCCGAATAAATAATAATACAGTCCCAAATAAAAGAATATTACAGTCCGAAATAATACAGTCCGAATAATATACAAGTTTCTAATTAATTATCAAATTAAATAAGAAAGCTGTAAAATTGGCGTGCAAGCCAGGGGCTGCCTTGACTCCGCTCTGGATAATGAAATGATACATGTTGGGCTACCTTGCGCGGAAATCCACTGGGATGCCCCAATTAGCCTCTGTTTGCACCTTTCCTCGACATGCGTGCGGACTACGAAAGTTCTCGATTCTTCGTTTCTTGTAAAGAGAGCGAGAAAGGGGCATAGCAATGTATTTCACGAATATATGCATGCCTCGATCCTCGTGCCACCAATCACGCATCTCGATGCATGATGGCCGAGGAGTCGGATTGCACAACTCAATATAGGATGAATGCAGATGAATGCTACAACAAAACCTAACTCCATCATGGGTAATCCGGAGTGTCGGTGACTTGGGAATTGAGACCCGTTCCGTCACTCGGAGTACGGAACGCGTCTCGTTTCCCGTGCCCAGGCTAACTCCTATCCCGAACACGATGCAATATGCATGACATGCAATCCTAACACACATAATGCTATGAAAATGAGATGCCTCGAAATGCGTGCATACGGGCACGCAAACCGAGGCGATGATCCTAAGGCATGTAATGGCATATGCAATGCAATTGGACTTACACTAACATGAGTGGACATCAGCCACACTCACATAAGAGGCCGTCGGATAAAAGTGAAGTGCCTCGAAATGCGTGCACACGGGCACGCAAACCGAGGCAATGACATACGGAATGCAATGAGACTAAAATGACATACAGAATGCAAAATGGACTTACACTAACATGAGAGAGCCTCAGCCACACTCACATAAGAGGCCGTCGGATGAAAACGAAGTGCCTCGAAATGCGTACACACTGGCACACAAACTGAGGCGATGGCATAAAGGCATGAAACGGCCTGAAATATGATATATAATGAGCCTAAAATGAGATGTCTCGAAATGCGTGCCCACAGGCACGCAAATCGAGAAAATGGCATACAGAATGCAATGGGACTAAAATGAGATATGCGATGCAATATGGGCTTACACCAACATGAGAGGGCCTCAGCCACACTCACACAGGAGACCATCGGATGAAACTGAGGTGCCTCGAAATGCGTGCGCACGGGCACGCAAACCGAGGCAATGGCATACGGAATGCAATGAGACTAAAATGGCATACAGGATGCAAATTGGACTTACACTAACATGAGTGAGCCTTATCCACACTCACATAAGAGGCCGTTGGACAAAAGTGAAGTGCCTCGAAATGCGTACACACTGGCACGCAAACCGAGGCGATGGCATAAAAGTATGAAATGGCACTCCAAATACAGATTGGACTTATACTAATGTGAGAGAGCCTCAGTCACACTCACATAAGAAGCCGGGAGATGAAAATGAAGTGCCTCGAAATGCGTGCCCGTGGGCACGCAAACCGAGGCAATGGCCCTAAGGCATGAAATGACATGCAAATGAGACGTGGCATATGGCATATGGAAAATGCAAATTTCAGCAGCCAAAATGATGCAAAAACAGCCCCCGAATTATAGCAAAATTACACCCGATGCCCGAAATGTTATGCTAAGCACCCGAAATGACTTGCAGCTATGCCAAACATGCACAATATGGACATGAAGTTTAAAGACAGATGCTAGGCAGCCCCTAAACTAGAATTTTTCCAGTGCAAGGCATGGCCAAACAACAATCACAAGTATGGCAAATATAGCATGCAAAAATGGGGGAAAAGAGGGGAACAATGAAGCAGATGGTATACGCAATGCTCAAAATGAAAAATACAGTTCTAAAACACTGAAGAGGGACCAAAAATATGCACATTTATAGTTTATGAAAACCCTCAAATCAGTGTGCAAACTTGCTAAAAATGTCATGCAAGAATGAAGCCAACAAAGGCTAGAACATGAGGTATGCCAAACATTCATCAAACAGCCTTGGACCCTTAACAAAAGATGACAAGAAGGAAAAAATGTAACTCTTTCCAGACCTGATCATGGCCGAAAACAGAAGCAAAATAGGCCTAACAAAGCATGCAAAATGAGGGCTAAAGAGGGGTATAATGACAAGTATAACATGGAGACCCCCAATGAAGTTTATCCCTTCTACAATGTTGTAGAGGGACATAAAATAATCCTACTAACAGTTCATGACATGCTCCAAAACAGATCACACAGAGGCTAAACAAATCATGCAAATTTACGGTAAATTGGAGAAATTGTGAAACAAGTGCATGATAGAGAGGCCAAACAGGGTTGATCCCTTCTTCAATGTTGAATAGAGGCTCAAAATAGGCCCACTCACAGTTTATATCAGGCTCAGAAATAGATCACACATGAACTAAAAAAAGCATGCAAGATATTGACATACAAAATGATATTGAAGCAAGCACATCATAGAGGGCTCAAACAGGGTTGAGCCCTTAAACAAACATGTAGAATAGCTCAAAAGAAGGCCCCTTTCAGTTAGGGCCAGAGTCTAAAACAGTGAGAAAGTAGGGTAGAGGAATGGTGCAAAAAAAAGTGCCAAAAGAGGGTGATTGATACTTACCCTTGAAGATCACACTCTTGTTGCTTCTTGGCTCAAGTTTGCTGCTCCTAAGCCTCTGAAAAACCCTTCCTTGCAGCTGGAATGGAGTGGTGGTAGTAGAGCTTGAAGATGATGAAGAAATGGAGCCTAAACTTGAAGATTTGAGAGAAAAATGGAGAGATAGAGATAGATATCAATGTATATCCTTGAGAGATATTTTCCAACCCTTCTAAAAGAGCTGGGAGGCCAGCTATATAGGCAAGAAAATCGGAGAAAAGGTGGGCAAAAAGTGCTTTAGTTGCAGGTGACTGGCCGGCTGGAAATGGTGGCCGGCCGGCTAGGGTCAAAAGGTCCAAGCCATAGGACTGGTCAGCCATGTATCCCTTGAAGTTATCTTTCCAATGCCGCAAACCTTGCATCAAAATTCCTCGTGTAGAAAAAGTTATGCCAGTTTCCGTAAAGCCGCGCAGATTCGGTCTAACCAGACTTCAACCAAACATATCTCCTCCCCCCGGATCTGGACTTAGGAGATTCTTGAGTGTAAAATGAAGCCCCGGAAGTAAGATTTCCAATGGTGGTGGCCTCATATTTTAATTCCTCTTGTGCAAAGAGTTACGCCCGCTTCGGTGAAGCCGCGCAGACTTTTCTCCTTCCCGGGTTCATGCTGAACCACTTTTGACCAAGCAGAAAGCTGGTTGCTGAGACAATTGCTAGGATCCCACCCCCCAGTGACCTTCCTTATGATAAAACAGAGGTACCTGCCAAAAATGAACAAAAACTGATGCGAAACGAATGCTCGGGGGCCAAACCGCGAGGTTCGGGGCCCAAAAACCGGCCGTTAAGCACCGAAAGTGGTGTTTGGCCACGAAGTGGGTATCTAAGATCCCAGTGTCCCTCAAAAGGGAGTAAATGAGATGCATACCAAAAACCGGAGGAATCGGAGATGGTTGGGTGGTCCCGAACCGAGGCACACAGCCTGACGGCTCCGAAAACCGGGAATCGGGCTCCGAAATGGGCAAAATGGCCTATGGCCACGAAATGTAGCCCACGGCCACTGAGAGATGGTCTATGGGACCTTTCCCTCCCCTCAGGAAAGAAAACAAAGAAAACCGAGTTCGGTTCGCAAACCGAGGCAAGGCACAGAAGAGAGTTCGGAAGTCCAGAGGCAGGGCGCACGGCCGCGACTCTGAGACTTCTGAATGAGCACAATATGCAACATCACCGAGCGCTCAATCGGTGACGTCTGAGTCTTAAGGTCGGTCAAAAATGGGGTGTCTACAGGCGTCCACCAACTGGTCGATCTTTGGCAGAGGGAAGCTGTCCTTGGGACAAACTTTGTTCAAGTTTGTAAAATCTACGCAGACCCTCCACTTGCCATTCTTCTTCTTTACTACCACGGTGTTCAATAACCATGTCGGATAATTGGCTTCTCTGATGGCCCTGGCCTCCAGAAGTCTGTCTACTTCTTCCTCCACTGCTTCGACGTGCATCAACGTCGGTCTTCTGGCTCGTTGTATTACAGGTTTGGCCGACCTGTCAACGTTGAGTCTATGACATGTGACCTCGGGGTCAATGCCAGGCATTTCATAAGATGTCTAGGCGAACACCTCAATATTTTTCCTCATAAAGGTTTCCAGCTCCCTTTCCTCTTCTTCGGCTAATCCTGTGCCGAGAAGAATGAAGCGTTCTTCATCGTCCTCCTGGACGAGGATTTTCTTCAGTTCTTCTTCACTTTTCTCGGTCGGCTCCTTGCCGACATCATCTAGGACCTTCATGTCCTCTTCTCCGACTTCTGCCTCCTCTGGTTCCCGAATACTGCAGGTTAATTTCATTGCTGCCATGGAGCAATTTTTCGCCTGCAACTGATCTCCTCTGACTTCCTTAATCCCATGTTCTGTTGGGAACCGCAGCAGTTGATGCAGTGTTGAGGGAACTGCCCCCATTGCATGCAACCACGGCCTCCCCAAGATGATGTTGTAAGGCGAGGGCGTGTCAATCACAATGAATTCTGTCTTGATCTTCTTTGTGCCAGCCTGTACCTCCAAGCTTGTTGCGCCTAATTGTAGACACCCCATTTTTGATCGACCTTAAGACTCAGACGTCACCGATTGAGCGCTCGGTGATGTTGCATACTGTGCTCGTTCAGAAGTCTCAGAGTCGTGGCCGCGCGCCCTGCCTCCGGGCTTCCGAACTCTCTTTCGTGCCTTGTCTCGGTTTGCGAACCAGACTCGATTTTCTCTGTTTTCTTTCCCGAGGGGAGGGAGTGGTCCCGTAGACTATCTCTCAGTGGCCGTGGGCTACTTTTCGTGACCGTAGGCCATTTTTCCCATTTCGGATCCGGTTCCGGTTTTGAGCCGTTAGGCCGTGTGCCTCGGTTCGGGACCGTAACCATCTCCGTTTTCTCCGGTTTTGGCATGCATCTCATTTACTCCCATTTAAGGGACACTGGGGCTCGAAACCCACTTGACCGAACACCATAGGTGCGGCGGCCCATTTTCGGGATCGAACGCGGTTTTGGCCCGAGCATTCATTTTGCATCGATGTCTGTTATTTTTGGCGGAACACCTCTGTTTGGTCCTTCCGAGGACACTGGGGCTCGAAACCCACCGCGGACCGAACACCACTTCCGGTGCCGGCGGCCCATTTCGGGATCGAACCGCGCGGTTTTGCCCCGGAGCATTGATTTTGCATCGATGTCTGTTCATTTTGGCGGAACACCTCTGTTTGGTCCTTCCAGGGACACCGGGGTCTCCGAGACCCACTTCATGACGAACACCACTTCCGGTGCCCGGCAGCCCATTTTCGGGATCCCGAACCACGCGGTTTTGGCCCCGAGCATTCATTTTGCATTGATGTCTGTTCATTTTTGGCAAACACCTCTGTTTGGTCCTTCCGCAGGACAGTGGGGTCTCTGAGACCCACTTCACCGAACACCACTTCCGGTGCCCGGCAGCCCATTTTCGGGACCCCAAGCTGCGCGGTTTTGGTCCCGAGCATTCATTTCGCATCCGTTTTCTCCGGTTTTTGGCAGGTACCTCTGTTTCATCATTCAGGAACAGGGGTCTCGAAACCCACTGACGAACACCACTTAGGTGCCGTGACCCATTTCGGGACCCCGCGCGGTTTTGGTCCCCAAGCTTTCGTTTTGCATTCGTTTTTGTTCAATTTTGGCAGGTACCTCTGTTTCATCATTCCGAGGAACACTGCGGTCTCAGATGCCCACTTCGCGGCCGAACAAAATCTTTTGTTTTTGCCCTCAAAATATCTAGATATTTTGCCCTCAAAATATCTAGATATTTGAGGAAAGATATTTTCCATCTTTTTGGCTATAAAACCCGCAACTTCCAGCTGGGGGAAGGGTTAGAGAAACCTTTTGGGAGCTCCATACACACGGCTCATCTCTCTCTCCATTTCCAAGCTTCAAACATCTAAGGTTCTAGGCCATTTCTTCATCATCTTCAAGCACAACCACCACCAATCCATTTCCAGCAGCTAAGGGAGCTTTCTAGCAGCTAGGAGGCACCACTTCTCAAGCAAAGAAGCAGCCAAGACTTGTCTACAAGAGTGAGTGGTCATTTCCTCTTTTCTAGCTCATTCTTGCACCAATTTCTTAGCCCACTTGCTCACTGTTTTGAGCTCCGGCCCTAACTGAAAGGGGCCTTATTTTGAGCTATTATACATGTTTGATTAAGGGCTCAACCCCATTTGAGAGCCCCATTTGGTACTTGTTTCAATATCATCTTATATGTCAATATTTTGCATTGAATATTTGGCCTATGTGTGATCTGTGTTCGAGCCTGAAATAAACTGATTTTGGGCCTATTTTGAGCCCCTCTTCAACATTGAAGAAGGGCTCAACCATGTTTGGTGACTCTATCATGCATCTCCTTTGTAAATCCTCCAAATTACCGTAAACTTGCATGCTTGTTTTAGCTTATGTGCATTTATTTCTGGAGCATGCTATAAACTGATTTTGAGCCTATTTTGTGTCCCTCTACAACATTGTAGAAGGGACCAATCTTGTTTGGTGTCTCCATGAATGGCCTCTCTTTGTATCTCTCTTTGGTCATGTTTTGCATGCTTTGTTAGACTTATTTGGCTCCGGATTTCAGCCTTCATCAGGCTTAGAAAGAGCCTTATTTTTGTCTCCTTGTCTTGCTTTGTTAAGGGCCTTAAGCCATTTGGTGTCTGGTTTTGGTACTTCATGTTGTATCCATCAAATTTTCCGTAAATTTGCATGTTTGTTTAGGCCATTCTAGCTTCTGTTTCTGGCCTTCATCAGGCTTAGGAAGTATCTTGTTTTGTCCTATTATTTGTATTTTATTAAGGGTCTTAGGCCATTTTATGTTTTCTTATGGTACCTTATGTTATAGCCCCTTTTGGTCCATATTTTGCATGCTATGCTTGCCATGTCTACACACTGTTTTGAGGGATGTCATCTACTGTAAATGTGAATATTTTTGGCTCATATTTATTGTTGTAGAACTGATTTTTTGGGTTTGAGCATTGTACATATCACTTGCTTTGTAATTCCCCTCTTTTACCGTATTTTTGCAAGCTTTTGTTTCCATACTTGTGAGCATTATTTGGCCTTGCTTTGTGCTGATAAAATGCTAGTTTAGGGGCTGCCTTGCCACTGTTTTGCATTCCATGTCCATATTCTGTATGTTTAATAGGGTCAGAGGCCATTTAGTGCATTTCCTCGCATTTTGGGCATCGGTTGCAATTTTATCATAATTTGGGGGCTGTTTTTGCATTATTTTAGTTGCTGAATTTTGCATCTTCCTTATGCCATTCGTCACATCTCATTCGCATGTCATTTTGGTGCTTTAGAGCCTCGCCTCGGTTTGCGTGCCCGTGTGCGCGCATTTCGAGGCAGCCTCGTTTTATCTGACGGCAGCCTATGTGAGTGTGGTTGAGGCCCTCTCATGTTGGCGTAAGCCCAATTTGCATTTTCATGCTTGTATGCCATTGCCTCGGTTTGCGTGCCCGTGTGCACGCATTTCGAGGCACTTCATTTTTATCCGCCGGCAGCTCATGTGAGTGTGGCTGAGGCCCTCTCATGTTGGCGTAAGCCCAATTTGCATTTCGCATGTCATTCCGCATTGCCTCGGTTTGCGTGCCCGTGTGCACGCATTTCGAGGCACTTCTTTTTTATCTGACGGCCTCCTATGTGAGTGAGCTGAGGCTCTCCCATGTTGGTGTAAGCCCATCGTTGCATTCCGTATGCCATTCTGATTTTCCATCACATCACCGCCTCGGTTTGCGTGCCTGTGTGCACGCATTTCGAGGCACTTCGGTTGTATCCGATTTTCGTTTCATCACCGCCTCGGTTTGCGTGCCTGTGTGCACCCATTTCGAGGCACTTCGGTTTTATCCGATTTTGCATTGCACATCATCGCCTCGGTTTGCGTGCCCGTGTGCACGCATTTCGAGGCACTTCGGTTTTATCCGATTTCTCATTTTATCATTGCCTCGGTTTGCGTACCCGTGGGCACGCACTTGGAGGCACTTCGGTTGTATCCGATTTTTATTTTATCATTGCCTCGGTTTGTGTACCCGTGGGCACGCACTTCGAGGCACTTCGGTTTTATCCGATTTCTATTTTGTCATCGCCTCGGTTTGCGTGCCCGCGGGCACGCACTTCGAGGCACTTTGTTTTATCCGATTTACACTTCACATCATCGCCTCGGTTTGCGTGCTTGTGGGCGCGCATTTCGAGGCACTTCGGTTGTGTCTGATTTTCTCATTCCATTATCGCCTCGGTTTGCGTGCCTGTTGGCGCGCATTTCGAGGCACTTCGGTTGTATTCGATTTTCTCATTTCATCATCGCCTCGGTTTGCGTGTCCGTGTGCACGCATTTCGAGGCACTTCGGTTTTATCCGATTTTGCATCGTACGTCATCGCCTCGGTTTGCGTGTCCGTGTGCACGCATTTCGAGGCACTTCGGTTTCATCCGATTTTGCATCGCACATCATCGCCTCGGTTTGCGTGCCCGTGTGCACGCATTTCGAGGCACTTCAGTTTTATCCGCTTGGCATTGCGTATGCCTTCGCCTCGGTTTGCGTGCCCGTGTGCACGCATTTCGAGGCACTCTGTTTTATCCGCTTGGCATTGCGTATGCCTCCGCCTCGGTTTGCGTGCCCGTGTGCACGCATTTCGAGACATTCTGTTTTATTCGGTTTGCATTGCGTATGCCTCCGCCTCGGTTTGCGTGCCCGCGTGCACGCATTTCGAGGCACTCTGTTTTATCCGATTTATATTTCATCATTGCCTCGGTTTGCGTGCGGTGGGCACGATTTCGAGGCACCCCATCCTTATCATTCCGGCATCCTATGTGAGTGTGGTGAGGCCCCTTCATGTTGGTATAAGTCCATCATTACATTTCGCATGTCATTCAAGATCGCCTCGGTTTTGCGTGCGTGGACACGCATTTGAGGCATCTCATTTTCATAGCATTGAGCATGCTAGGTTGTATATTAGCATTTCATGCATACCATGCATATTGCATCGTGTTCGGGATAGGCGTTAGTCCGCACGGAAACGAGGCACGCTTTCAGACTCCGAGTGAGAACGGTCCCAATTCCCAAGTCACCGACACTCCGGATTACCCATGATGGAGTTCGGTTTTGTTGTAGCATTCACTTACATTCATCCCTACATTGAGTTGTGCAATTCGACTCCTCGGCCATCATGCATCGGTATGCGTGATTGGTGGCACGATGATCGAGGCATGCATATATTTGTGAAATACATTGCTATGCCCTTTTCCTGCTCTCTGTCACAGCAAAATCGAGGACCAACGACTTTTCGGAATCCGGCGCGCATTTTGAGAAAAGTGCAAACAGAGGCTAATCAGGGCATCCTAGTGGATTTCCGCCAGCGACCAAAGATACATCATCTATCGAGCGAGGCGCCACGGCTTGCATGCCGATTTACTTCTTTTATAATTAATTTGTTAATTAATTAGAATCTGTTTATTCGGACTGTAATATTCTTTTATTCGGGTCTGTATTATTTATTCGGACCCTCTGCGCGAGGGCAATGTTGTAATAAGGGTGGGTGAGTGTGGTGTATGTCTTCCAACCCCCATTTCTTTCTCCCTTTTATTTACCCGCTTACAATGGTTAGATATAGGGCATATTTCAATTAGCATACAGTATGACAGCATGTTTGCATCATTCATCTGTTTTGCATGCACCGGGCTCGGCGCATCATACAAACTGCATTGGTATTTCAATTCCAAGTTGAGTACTTGATAGCTGTTGCATCTCACATGCCGTGTTTAGAATAGCCGAGCCTGCTATAGTTTGCATCTTTGCATGTGTTGCATTAGGCATTCTGTATACTTAGGATCATGCATGGATTTCTAATCAGTTTCCTGTTTTGGCTCGGAGTACTCTGTAAGTTTGTATGCTTTAGCATCCTTGCATGCGTGTGAGTGTTGCCATAACAGCATGCTTACCATGAGGCTATATGCTTATGTGATATAACTGCTTTGAATGCCTGTGGGTGGAGGTTGAGTTATCTGAATTGGAGCAATTCATCAATTGTTTGTTAAGCCCACTAGATTGTGGCAAAATCTGCATTTTAAGCCTACCTGCGGGTAGCAAACCATCTTTCACAAATAAACATGAGATGTTTATTTCCAATTCAGGCGATTCAGTCTATACTTGTTTGCTGCGAGCATCACATAGTAACCTAGGCTAATAATCGGAATAAGAGCATACAATATTTTCAAAAACAGATATCGTGGTTAGTAGAGGCCGGTCTTTGACCGAGCGAGAGGGGGTGCTCACGATGTGACCTTCCCTAATCGTACCCAAGTTCCCGAGCCAACTTTGGTGATGACGGACACGTGGCCTTTCGGCACCGAGTCAGGGTTTCCTAAATTTCCCATTTTAAAATATTTAGGTGGCGACTCTGTTATCTGGCAAAGCAGTCCATGTTTGGCACTTCTTTTCAAAAAATCTGTTTTCCTTCAAAACGATTTGCCGGATTCGGACTCTTTGGTTTGAGATTGAGAACCGCAACACAAAATCGAGTCCGAGCTGTAGTGAGGCCCCCCGCGGGCGTTGTTACACTAATGGCCATGTCGGAGTTCCATTGAAGCCGACCATCGGGCCGTTTGACTGCTCCATGTCATCAGGGTGAAGGCCTAACTCCTTGTAACATCTGACATACATGATGTCGCAGGAGCTACCTTGATCAATCAGGATGCGTTTCACCTGGCACTCCCTAACCTGGAGGGATACTACCAAGGCATCATTGTGCGGGTGCTGGACCATATCTAGGTCGGCTTCTGTGAAGGCTATCATCTGTCCTTGGCACTCCTCAGGCCGAGGTCTTTTTAGTCCGACCTGGTTGACGTGCTGGAGGTGTTTTACCCTCTGTGTCTCTCCCCGTATGTTGTTTTCATTCACCTTCGAGTGGATCACATTAACCACCCGAGGTCCACCTGCCTGTGGTTACTGCGCTGGGGGAGGCGGGGCTGCTGGTGCTTGAGGCAATCGTGCCTGTTCTTCCCTTGTTTTGGCCTCATCCACAAGGTCTCTCAGATGGCTTTGCCTTATCAAATCTTCTAAGTGTGCTTTAAGGGCTCTGCAACCCTGAGTTGGGTGCCCCTCCTCATTGTGGTAAACACAACGCCTACCAAGGTTTCTTCCCATAAATTCTCCTGGTGCCCTTGCCGCATACAGTAAGTGATTTCGAATTTGATCAAGGACTTTGTGGACCGAATTGAACACCGTCAATCACTTTGTTTAGCCCTCAACTCTGTCTCCTGTTTGTTGGGTCCATTATTACCTCAGCCTCGCTTCGGCGAGCCGTTGCCTTTTTCTAGCTTCGTCTCTTTATTTCCCGACGTATCTTCCTCGACTCTTGCGTACTTCTCAATTCTCGCCATGAGCTCCTCCATGCTCTTTGGCAGGGTTTTTGCCAAAGACTTCCGCAGTGGACAGTCATCCTTCAGGCCGTTCTTGAAAGACACGACCGCCACCTCCTGGTTGCATTCAGGTATTCGATTGAACACCTCATAGTACCTCTTCGCATAGACCCTAAGGCTTTCATCTTTGCCGATCTTCAGAGCCATCAATGCATCCAACCTCAATGGCTGCAATTTGTTGGTTATGAACCTGGCCACAAACATCTCGGCCAGACCTTCCCAAGTCTTCACGCTCCCCTTCGGTAATTTGTGGAACCAATCTGATGCAATCTTCCCGAAGGACGAAGGGAACACTTTGCAGAGCAACGGCTCGTTCCCACTGTATAATGCCATTGAATTCAAAAATAATCCAACATGAAAGTTAGGGTCTGACTTACCATCATATATCTGGAACCTCGGCATACTGAATCTTTTTGGTGCGACGAATTTGTCCAATTCAATCGAGAATGGTGTCCTCGGCTTAACCGGGGAGGTTACTTCGACTCCGGCATTCTTCTGCTTCCTCTTGAGGTAATCTCTCAAGTTTTCTTTACTTCTCCCTGCAGCCCGGCTGTCTTTGGACTTCAGCCTTTTCGGCGCACTACTCTCGGCCTCATGGTTGCCCCTTTTCGATCCTTCCCCTCAGGATGCATCAAAATACAATACTCGCCCCGGAATATGCCGATGTTCTTTGGGGTCTGCTTCCTTCTCGCGATATGTCCTTCGGGACTCTTCTCTTCTCGGCTCTTCTCGGCCGACTTCCCTAGAGGGCCGGTGAGAGTGCCTTCCACTCCTCGTGTGTTGAGGGGCTTCGGGGATTTCCTTCTGCCCCTTCTTCTGAGCGTTTGCTGCTGGCATTGGTGTGTCCTGTAGCGGGTATGGCGGCTGCATGACATTATTCTGCATCATGAAGTTAACGACCGATTGAAGGTCTGCCAACTTGTTTGCCATCTCCTTTACTTCTTTATCTCTCCTCAGACATCTGTCTTTCCAGATCTGGAGGCTGTCTTCGTTATAGTACTTGCCCTGGTCCGTTTTCTTTGATGTGTCGCCATCTTGGCCGACGCCTTTCTCTGCATGATTCTGATCACGAGCTTCTTCGTTGTGGTCTCCTCCTTCAGCGTTAGGGTCGACGGGTCTTCCACTCCCAGCAGGAGTGTTGTCCCCAATCTTCTCCTTCTGCGTGTTACTGGCCATCCACTCTTCTTTCGTTTCCACAGACGGCGCCAAGTTGTGTGAGTGAATTTCCGATCACACTGTCCTCCTTAGTAATCCAGCTGTAGAACGCAGGCAGAATAGATAGCACCTTGTAATCTGCACAAAAAGAAAAGGCTCCGGCGGTGGTTCTTCCACCCGGGGGCACTCCGACGATCAAGTCAGTATCTCTCAAAGATAATATAAGTGCTTTAATTACTGCTCAAGACTACAAATTGCGTACCTTAGACCCGCCGGGGGTGCCCTTCTTTTATAGTCTTTCTCTATCCTAGTCCCACTAGAAGTCTCACTTCTATGGACTCCAATTCCGGATCTACCTTGGACTCTTTAAGAGATAAGGATAAACTCCCTGAGAGTACTACCTATATCCATCTTGTAATCTTTCTTCTTTCTAGGACTCCTGTCCCTTATCTACATATCTCGGATTCCGGTATCTTCAGAGATAACCTCGGCAACCCCGATATTACCTCGGCGTAACTGTCATGTCACGTGACACTTCGGCTGACACTTCGGTGTCACCTCGGCTACGTGTTGGTACTCAAAAAATACATTCCCACAATAATAGAAGTTGAATAATATTAGTGATATACCATCTATTTGTGTCTGTTTTCGGACTCATAGAGATATAAAAGTGAATGAAGACCTGAACTGCAAAGTGATCATGAAGTGAAATTTAGGTGTTAGTGAAGTAAGGTCTCTGATTCGAGTTAAAGTCGATTTAGTGATCTAACTCTACTAACCTTCTCCTATCCTGCCGTGTGGCAAAAAAAAAAAAATCATTCTTAAATGGGGTTATTTTACTAGTTTATGTGCTAGCTTCAAGTAGGTTTATTATTGTGTTCATTATTTTTTTAAGAATTTTAAACACAATGTATCTAGCCTACTGTTGGGGGGGGGGGGACCACAGTTGTAACAAGGGGCTGTTATACATATAGGCCATGTTTGTTTAGACAGGTTGAATAAGGGAGAATTATAATTTATTTTAGTCTTGGGATACATTCGGATTATTTGATTAGACTAGATTTGTATCTTATGTTTGTTTAGTTATGGAATTAGATATCTAGATTAATCTATTTTTAGTGAATCTAATGTTTGATTTGATGGACTAGATAAAGACAAATGTTCAAAAGATTATTTTACCCTTGTAATTTATACGGAATGAATAAGGGAGGATTGTAATCTATCGGACTGTTAGTCCTGAGATACATTTGGACTATTCGGTTAGACTGGATTTGTATCTCATGTTTGTTTAATCATGGGATTAGATGTCTAGATTGAACTATTTTTAGTGAATCCAATATTTGGTTGAACGGACTGGATAAGGATAAATGTTCAAAATATTATTTTACCCTTGTAATTTATAATTTTTATTTAATATACAATTTTAAATTTGTAATCTATAATTTATAATTTATAATTTAACAACACTAAAATTTTTCAATTTATAAGGCCATAATTTTTAATTTATTATTTTCAATTAAATTAAATTTATAATTTATATTTTTTATTTAATATATAATTTTAAATTAACAACACTAAAAAAATAATTTTATTTAATATATAAATTTAATTTTTTAACAACACTAAAAAAATTATAAGGCCATAATTTTTAATTTATTATTATTAATTAAATTAAATTTATAATTTATAATTCTTATTTAATATATAATTTTAAATTAACAACACTAAAAAAATTATAAGGCCATAATTTTTTATTTTTTATTTTTAAATAAATTAAATTTATAATATATATTTTTATTTAATATATAATTTTAAATTAACAACACTAAAAAAAATAATTTTATTTAATATATAAATTTAATTTTTTAACAACACTAAAAAACTATAAGGCCATAATTTTTAATTAAATTTAATTTATAATTTATAATTTATATTTTTTATTTAATATATAATTTTAAATTAACAACACTAAAAAAAATAAGGCCATAATTTTTAATTTATTATGTTTAATTAAATTAAATTTATAATTTATAATTTTTATTTTTATTTTTATTTAATATATAATTTTAAATTAACAATACTAAAAAAATAATTTTATTTAATATATAAATTAAATTTTTTAACAATACTTAAAAAAACTATAAGGCCATAATTTTTAATTTATTATTTTTAATTAGTTTAATTTATAATTTATAATTTATATTTTTTATTTAATATATAATTTTAAATTAACAACACTAAAAAAATAATTTATAAATGTTCAAAAAACTATTTTACTATTTTCTAATTATTTATTAAGTAATAGCATGAGAGTAAAATAGATATTTCACACATTAGTTCCATAGGATACAATCTTATAGAAATAATCTCACCCCCTCCCCTATATGATACAACTAATTGTCTAGAAGGACTATTAATCCGGAGCAAAAAAATTGAACCAAACAATAGACTATTAGTCCAGATAAACTAATAGTCTAATCCCATGGAATAATCCCTCAAAACAAACACACTCATAGAAGTTAAATAAGCAGTAATGATAGGAACCTACAAAACACAACTTGTGTAATTCTCAAAATGATTTGAACTATTTATATCATTATCAGAGGTTAAAAAAATTAAAAATATTAAAGACCTTAAAAATTCTATTAAAAGTTTTATCAAATGTCTCACCTAGGTGTGGGATCCACATAAAATTCACGTTGTGTAAGTCCTATACTCATATAAGATATTTGATAAAAATTTTAATAAAATATTTAAAATTTCTTATATTACTTAAAAAAATATTTATATATATTAATAATCAATACATCAGTGAGATTGTGAGGCTCCTCCTTTATGAGACCGAACATTTTCCTTGAATAAGCCCCTTTTCCAATGCCCCCAAGGCAAGAGTCTTCTCGTACATTAGAGATGGGTCGTACCGCTCGGCTAGAAGCCTGTCGGTGAGTCCATTACTTTAGATGCAGTCTATTGCTTTAAGCAATAATGATTTATACTATTAAAAAAAATTATTTTGATTTTGAAATTTTTGAATTAAATTTTTTTAAAATTAAAATTTTTAGTTTTTATGTTTTTTTTTATTTTTAATAAATATTTTTAAAATTTTAATTTTTTTTTACGGTTTTAGATATATCTTACTTAAATTTATCTAAAAAGTAAAAAATTTGTGAAAAAATATTTTAAAAATTTAATAAATACGTAAAAATACAAAAAATTATTGAATTTTCGTTTTTTTTTTTTGTATTTTTGATATCTAGTGAATTTTTAAAAAGTTTTTTTTTCACAAATTTTTTACTTTTTAAGTATATTTATGTTAAGTATGTCTAAAAAGTAAAAAAATTACTTAAAATATTAAAATTTTTTAGTAAAAATAAAAAAAATACAAAAAATAAGAAAGTAAAATTTTCTGAAAAGTATTTTTGAAAAAATGGAACCAAGCAAAGTGATTAATAGCATTAATGTATTAGAAATGTCAAAAAATAAAAATAAAAACAAGGTAACCACATCATTAGTAGTGCTATTAGACAAGTAATATTTTTAGTAGTCTTAACCATTTCTCTTGTTTTAAGTGCAACCAATTGAAGAGAGTTATTTTTGCAAATTTTTAGGTTGTATTTAAATCTTAAATTTTTATAAACAAAAAAGTAAAATATAATAAAATAAAAGTTATTTTTTTTTCACAGATCCCTTCTATTTGCTTTTTCTCTACAAATTTCTTTCACAAATTTAAAATACAAACCCAAAATTAGGATTTTTTTTCCCCTCATATTTTTCATTGGTGATTTGGTATCATACATGTACGTATAAATTACCATAATTTTTGTGTGGTGTATTTTACTAACCATGGCATGTATGTATAATTTGTGTATGTTTTTTATTGTATTTGTTTGTGCATTAGGGAATTTGAAATAATAATTAATTTTATATAATTATCTCAATCAAATACGTTTTTAACAAGTAATTATATGTATTTAGAATTTATTATGTAAGACTAGATTCAAAGTCGTGCTATCTTTTTAAGATAAAAAATCTTCATAAAATATTTCATAATCTCTAACATTGTTCATCTTAAAAAGATTCCACAGTAGTCTCACACACGCAAAAAATAAAAATAATAATAAAAGACTAGTAGTTAGCAAATGAGTTTGCAAGTTGGTCTCATATGCTCATGCGTTGTAAGGGTAAGAGCTTGTCTCCCGTTTGAATGTCCCGAGTTACACGTTCGGTTCGAGCACTGCCGACTTGCCATATTAATAATTAATGGTTTAAATTTTATCTATTTATTTAAAAATTTGATAGTCAACTCAATATTTAATGGATTAATGAATAAATAAAATTTAAACACTTGATTTATCAAAAATGTCAAGGTGAGACAAATCTATTGCTTGAATTGTTTTAGTCTTATTCGGACTGGAAAGAAAACCCTTTCCAAAAGGGCAAAAAATTACTGATGAATTTGAAAAGTCTAAACTTAGGAAAATGTCAACATTATATTTATTGTAATGTCAATTGGCAACTGTCATTATTGGAGTGGTTCCTAGCTATAAAATCAGTCACGTGATTTAAAAAAAGAATAATATTAAAAATTATGAAGAAAATATCATAAAATCTTTTATGAAGATTTCTCTTCTTTTGATTAATGTGTGTTGTTTTTTTATATGTATAATCTAACGGTAAAGAATCTTTCATGATTATTTTTATGATTTTTTTTTTTTTTCATGATATCTAATATTACTCTTTAAATAATAATGGCAAGGGGGCCTTTCATAGCAAAGTAAATAAATATGAGGACTTCCATCAAACACATCCACTTTCATCCACCAATCATATAGAATAAGATAAATATATTTTAAATGAAAAAAAATTATAAGAAATATTTCCTTTTATTGAGAGAAAAGTGTGCATTATTTTTAAATTTATCAATTTTAAATTAACAACAATGATTCATCCCCCATTTTCCTCCCACCCCCTTTGGCCCCCTCTTCCTCTCCTTTGTTACTTTTTCTTTTCTTTTTTCCTACTTCCTCCAATCACCCCCACGTGGCAAAGAGGGTGAGGGGGTGACCCCCAAAAGGGGGTCCAAAGCATTATTCTTAAATTAATTCAAGTTGTATTTGGATTTATAGATTTTAAATTAATAAATTTTTATTTTTAAAAAATTCATTAGAATTGATTTCAAATGAATAAATTTAACATCACTCATTCAAGAAGTTTTAGTCTTTACTTCAATCTACCTCCAATATTAATTTTCTTTTTACAATTTTACTAGGCATGCAAGACAAAATAGTTTTTTTTTTGTTACAGGAAAATTCTTCCTACCCTCTCGTAAGTCCAAGGCAACGTCCCTTGCAAAGATCATCATGGTGTCATGTTAATCGTTCTGAGCGATGAGAATATAACCTGAGAACTTGCCCCGACCTCCCAAGACAAGCTCCGCTTAAGTCGGGACTCGCACAGCGGGGAGTATTGAATCCACACCAAGTGCTGATTAGACAACTTGAGATCCAACCTCAGCATTGAACTGTTAGTCGTTCCGAGCGAGAAGACTATAACCTGAGAACTTGCCCCGACCTCCCAAGACAAGCTCCGCTTAAGTCAGGATTCGCACAACGAGGAGCATTGAATCCACACCAAGTGCTGATTAGACAACTTGAAACTTGAGATCCAACCTCAGCATTGAATCCACACCAAGTGCTGATTAGACAACTTGAAACTTGAGATCTAACCTCCAGTGCTGATTAGACAACTTGAAACTTGAGATCCAACCTCAGCATTGAATCCACACCAAGTGCTGATTAGACAACTTGAAACTTGAGATCTAACCTCCTAACCAACTGTGCTTCGTCCAAAAGATTGACCCAAGGGAGAGGGAAATTGAACCTGTGACCTTAGAGTTTAAACCCCAAGCCTTAACCACAATGCCACCCACCACCCCTGGGTTAACAAAATAGTATTTCACTTTAATTGAAGTAAACAAAGACCATCATCAATATTTGAACTATTTATGGGACTAATAAAGGACAGCCATGATCAAAATCCAACTTCTGTACCAATACCATTGGCATGGCAAAAGCTACGTACCACCAGGGACCTACCAAGTCAAATTATGGGTTGAATGTTTTGTAGGGAAATGTTATGAGCGTTGGCTCTAATTTATTGGGAACATTTTAAGATTATTTAAGAAAATTATATATTTTTTATTCAGTCATGCTACATATCACTAAATTTCTACCACTAACACCATCAATAATGATGTGGCAACTTAAAAAAAAAAAAACAAAACAAAACAAAAAATTAAGACACAAAACATATATGGCAGTGGGTGGGACCCACTGTCACATCCCTAGTGCAATCACTAATTAGTAGTCTGCATCATTTTTCTTTTTTATTATATATACTTTGATATATATATATATATTTTAAGAGGACATGTTATAATAAAATCTTAATTTATTATCTTGGGATATATATATATAGTCATCATTATATCTAACGATACCTTTTTTGCCCAAATAAAGTAGTTAAAAAATTATGGATTACATTCATTTTGAATGTGGCTTTGATCATAATAATTTCAAATTAATATTATATACTTTATTTCTATACATATTTTTCTAAGCAAAAATTTGGTTACATAGCTCTTTGTTACAATAATTCCATGAGGAACATATTTGTAGTCATCATTGCCTTGGTTTGCAGTTTTTTAGAAATAAAAAAATCAATGACAAAGTTAAATATAACTATCTTACATGGGTGTGAATTTCATGAAAAGGTAATATACTAATATCCACATCATTTGAAATTTCTGTATTTCTAAAAATTTTCATTGGTTTAAAAGTGCCATTTGATGATTAGCAATATTATTGTGGGGGCAAATTACACCAATGATCCTTATATTTTCACTTTCATGTTATTTTGGTCTTTATATTTTTAATTGACTCAATTTTGACTTTTAATTTTTAATTTTGTATTAATTTAGTCTAATTGATAATATCGTTAGTGTTTTTATATTTTGTATTAATTTTGGTCTTTATATTTTCACTTTCGTTAGTGTTTTTTTTAAGGAAAGTTATCACTAAATTAATTGAGATTAACTCACTAAATTGAGTGAGTCTATAATTTTTCCTTTAAAATATGACACATGATATTTATGTGCGTTTTTTCTCTAAAAAATGCTAAGATTTGTAATCAATTTAACTAAATTAAGATAAAATCATAAATTTAAAGTTAAAATTAAACTAATTAAAATTATAATAATTAAAATGATACAATAACCAAAATATAAGTACTACCCTCATAAATTGTCTTTATTGTTATGCTGGAAACCACACAAAAAATGTGGTACATAAATAGAGTTTGACCTTTGAAAGGAAAAAAAAAAATAGTTTGACCTAATGGAGAGAGAGAGAGAGAGAGAGAGAGAGAGAGAGAGAGAGAGGAGTACACCAGCAATTGGACCAAAAAATTATGAAACAACTTGTGAGAGTTTATTAGTTTGGTTGAGTAGGGTTTGTATGTGAAAAATGCTACAAAATATGAAATTTTACAATTAAATTTATCTTGAAATGTGATGTATGATATATATTTAAAATTACTGAGACATGAGCTATAACTATATTTTTTAAAATAAATATAGTCTATAAATATATTTTTTAAAGTAATTTTTCTAAGTTATAGTATTGTTATTTGTATATACCAATTTGGGTCAATGCAAGTTTGGGCGGTGCCCTCTTGCATAGGTTGTATAGGCTATCACATGGCTGTTAACATCAAACCAATTAACATGGAACAAGATTCTTCCATTGCCTTTTCTACTTGTCCCCTCACAATGGTTAAGATTCATTCTTAACAGAACCTAACGCCTTAGATCACATTAAAAAAATTTAAAAATAAAAAGTAATTTTTAATTTTTTTAATAAAATAATATGGACTATTGAATTCTCTTAAGAAATGAATCTTGACTATTGTAAGAACGAAAGGTGGTTGAGACACCGATAAGAGTATCCTTGCACTTGTTCAATAATCTAGTTGATTCCCATTCAATCATGATTCATACACAAACTCAATTCAGCTTAACAACTCTTTATTTCAATTTCTGGACTTTTTTCACCACATTGTCGGATTCATGCCCATAAAAGTGTAAACTATACGTTTTATGTTACTTGTCTAGGTAATTGCACGTATACATGCCTCAAAAGTATCTATTATATTTATCTTTGTTACACATTTTTTGTAGTTATGTTATGTATTTTTATGATGAATGTTACATATTTTTTTTTGCTAGAGTCACGATAATTTGTTGTTAAAAAATTAAGTTATACATTTTATAGTAATGTCACACATTTTTATGATAGTGTTACGTATTTTTTAATCTAAATATTTTTTAACAAAAAAATTATATAATATTACTACAAAAATACATAACATTATCATAAAATACATAACATTATTTTTGAATCACAAATTATCGTAATTCTATTAAAAAATTATATAATATTTAATACAAAAATACATAATATAACACAAAAACACATAACATGATGCGTATGATACACACAGAAGGTATATCATAACATTTTCGGTGTTGTTATCTACTAACCCCCCCAATCTTTATTTTTTTATTTGGATTTGAGAACAGCTCTGTGTAAGAGATAAAACATTAAACACATGCTAGACAAAAATATTATATTTCAATCATGCTTATAGGCCAAATTGGAGTTCATCCAAATTATCCATTCACAAGTTTTTAACCAAGATGGACATTCAATTATACAAATTTGAGTTAGTCTAAGTTATTTATTCATAAGTTTTAAGTTATTAACCATAAAGGATGTGTTTGTTTGGACGAACTGGATAGGGGGAATTGGAATTCATCAGATTGTAATCCTAAGATTCATAGTCTTGGGACTATTTGATTGGATAGAATAGATATCTCATATTTGTTTAGCCATGAGATTAAATGTCAAGAAAAAACTATTTGGTTGGATATAATATGAATCCTATGTTTGTTTGAGATATTATGGAGAAGGATAAATACTCAAATGACTATTTTACTCTTTTTAATTATTTACTAAGTAATAGCAATATTAAACATATCTTTAATATTTTATTATTTTTAGCTAGATTAAATAAAATTTTATTTTATTTTATTTTTTACACAATTAAATAAATTTATTTTTTAAAATTAAATAAATTAAATAAGTTAAATATCAATAAAAATATATGTTATTTTTTAATTAAAATTTTAAATAAATTTATTTAAAATAATAATAATAATTAAATAATGAAATTAAATAAAACATCTATTAAAATTTCAATAATAAAATTGAATAAAGTATAAACAAAATTTTAAAATAAAGCATCAATAAAATATCTATAAAAAATTAAATAAATAAAACATCAACAAAAATTTAAATTTTTTTTTTTTGTGTGTAAATTTAGACATTTAAATTTTATTGAATTTTACTAAATATAACACATAATTAAATAGTAGAGGGTTAAAATGATCATTTCACCACCTAATCCCATATCATCCCTTATCCCCCATTTGTGTCCCCCTTCCCTGAGATACAATAGTTCAACACATTTGGGACTAATAATCCGAAGCAAAATTGAAAAACCAAACAACGGATGTAAATCATATCCCACCTCTAATCATATCCTACCCTCCAATCCCTTCAAACAAACAACACCAAATGATATTTGGCAAGTCAACTTTTAATACTATGTTTGTAAATTGAATTTGCGGAAGAAAATGATAAGGAATGAGAGAACACACGAAATGAAATGAAGGCCCAATTCAATAATTGGGTCATTTCATCATAATTATTACGTTTTTAAAATCATACATATCACTTATATGTTTGATAAAATATGATTATGGATTAATCTTTTTCCTTTTTTTTTTACTCTAAAGAAAAAGAAGAATGATTTACACATAACAGTAGAAGATGAAAAATTAGATTATAAAATTGAATTCTCTGGTGGGGCTGATGAGCCAATAACAATAACATGGTTCAATGTGAACCGGATACAAGTAATTTCCTAAGTTTAAACAACTTTGTTACAAACACAAAAAATACATATGAATGAATATTTATAGAATTTATTGGTGGAACTCTCAATTTTTTTTTAATACGTTTATATACATTTAGGGATTATTTGGAAATGTTAGATTAATATACTTTTTGACTTTTTATACACAAAAAAGACATAAAATATGAGTTGAATTTGAAATGATATAATAGAGAAATGTGACCTAAATAAAATGATTGTGACTTAAATAAAATAATATTTTAGCATATACCAAACAAGGCCTTAGTATCTAGTTTTGTGACCGATTTCTATATTCTTAAACTTATTCAAATTTAAATGGATGTAAGCCAATAATATCATCACTTAATTCTGTACTCCCTAACATGATATCTCATGCCCAGACATCTACAACATTAAAAATGGGGAGAAACAGTCACATAAATATATAAATGTAATTTTTATTTTGCTATTTTTGTTTTGGACTATTTCACTATTCTTCTATAGATGATAAGTTCCAAGCTCACAATGATGAATCAACAGAAATAGACAAAAGCACCAAAATCACAACTTAAAATTGCCTTTTTAATCAATGGGGGCACTAGCAGTAGTTGTGGGCTGTGGCACTTCCATGCACCAAAGGTTTTATCCAATATTTATTTTTGGTCAATGAGACGTAAAAGTTTCATAACCTAAAAAATATGACTTTTTTGATAAGTTTTGCAATAACAAGTCCAAGGCAAAATCATTGAAATACCAAATATACACACAACCAATTCAAAGCCGGCTTGGCTGACCACCGACCCTTTTAAAAACACCACAGCCAACAAACCCTAGACTTTCTCGATAGTCAATCTTCCTCTTGTATATATTTAACCAATCTTTCTCTCTTACCCTTTATCTAAAAACACATTGAATCACATATCCGTCTTCTCTTTCTTCTCTCTCCCCTCTCTTTCTCTCTCATGGGCAATGCAATTTCTCCATGTTGTCAACCGAATTCGAATCCAGTAGTGAAGCTAATATTTTGGGAAGGAACAACTAGGGTTTTAACCGGAAAACAGCTAGCCGGAGAGATCATGTTTGAGTTCCCGGACCGCATGGTTTGCCACGCAGACTCATTCTTCATCGGTCATCCAATCCCTTCGCTTGGCATCGATGATGAACTCATGGCCGGTCAAACCTACTTTGTTCTACCCCTTGATTGCTTTGCATGCAACGTGCTCTCGGCTTCTTCTCTCGCTGCATTAGGGTCTAGCCCTAGACGGGCACCAGTGAATTTCAAAGACAGCCCTTTCGAGCACATAAAGGGATCAAATGGGAGAGTTTTGATCAGAGTTATGCCTGAATTCATAGTAAAGCTCATTACAAGAGGTAAGGAATTAAGTCCAGAGTCCGGTAGCGGTAGCCCTAGCCATAGTCTTCTTTGTAGTACGCCGGAGTTGAAGAAGCACTATGATCAGCTTGTTGGGTCTAAAGATATGGTATGGTCACCCAAGCTTGAGACTATTTCAGAAAACAAGATTAGGTTTTCACCATGTAGATTTATAGGGTTGGAATGGAAACAAAAAGAGAGTCAAAGGTAGTTGTTGCATTCTTTGTTTTGATGAAGAATGTTTTGTTTTCTTCTCTCATGGTGAAATTTAAATAGATGATGATGATGATGAAATACAGATGCCTATCTAGTATTTGATCTTTTCAAGTGTTTTTTGACACTAGGTTCATAAATTTGTACAAAAAAAAATCATATTCGAAGCATTATTGAAAGAGTTTTTGGTCAAAATGTTGGTTAGTATATGAAATTAAGAACCATTTGGATGGATTTATGTTTTATATTAAAAGGCCCCATTCAATCATATATTCTCTGTAAATTTTTTGAAAAATATTTTTGGTTTGATATATCGTAATACTCTAATCCGGCATACTCTATTTAACGGCATGACTCTTTATAGATCTCTATACTCATCATAAAGTAATCAATTTAATAGAGAGGTGTTGCTATGCCAATGGTAATGATAGTAAAATGTTGATCAGTATGTGAAATTAAGAACCATTTGGATGAATGATATGTTCAGTTCTATTTTATATACATAAAAATTACTCAGAACTGAAATACTTGGAATTCATTTTGCATATGACCAACAATACACTTTAAATCTACGCCTTCTAATTCATTTTCATGATAGCTAAATGTTTAAGACCCATAAAAAAAACTTTCGCAACTTAATCCACAATGATGTGGCATGATATATATCAATTTTTGATTTGTCATATAATCAATTAGGGGGCACTTTGGGAAGAGGCTAAAAAAAGTCAATTTTTTGGCATTTTAATTTTTTTTAGCCAAAAAAGCGGGCTTTTTTGGTAAAAAAGCCACCAAAAAAGTCAAAAAATTAACTTTTTACCAATTTTTCAAAACACCACTATATAAGACCTACCTCTCTTGTCATATTACTAATTAGGAGTCTGTTAATGACAAAATTCTGATTAAATCTTTATAGTGCTATGATTTAAATTGAAAGGCCCGTTCACTCATATAAACCTCTATAATTGTTTTATATATATATATATATATTTCTAGTACTCTATCCAATACATGAATCTTTTTAAATCCCTATAATTATCATAAAAGAACCAATTTAATAGAGTCGGGTTGGTTTGGGGTGTATTAAAAAAGTATACTTTTTATCTTTTATCTTTTTTTGGAGTCAAATCATCTCTTTACTTTTTTACACATTTTTCGTAAAAAGTCAAAAAATAAATTTATTTAGATTATTCCAAACAAAAGAAAATGGAGTACAAAAATAATGAAATACAAATAGCCCATATATCATAAGATCATTTGGGTACCATTAGTTTTGGATGAATTTGTGAGTCTTTAATATTTTTTTTCTGAATTTATAAAAAAAAAATATGGTATATAGTTTTTCTCAACAGATAAATATAAAATAAATACTAAAATAATTCTTCCATCTAGAAAAAACTATTAAGATACTTAACTAATAAAGAAGCAGAAGAAAATACATATATATACAAATGACTAATTTTATTAATACATAAATCATACTCACATATCAAATGACTAATTTTATTAATAAGTAAATCAACAATTTTTAATGATAAGAAAAATATTTTTCAGTTAACCATTTTGTTAATAAATAAATCATTAAGTCAATTAATAGTTTTTAATGATATGGAAATATTTTTAATAAAGTATTTTGATAATTTATTATTGCATAATAGTTTTTTTTCTCGAGTATTGTGTTAAATTAAAATTTATAACAAATGACAGTTGTTATTTCTAATATTATAGTGTATTTTTAATTTATTAAAAAATAAAAAATTTATTAAAATATCTAGAAATTTCGTAGATATTGATTTGTGATTATGTATAAATTTTAACCAGTAAATAACAATCTTAATCAAACAATCAAGACAAATCGACATAATGATTTTAACATGGAAAAATCACAATTGGAGCATCTTCAATTGTGATAAAAAAAAAATCACGAGCAAAAGCCACAAAACAATCCACTGAGAAGATAAAAGGAATTACATAAGTGTACTCTCAATTACCTAGCGAATCCACACCCATATTGAACTGACCTCTATGTGCCTCTTCCAGCCTCGTTTTCACCTCGGAATTGTTTTACCTAACGTTGAATTCACAACGTTGATGTCGAATCCACGACGACGAGCCATTCCAGAATCCACTAAAGCTTCTAACCCAAATTCTCCGAAATTCACCGAAAAACAACTCTCTCTTTTGTATTAAATAAATAAAACAAACAAACCCTTTGATATAATCCATTCAATTCATGATTAATCTCTCATTGATATCAAAGGAAACAAGCAAAGAAACTCTAGATAAAAACCCTAATACCTAAGAAGAAGATCTGGAAGTCGTACTCTAAAATCAGACTGAAACACATATTTATAGAAAACATATCTGCGATGTCTGCTCGAGCGGCCAACTCGAGCACAAGAATGGTCGCTCATGCGTAGAAAGTTCTGCTCGAGCGCAAAAATACAACTTTTTGTACTTTTGCAAAAAATTCAAACTTTTGGAACCAAAGATTCACTGCTTAGCGCACAAATGGCCGCTCAAGCGGATAAGCAACTTCAACTACATTTTTGCTTTTTGCTTTGGGGCACTACCCCTCGACCCCGTCTGGGCGCTGCCCCAGACTTGCCAAGGGACGCTGCCCCCTGGCCCCTGCAAGCTAACCAGGTAGCTCGATGCTCGACATCATCAACAAAGTGCAAACATGAAAGAATTAACTTTTGAAACATCTCTGCAAAGCACAATTCGAGTTGGATTCGTATCTAAAACTCATGACCTCACTTGAATACAAGATCGAATAAAATTACAATTGAAAAGAGTTTTGTCAAACGGGATTACCAAGAATAAAAACCTAACATGTTTCATAATTGACCAAGAATGTTTGCGTAATTATAAAAAAGCCTGTTACATAATTGACCAAGAATGTTTGTGTAACTACGAAAAAACTTATTGCATAATTCACGAAGAATATTTGTGTAATTACGAAAAAATGACAAAATCAGGAAAAAAAAAAACAGAGAGAGAGAGAGAGAGAGAGAGAGAGAGAGAAGAAGAAGAAGAAGAAGAAGAAGAGGAAGAAGAAGAAGAAGACGAATTTCAAACAATTAAGCGGTTCTTATATATATAGATATATACTTGATGTGGTTGGCATACTCAATGCGTGCATCAATATTATTTTGGATAACTTAGGACGATAATTTCTATATTTTGGTTTTTATGTTATTTTAATTTTAATTTACTTTTTTTTTTATCCTGAATTTATGATTTTATCTCAATTTAATCTAATTAATTACAATTTTTAATAAAAAAAATACGCACATAAGTATTATATATCATATTTTTAAGGGTGAAATTATAAATTTAATTAATTTAGAGAGTTAACTTCAATCAATTTAATAATAAATTTTCATAAATAATATTAACGATATTATTAATTAAATTAAATTGACATAAAATCTAAAATTAAATTAATTAAAAATATAAGAACCATTAACATAATTTTTTTTTTATTGTTTTTTTTATTTTGTCCAAAATCAATTGAGTAACTACCCTTACCTCTATTTCTTCTCCCATTTATCCACTAGCAAGCATTGATCAGGGTAGCTCAAGTACCAAAAAAAAAAAAGCGTTGCAGAGTTTTAAAAATGCTCATACTCAGGTATAAAGTTAAAAAATGTTTTATAAAGTTAAAAATTGAATTTTTTAAGTTAAAAAATTGTTTAAAAATTTAAGTATTGGATTAAAAAAAATATTTAATATGTATAAAATTAAATTTAAAATTTATTATTTGTAAATTATATATTTTAATTTTTATATTGTGACAGTAGTAGTAGTAGTGGTATTATGATGGTGATGGTGGCGGCGGTAGTGGTAATAGTAGAAATAGCAATGGTGGTGGTAGTGGTGAGTTTATAAGAGTGTATATCAACACTTATGTTTAATATTTATAAATTCAATCAAAATTAAATAAATTTCACATGACTTAAATTTTTTTTTTTCAAATTTTACCTTACATTTTAAAATACACTTAAATTTTTAAGTAATATCAATTATAATTATCAAATAGACTTAATTAATTAATCACTTAATATATTCAATTTTAAGAGCTGAAATTGCCAAACACCTCTAAATGTGGTGATGAATTATATAATAGTATATATGTATACATGTAGTATAGTTATTTGATAGTGTGATGAATTATATAATAGTATATATGTATACATGTAGTATAGTTATTTGATAATAGAAATCTTATGATATACACTCCTTGAAGGATTTCTACCATGTGCACTTTAATATATATTTTTGTAGTGTATGTTATATTTTTTTGTGATAAATATTATATATTTTTTTATAAAAATTACGATAATTTGTGATTGGGAATAAAATTAGTGTTACGTATTTTTATAATATCGTTATATATATTTTTATTCAAATATTTTTTAACCACAAAAATACATAATTTTATTTCTCAACTATAAATTGTCGTAACTCCTAAGTAATATTTATCACAAAAATATGTAACACGCACCACAAAAACATGTAACAAGATGCATAGTGTTCCCTTAAAACAATACATGGGAGATAAGAACTTGAAATTGGTGCTATCCCTTGTAACTACAACACCGTGTTGTGAGCTTTTGATGGTGTATTTCAAATTTATTTTAATAATTTGAATTGTTTGTAGTGTGCGGTTTGTTGAGTAAATCATCTATAAAAAAATTCAAGTTAATTAAAAATTTGTAATCTACAACAAGACCATGTTTATGTTTAGGAACAATAAATGGTTAGCGTGATTTTAATAATTTTTTTAAGTAATTATTATGCTTGATTATGGGATTATACTTTTTTGATTTTTACATGAATGATATATTTAACGAATCCTATAATATGAACGACTCGGATTATCAAAATATAGTCCGAATAAACTACATCGAGTGTAACAGCATGGGTGTTGTCACAACACCCACCCCCAATCCGGGAGATAACAGGTAGTAGTTGCTCAAAGTTTTTGGGGACTTCGATCTTTTCCATTCCATATATGTGATGAAGGAATTCCATTACATATCTAAACGTTATGAAATATGAATGTAAATTTATTATTAGTTTAAATTTAAAAAAAAAAGAAAAAGAAAAGAACTATTATATTCACTATTAGATGATATAATTAAACTTCTCAATTATAAATATATAAAGGAGCAGATCATAATATGTTTTTTTTGAAGGTGTTAGAATAAACATCAAAATCATACCTTATCTAACTAAACCTTTAAACATTGAGACATTCAACCTAAAGAATTTTTTAAAGGGCGAATTACACTAATAGTCCTTATAGTTTGGTGTTTGTGTCACTTTGGTCATTGACTTTTCTATTGCGACACATTTGATCCTGAATTTTGAATCTTGTTCCAAATAAAAACAATTGAAGATATTATTACTCAATTTCAAGGGCAAAGTTGTCAATTTGATAAAATACAAACTAATTTGACAAAAATAAATGTCCAAAAAATATTTTTGAATTTTTAAAAATAATTTCTACCCATCAAAGATAAAATTATGTAAAATTGATAAATCTTTTAGATATTTTTTTTTTACTAAATTAATTTTTATTATGATTTTGGATAATGATCATATAATGGATGGTTGTTAGACTTTTAATATATAATCGATATATTTAATATATGAAATATTTTTAGTTTTAGATTTTTTGATTTAATGGATTGATTTAATAATGATATCAAAATTGTCGCCATATTTAACTTTTGAAAAAATAAAAACTAATTTAATGAAAATAAAAACAACCACTTATTACATAATCATCATCCAAACACATAATAAACATTAATTTGGTAAAAAATAAATAAATAAATGTCTACAAGACTTATCAATTTTACATAATTTTATCTTCAGTGAGTAGAAATAATTTTTAAAACTTCAAAAATATTTTTTTGACAATTATTTTTGTCAAATTAGTTTATATTTTATCAAATTGACAACTTTGTCCTTAAAATTGAGTGATGGTATATTCAATTATCCTTATTTAAAACAAAATTCAAAATTCAGAATCAAATGTGTCACAATCAAAAAATCAAAAATCACAATGACACTAGACCCTAACTATAGTGACCGTTAATATAATTTGTCATTTAAAAAAAAAAAAATTGTAAGACTTTAATAGCTACTTAAGTGGCCTAATAGCGGAGCCACATGTAATAACACACAATTGCTTGATTTTTTTTTTTTTTTTTTTTCCTGATATTCTCTCCTATTTAATTCTTGTAAACTAAAGTAACCACCAAGGTATCAGGGGTAGTTTTTATTTTTTCATATAATAAGCAATGAGAAGTAATTAGGAGTGATAACAAGTATAGTCTACTCTACGCATTATGGTCTCAATTTAAATCACAAGAATTATATTCTCTATGAAAAATGGAAGAAGGTCTTATTATCTCTGTCAGTACAGGTGACAATCTTGTGCAGTAGGTATAATTAGGTAAAAGCTCCCATTTAGGACTTGAACTCTGGTAGATGATTAGCACTACTTAATCAAATAATTAGTAAATATGAGAAGGAAAAAAAATCATGGAGGGAATCATGAGATCTTAACAATAATTGGTTCATTTGGTTGAAATTTATTTTTAGGAGTCGTCACTTTTTATATGAACTACTACTAGTCAAGGTATTAGGTACAGATAGGTGCAGTTAATTTTGATTCTCCTAATAATAGTTGGTTTTTAAGATTTTAAAAAAATTCCGTAATAATTGACCAATTAATTGATCAAAGACTAATACTTGCTCTGATCAAACATTCAATCTTCCACCGAAATATCGACTTTTTATATGAGAGAGAGAGAGAGAGAGAGAGAGAGAGAGAGAGTCTTTGTTTGAGGACATTTGGATGGCTAATGTCTTTATGTAGTTGAGCAATATTTAAGATTTGATTTCTCTTATTTTTATAATCTAATATAATCTAATTTAAGAGAACATTTAAATTTAGTGGATTTATTGTGAGTCTAATCTTGTGATTCAAATTGTTTACATTTTAGTATTCGTTGAGAAGAATATTCAAGTAAAAAATCAAGATGATTGGCTTTCGGTAATTATATGTTTGAACCACATTTTTTTTATTTTTTTTAAAAAGACGGTAATTATAATTTCAAGAATAACCATATATTTTTAAAGACAAATGTAATTCAAACATATAATTACTGAAATCTATTTATTTTATTTTTTACATAAATATTTTTTTCAATGAATTCTAAGAAGTGAACTGTTTGGATCGCCGAGATTTGACTTACAATAGGTCTACTAAGTTCAAATGTTCTTTTAAGTTGGATCCTCAATATGAGAGTAGTCAAATTTAATATTTAACTCTGTGTGTGTGTGTTGCAATTTCAAGAATCACCATATATTTTTAAAAACAAATGTAATTCAAACATATAATTACTGAAATCTAATTATCTTGATTTTTTACATAAATATTTTTTTCAATGAATTCTAAGAAGTGAACTGTTTGGATCGCCAAGATTGGACTTACAATAGATCTACTAAGTTCAAATGTTCTTTTAAGTTGGATTCTCAATATGAGAGTAGTCGAATTTAATATTTAACTCTGAGAGAGAGAGAGAGAGAGAGAGAGAGAGTTTTTTATGAAATTTGGATTGCCAATTAGTCTTGGTTTGTAGTAAGAAATACCAACTTTCAAGACTCTTGTTGAGATTTAGCATCAAAATCAAGCTTGAAACTTTGAGTACTGTTTAACTAATAGGATTGATAGTGAATACATTAATAATTTATGAAATTAGGTGGTGACAAAATTGAAAACTAAAAGTTGAAAGGTGAAAATTATAAGAACTAAAAATTGAATGCTGAATCTTTTAAAGTTGAAAAGTTATTTGATAAAAAATTAAGTGCCGAACTAAAACAAATTGTTTAATATATATAAGATCAAATTTAAAATTTATTATTATTAAATTATAACTTCTAATTTTTATATTGTAATGACGGTAGCGGTAGCAGTGGTGGTGTAATAATAGTGGTGTTTATGGTAACGACAGCTATAGTTGTGAAAGTGAAGGATAGTTGTAACGGTAGTGGAGAGATGGTGGTAATCCAATGGTAACTGTAGTGGTGTAGTGGTAGTAGTAAAATAATGATAATGCTTATGTAATGATGACAATAGTGAAAGTTGTAGTGATGGTGTTGGTGGTAGAGAGGCGGTAGTGATTACAGTAGCTATCGTGGTTGCGTGATGGTTGTGGTGGTGGTGGCAACAGTAGTGGTAGTGGTAGTGGCAGCGGCAGCGACAGCGATAGCAGTGATAGAAGTGGTGAAGGTAATGAAAGGATGGTGGTGGTAGCAGTAGTTGTAGTGGTGGTGGTGGTGGTGGTGGTGGTGGTAGCGGTGGCGATGATTATAATCATGTATGTCAACACATGTGCATAATTATTTATAAATTCAGTCACAAATAAGTAGAGTTTTTATCACTTAATTTTTTTCCTAACTTTTAGCTTATATTTTAAGTGATACTAATTGTGATTATCAAACTAGCTTAATAGATTTACACTCAATGCATTCAGTTTTAAGAGTTGAATTAACTTATCAGACACCACCTAGTATATGATTAGTTATCTAGTTGGATTAGGGGACGAATAATCCCCCCTAGTCCACATTTATATTTTGCAATAGATATGAAAATATATAATTTCAATTATATGTTTGTTTTGTATTATTAATTGTACGATTAAAAATTTTATTAAATTTCTTGAATCGAATAATCATCAAAATCTAATTCACCTGACAAAAATTACAGCAAAACACAAGAATATGAGGATTATGAATTAGCAATCTTAATTTTATACTATAATCCGCCGAATCAAATATGCCCTTAAAGCACTAAGGTCATCTTTATTTGGGTAGACATGATCTTGAAAATGAAATAATAATCTAACAAAATGCATAGTATTTTCCATATGAGAGATTATTGATTCCTAAAAGATGTGAGATACAAAATTGAGAACTAAGGAGAGGATTACAAAATTGATAGGATTTTATCAATTCCTCATATATTTTTATTTATTTATTTATTTATTTTTTTGGTTGGGGTACATAAGATAGGAATGTTAGAGTATCTCCAATGGTGTTTGTTAAAATAACATTGTCATTGCTATAATATGGCTATTGCCAAATTATCTCCATTGGTCACATATTATTTTGATAAATTTCAACCAACTTTCCCTCCACGTTTGTAGGTGTTGTTTGAATATAGGTTTTTTAGAGATTTTTTTTGTTTGTTTATTTTTTGTCTTTTGTGACCTTTTTTTCAACTGTTTGTAAAAAATAAAAATAAAAAATTATATATTTACATTATACCCGACTAGACAAATACGAACAATGAAAAAAAAAATTGAAAAATTGAAAAAAAAAAAGATTTAAATATAAGCCACCCCCACCAAAAAACATAACCCCCCCCCCCCTCCTCCCAAAAAAATAATTATTAACTACATTAAAAAATATATTCTCCCATAATTCATCAGGAGACAAGAGAAAATAGTAATTTGGGTTACTGACGTGTGGATCACTTGGTGAAAATCTCATTTTTGCCCATTATGTAATACGTTTTCGTCTGAGAATCCAAATGAGAAATGTCTGTAGTCATTATCAAATGTTCTTTCTTTTTGATCTCAAGTTCTCTCATCTCCTGCAGATGTGCTTCCTTTTTTTTATCTCTAATTCTTTCATCTCCTACAATGCTTGAATCCTTTTTTCTTCTCTTTCAGCTTTTTTCATTTCCTTCTCAACAAGGTGTTAGTTAAATGTCTCCAACAAATTGTTATATTTGTGAACTTCAGCTTGAACAGCTTCACTTTTCTGAAGTAATTCTTTTGCAGATTTCTAACCCATCGGCCTTTTACCCCTTGCAGAGACACTACCCTCACCGATTGAATTATTACCAACAGTTGGGTTGTTACCAACACTTGGACTATTGTTATCTTCAAAAGAAACCCAATTATCCATAGGGGATTCAAGAGCTGAATGAGGGAAAAACGGTGTATGTATTCTTGACTTCACTGTATTCGTAGGAGGTACATCTTGCTACTTAATATTGTTTTGCAAGATTGGCCAACAATGTTCAAAAGCAAAATATTTGTTTTCATCTTGATGATATAAAAGTTTTGCTTGAAGCATCTGTATCAATAAAATATTAACTTAATTAATTAGTTAATTTTTATACAACGTGAAATAAAAAAACTAACATAATAAATGAAGATAAAATCTTACTATATCAACTTGAGACATCCCACTTAGGTATAAATTTTTTACTTGCGCTAAACATCCACGAAATTTGTTAGAATATTTCATGATTATACTCCATCGAGATTGGATAGACATTTGTGTTCTTGACTAATTATTTTGAAGTGAGCAATAATTTTCATAAATTCTCCCCCAAAAGTGAGCGTAAGATTGCTAATTGCCAACAATTGGGTCTTCAAAAATGTGACACCAAGCTTTACAAAGTGCCACATCTTTATCAATGATAAATGATTTTCCTCTCTTTATTTTTGATGAACTTTCTATAGTAATTGTGTGAAAAACTATAAATAAAAAAGTAATTTGGGAGGTTTATTGTGAAATGAAATTGACAAAAAAGAAGGAGAAAAAGAAAGCAATAATGTGTAAGGCTTGCTGTGAAATGAAATTGAGATTGAGGGTTTAAATTTATAGGGGAAAAAAATGTTTTTTTTTTAATTTCTTTTTATTTTATAGCGTTGAAACATAAAAATATGACCGTTTATAACCGTTGTCTCTTTTTTACAATTTTTTTTTTTCCCTTTTCGAAACAAAAAAAGCTATTATGCAATTCCAAGACACCATCCAAAACCGTTGGATGATTTCTTAATCTACGGCTGAGATTTAGCCTTTGGAATCTTCATCTTGATTTTCATTTCTCTCTCTCTCTCTCTCTCTCTCTCTCTCTCATTTCAACCTAAGGCTCTCTCTTTCTCTGTATGTCTCTCCAGCTTCATTTTCATCTCTGCTTTCTCTCTGTCTCTATCTCTATTTCCATCTCCATTTTTATCTTTGCTTTCTCTCTGTCTCTATCTCTATTTCCATCTCCATTTTCATCTTTGCTTTCTCTTCATTTTTATCTCTCTCTCCACTCAATCATCCTTGCCTTGCTTTGTCTCTCGTGTAAATACCTCCATCTCTCTCTCCATCTATGTCTCTATCTTCATTTTCATCTCTGCTTTATCTTTCTCTCCATCTCTGTCTCCATCTCCATTTTTATCTCTGCTCTCTCTCTTCATTTCATCTCTCTCTTCACCCGATTATCCATGCCTTGCTCTATCTCTCGTGCAAATACGTCCATCTCTCTCTGCATCTTCATTTTCATCTATGCTCTCTCTCTTTCTTTCTATCTCTCTCTCTCCACAGATCGTACCCACCTCTCTCTATTCCCTTTATTTTATCTCTCTGAAAACCCTAAACCATTTGGATCTCTCTATCTTCAATCCATCTAAGAAACCCAAAACCTTTAAAATTAACTATAGATAATCCTCTTTCTGATGAATAAGATGAACAAGACGAAAGCTTGAAATTACTAAAATCGCTTGAAATCTATCACATATCTTGTGAATCCAGGTAAATTTGTTTTAGATTTATTATTCATTGAAATTTGTTCTAAAATTGGTTGTGATTTGTGAAATTGGGTTCACTTGTTCTAAAAATTGTTGTGAGATTTGTGAAAATTGTTATTAGATTTGTGAAAATTTGTTCTAAAAATTGTTATGAGATCTGCTTTTTAATTTGCGAATTTGTGATGAAGAACAAAATCAGATGAATTTATGAATTTGGAGCCAAAATGCTGTTAATCTTTGATGATGTGGTATGTTTGGCAAATGCCAATTTGATAGCAGAAATGGCATCTACTATATTTGGCAGGAGGAATAACACATCATTGGAGGCCCCAAATTTATTTATTTATTTTTATTTTTTTTTTCTGGTGGTCAAATTATAGCTTTGGCAGCTTATTTGACAGCTCCATTGGAGATGCTTTTAGGAGTTAGTAAGTTTGATTACAACAAATGACCGCAGTCACTCTATCAACTCAGATCCTGAATCTCTGACTTTCTTATTGTCTCAAGGGACAATTGCATGTACTACTGTGCTAGCTGTCCTGTCTATAAGATATGCTACACAATTCAAAATTATTAGTAATTTTAAGACTAACAATTAAACATGCTAATCTCATCTAATCCAATTTACCCAATCAAACATGGCATCTGTAAAAAAGCCCAATATGCTGTTGTGAGCCCGCCGTTGTACCACGTGGAGTATGGTTCGTTTGTAGGATTCTGAGAAGGTTTAGCACATGTAAAGGCCCTTTAAGGATGTGTGGATCTGTAAGTGGGCCTATTCAGTATTCCCATACAAAAAAGTTAGAAATTGTGATTCAATTCAATTGGGTTATTTTGTTTTTCTCTGTTCTAAAAAAAATAATAATTTAAAAAATCCAGTTGGGTTATTTTGTTTGTGGACAATATAGAAGGGTGACCCTTTTGCCAAAAAAGGAATTTTGACTATGAGTAATTTCAAATTGTAAAAGCTAATTATGTTTTAGATGCAGGCAATACTTCACTAATGCAACAATAATTTCATGTAGTATTGCTTTTTTTTTATTTTTTATTTTTATAAATATGAAATTTTCATTTAAACTGAAGTAATCCGCAGTTATAGATAGATGTTGAAGATTACAAAAGAAATCATGTAATTACTGGTTTGGATTGGTGATTTGAAAATAAAAAGAAAACATAAATTATTCAAACAACAAGGACAGATACCACCATCCTTAGATTTCCTTCTTTGCTCTTGCATATGTTTTTGGGGAAAAAGAAAATGGGAAGTAGAAAAATAATTTTAAACTCTCGAAAGCCCAAGTGATTTAGGCATTAGATTTGTGCAAATGATAGTTATATTTTCATGAGTTTACAATTATTTTCTGTTTCTTACTTTTTTTTAAAAATATTTTTCCAAACTTTGTCCTTTATTTTTTCTCCTAGCTTGCCAAATGATTAAGTTTAGGAATTAATTTGCATACCATCCACTAAACAAGCTTATTAGGTAGAGAAATGTTGGGAACAATATGGTATACATATCCACCTTGTTACATGTTTTTGTTGTGTGTTACGTATTTTTATGATAAATGTTACATATTTTTTTGGTAGGAGTTACAACAATTTGTGGTTGAAAAATAAAGTTATGTATTTTTGTGATAATATTATGTATTTTGTGGTATTGTTACACATTTTGTGGTTAGAAAATGTTTGGATAAAAAAATGTATAATATTATCACAAAAATACGTAATACTACCACAAAATACGTAACTTCATGTCTCAACCACGTTTTTTTAAATATTTTATGCAAATGTTTTATTTTTTAAATACAACTAATTTTGATACACTTAAAAAGAATAATATTTTTTTTAAAAATAGCTTCTAAAAATTAATCAAATACAAAAAATATTATTAAAAAATATGAAAATTTAGTATATTTTCATATTTTGTTGTATTCAATGAATTTTTTTAAAGATTGTTGTAAAATTATATAATTTTAAATATATCAAAATTAAATAGATCTAAAAAATTTAAAAATTGATTAAAATATTTTTAAAAAGCACTAAAAATATAAAATACAAATTGAAACTTTAAAAAATTATTTTTGAATCATAGGTGTAGGGCTACATGTCATAGACTGGGCGCTTGTCATTCTCCCGAAAAGTCAGTTTCACGAGTGATACTGCGTACCCCTGTGCATTAAGTCCAAGAATCCAACCTAGGTGATGCGATAGGGATTTACCTTTGTCTGCCTTGCTGTTCATAGACTAATGCATTTGCAAGGTGCTTGCTGTAGAACTCGTATTACTAATGAGTTAGTACGTGATATGCTACCACCGCCAAACCCTCCTCATCAGGGGACATTATCGTGTCTGCCTTCATGCTTGTCCGCTTTCCTACCTATGGGAACTCGCTATGAGTTGACACTATTCTTGGTGCAGACCTCACAATAAATGTGCTTAGTATAAGTCCTATGTACTATCCCCATATAGTACCCTTTGATACCACTTGTTACGGACTGAGCGCTTGTTATCCTCTCGAGAAACCGGCTTCACGAGTGGTACTACGTACATCCATGCTTTAAGCACAAGGATTCAACTTAGGTGATGCGATAGGAATTTACCTATCTTCTTTGCTACTTACATACTAATGCGCTTGTGAAGTACTTGGTATAGAAGTTGCATTACCAATAGGTTGGTATGTAACAAACAGATTAAGAACGTGAACTCTAATGCAAGTTGTAAAGTTGCATGTCTTAAGCTTGACTTTTGCTCACATGGCATTGGCACCTAAGTAAAACTAATATATGAGCTTTATAGGTGTTGTTGGATTTAATATAGGAGAAATTTCACATTAGTGTATAATTTTAAATTAATGATAAATTTTATCAATATTAATAATTATAATTATAATTATAAATTTTTAAATTTTATTTTTTTATATTTTATATATGTAATAATTCTTTGAAGTTTTCACTGAGAGATAATTCCCCCTTTAATATATGGGCTCACAGCAAGGAGAATTATCACAATTAGTGGGCCTTATCATAGAGGTACATTTTAGAATGCAGAAAATGTTGGGGTATATTTTTAAATAATTTGTTTTTTTTTAATATATATTTTTTTATACACAGATCATGATTATTATAATAATCATCAATTTAGTATTTCCTTTCTTTTGAGTAGGGAAAATGTTGACCCACTGTTTTAATAGTTACTATAGTTACTGTTTTGGGAACTTGGCTAAAGTCAATTTTTGGCTTTTAACATATTTTGAGTCATATTATCTCTTTACTTTTTTTTAAATATTTTTTAAAAAAAAAAATCAAAAAAAGAAATCCAACTTTTAACTAATTTCTCAAAACAAGCCAAAGTTGCATTTGAATATAAGATTTGTGAAAAAATTTATGGAGAAAAAGGAAACAATGAGAAAATATGAATGAAATTCCATTTCCATTTCTTTACATTTTCCTCATGTTTTTATTTTTCTCAACAAATTCTTACTTAAATTTTAGATTCAAACACAATCTAAATAATAATAAATTATATATATATTTTATATAATATTGATTTAGAAAAAAAAAAAAAAAAAACCCATCTCATTGTAAGGGGTTTATTTCATTAGAATTTGAACACAGACAAAAATCTACAAATATACATAAATTTATTTGTACATAGCACTGGTATTATGTAAGTTATTAATAAAGTCAATTTCAAACAAAGCCCACAATAAAAAGTGATTATTTTATAATATTTAACTTGACATTTGTCAAATTGTTTTGCAAAAACATAACAAAAATATGCTAGATCCCAGTGTTTTCAATCAATAAATATTAAAAAGTTATCTTGTGACATTACCTTAGAGAAAAGAATAATTGGGTAAATTACACTAACATCCCTTGATATTTATGTTTATTACAGTTTCTTTTCTCACAGTTAAAAAATTACACTAACCTCCTGTGTCAGTGTAATTATTTAACGGTGTTAACTTTTAAGTTACAATGACATATTTATCCTTAACTTTTACATATACTTTAAAGGGAAAATTACATTGACACCGCTTGAGATTTCAATTTAATACAGATCCTGCCCTAACATTTAAAAAAAAAAACTAATTTAATAAAAATAAATATGAAGAAATATATTTAATTTGTAAGAAATTATTTCTAACCACTAGAAAGATAAAAATTATATAAAAATAATAATTATTTTTTATTTTTTATTTCTTAACCAAATTATTTTTTAATTTTTAAAAAAAATTTCTAAAAATCAAATCATACATCATTTACGAATCTTTTGATAAATTATTTCTTACGGTGGTAACTTATTTAAATATTTTTTTAATTTGACAACATTTTTACCATCTGAGACCTATATAGTAACCATTTCATTTTCAGTTTTCAATTTATATTTACAAAAATTTAAAAAACTGTCACAAAAACTTGTTTGATAATTTTTTTGGTTTATAAATAGTTATCTCAGCTTGTAAATTTGAGGAAAAAAAAGTAAATTCAAAAAATGAGTTTAAGTTGATTTTTAAACAGAAATTTAAAATTTTGACTAACAAATTTTTTTTCAACTAATACTAACCAAAGGGGCAATTGGTAATGCTACTTTAAGCCTCGGGGAGGGGATTGCAATTTTTAAAATGGGGGTGTCAATGTAATTTACCAAGTGAGGGTAAAATTGATATTTAAAAAATTAAATTGCTGACATTAGCAAAATCTATTAGTTGACTTAACAGTCAATTAACTAAGAGAGCAATCTGTAATAAAATTTTAAACCTCAAAAAAAGAAATGTAATTTTCAAAAGATGAGAGGAATAACTGTAATAAATATAAACATCAGGGGTGTCAACGTAATTTATCCAAAATAATTTATGTATACTACATTTTAGTTGGTAAATTTTTTTATAAATTTATAAAACATAGTATTAAAAAATTATAAATCATGAATAATTAAAAATAATAATTACTACTAATTTATAAAAAAATTATTTATAAAATTTATCATTTAGTAATTTTTTATTTTTTATTTGTAAATATCACTGATGTGATATTTTATATATATATATATATAAAGCACCAAACATTATGCTGACGTAGATGGCTGAGATAAGGACGGAGGAGGGGGTCCCACCCTATGAAAATTGAGAGATAAGCGAAAAGACAGAAAGAAGGGGCCCACATTATACTAATGAAAATTCCCCAGATCTGTGACTGACAGATAGACAGGTCGACTCTCTTATTGTTCTGATGAAAACATGGCGACACGTATACCTCTCTACTCTCTACGCTACCCCTACGCTAACCCTTGTAGTCCTAGCGTAGTTCACAGTCCAAAAGACCATTTTTTTGTTACTCTCTTCGTCCCAAAATAATGGTCTTTTTTAGGAAATTTAATTTTTTTTAGTAGTACAATTATTGTATTTAAAAAAAGTTAATTTTTCAAAATTATCCTTTTGATAGTACATTTTTTAGAAATATCAATGTCATAATTATACTTTTTATATTATTTATTAATTTAAAAAAAAGGTAAAATAAGAAATTTATATTATTTTTGTACTTGATTTTTGAAGAGGGACTAATATTTTGGGACAATAAAAAATGGAATAAGAGACTAATATTTTGAGACGGAATGAATATTTTTTCTTTTAAGAAAGTGTTTGGGGTTCATTATAAAAGTATTTTTTTTTTAATGTTTTTTTTAAAAAAAATTATATTAGTATTTCTTTACTTTTTACTTATCTTTTATAAAAAAAAATTAAAAATATGTTTATTTAAGTTTTATTTGACAACCTTCAATTTTATCTTAAAAATTTTAAAAATATTATAAGTTGTTATATCACTTTTTTTATTTTTTTACATATCTCTTCATAAAAATTCAAAAAATTATTAAAATAATTGGTTTCTAAGGGGTGTTTTAGAAAGTTGGTAAAAAGTTGACTTTTAGCTTTTTACCAAGTTTTTTTAACTTTTTGGAAAGTAATTTAGGAAGTTGGTAAAAAATTGACTTTTTGCTATTTAGTTTAATATTTATTTATGGTGTCAAATCAAATTAAAATGACCAAAATATCCTTATCTAACATAAGAAATTTATTTTTTTTTAATTTTTTTTTCATAGGTCCTAATTTGTAATTTTACACCTGCATTTTTAGCACTTGTCAAACCAATTTTCTGGCGTTTTTGACACTTACGTTTTTGGACATTTTGTCCAAAAACGTGGCTTTTTGCTATATTCCCAAAATGGCACTAAATGAGACATTACATCATTTAAAATAGAGAACAAACAGTAACTGTTGTGCCTCAATTGAAGGTTTATTATGAGTTTATTTTTATGATCCAAACCGTTCATTTTGTAAGATTTGTTGGCTACTTCATTTCTACAAAAAAGTCATATTAATTAGATATCAATAACTGTATGATCGAATTGTATATTTTTTATGTTATTTCTAAAAAAAAAAAAACTTATTATTTCTTTTTTTTTATGATAAATATAATTCGATTATATAGTTATTAATATCCAATTAACATGATTTTTGATAAGTATAAAATACTCAACAAATCCTTCAAAATGAACTATAAAAACAAGCCCATAATAAACTTCCAATTGCGGCATAACAGTAATCCCATTCCTTCAAAATGAACTATAAAAACAAGCCCATAATAAACTTCCAATTGAGGCATAACAGTAATCTCATTCCTTTTAGGAGTAGTTTGAAATAATCTAAATAAATATATTTTTATCTTTTTATAAAATATAAATTGAGTATGAGTTGAATTTGAAGTGATGTAATAGAAAAATAATATAAATTAAATAAAATAAAGTGACTTAAAAATGATAATAACTTTTTAATTTTTTGACTTTTTCAAATTATGACAGGCAAAGCCTAAAATACCCTGCTTCACACATCCTTAGGGTGGACAAATGTCGAGTGGCGTGGGGTGCGGTGGGGCGGGGCGGGCGGGATGGGGCGGGTTCAGGACAGGTCAGCAAGTACATAATTAAGGATTTGCAACTGTTTAAATTTGACCCGGCGTTGATATCGTACAAGTATATTTGTCGTTCTAAAAAATAATTTTTAATTTTAAATTCACCTATTAGGCTATGTTAAAAAAAAATATATTTTTTATAATTAAATTTAATTACACATTATATTTTTTAAATAAATATATTAATATTATTATAAATTAAAATTTTTTGTATATGAATTAAAAGATTTCTCAAATAAATTTAATCATACGTCACCTTAAATATGAGTTTTAATAAAATCAACAAAGATAAAACACAAATCCCTCCAAAAAAAATATATATATTTTAATGTATTATAAATAAATAAATAATTAAATAGCGGACCAAAGCAGCCGGATTGAGAGTACAAATTCCAAGCTTATTCCATTAATATTTGGGGTTGAAAATGTTAGCCTGATCTGACCCTATGGGCTAAAATAACATTTCAAAACCCTAAAAAAGTAAGATTGAGCCAAGCATGTCAACGAGCCGATATCCACCCTAACACACCCTCCACAAAACTTAAGGCTCTGTTTGGAACGATTCTGTAAATCGTTTTCAACATGTGAGTTTGAGCATGGTGTTTGGATGGAGCTGTAGAATTAATTTTCCAAAGCTCTACAAAACGCGTCGTATGTTTCGTAAAAGCTCTTTTCAAAAAAACCAGGGCTGTTTCAATTTTTTTTTTTTCAAAAAGGGGCGTTGCGGTGTCGTCTGCCGGTTGACCGGATGAGCGATTTTTTTTTTTTTTTAAATGTTTGCAATTGATATTTAATTCAAAAAAATATTTTCTGAAATTTTTAAAATTTTCTATGTGCTTTAAAATAATTTTAAGTTGTATGAGTTGTAAATTTTTGTATCACATATCAAATGTCACATCAACAATTCCCTACTCAAATCAAAACTCTTTTCAAAACAATTTTCAAAACTTTTTATCAAACAAATTTTCTACACTCAAATCATAATTTCACAACACACAAATTCAAAATACAACTCATACTCTCAAATCACATTTATAAAACTCTACCAAACGCTACCTAAGTTTTTTTTCAAAGGAAAATTACAAAGAATAATACTATGAATCCAAACTTATCAACTCAGAAATCACCCATAATTGATTTGTATAATTCAAATTTATTCTATACACGGATGTCATACTACTTAAATTTAATATCCATCACACAGTACACAATCCAAAAAAATCTGGATAGTTATGTTTGTGGTGAGTGTAGCTTTTCTCAATTACAAATACATCTCGATGGAAGTTTTTTTTTTTTTTTTTTTTTTCAATATGAATTACCTCTTGTAATTTAGAAAATTACAAAAACTCTCATGTCAAAATTTGTTATTTAACAGAATTAACTAAAAATAAAATTCCTAACTGTTGTCCTATACAGGGATGTTTTGAGAAGTTGGTAAAAAGTTGATTTTTTGACTTTTTAAACTTATTTTGTCCTTTTATGTGTAAGTTATGTAACCCAAAATGGGTAAAAAGTTGGAAGCTAACTTTTTATCGGCTTTCCAAAAGACTCCACAATAATAAACTTACTTAAATTATTAATTGAAATATATTTCTGACATTATTAAAAATTGATAATTGACTTAATAATTTATTAATAAAATATGTCATTTGTTGTGAAATTGGAAACATGAGAGGGTATAATGTAATTTCTAAACCACAATGGACTATTTAAATCTTAAGCAAATTTCAAGGAGTGTATTTTTAATTGGAATATCATTTTAATATGTGTACTATTAAAAGGCTTTCCAAAAGACTCCACAATAATAAACTTACTTGAATTATTAATTGAAATATATTTCTGACATTATTAAAAATTGATAATTGACTTAATAATTTATTAATAAAATATGTCATTTGTTGTGAAATTGGAAACATGAGAGGGTATAATGTAATTTCTAAACCACAATGGACTATTTAAATCTTAAGCAAATTTCAAGGAGTTTATTTTTAATTGGAATATCATTTTAATATGTGTACTATTATCTTATTACGTTTTTAAATGTGAATATGCTTTATTTGAGAGATTTTAATGTAAAATAGTAAGACTTTTTAGGTTTATAAGAATATTTTTGGAACTATATTGTCTATAAGTCCTGAAAATATGATTTATTAGTAAATGTCTCTAAAATAAAACTATTATCAAGGTAAGCCACTAAAACTATTTATCAAATTAATCTGTTTCTTTAAAAATATAACTTCAAAATGCGATTTAATCTTTTTTTTTATTATTAAAAATGGGAAAATTGAAAATGTAATTTTATATTGACATCTAGTGTGTAAATGTGGGTCATATAAATATAAAATAACATATTCAAGTATGCAATTTCACCATAAAGTCGTATTTTAAACCTGTGATTTTAAAAAGTGAATTAATTTGATAAATAATTTGAGAGATAATTATTTACATAAATAGTTTAATCTTTTAAAATATTCACAAAAAAAAAAAAAAAAAAAAATCCCAAAACCAATATCCCACAAGCCCATGTTGCAGTTGCCTAAATTTTTTTTAATTTTTTTTTGTTATCCCTTAAAAAAATTTAATTTTATTTTACATACTTCTGAATCTTTTTGATTTTAATGTTAATATATATATATATATATCAATATTAATGGAATTTAAATTTATACACATTTTGAGAAGTTGTTACAAAAATATAAAATTTGATTAGTTGAGCACCTCATCAAAAAAGTATGTTGACCCAAGTTAAAATTATGAATTGTGAATCTCATTTTCTTAACAAATCAAAACTTGTAATTTTACATATTTGAATATATATATATATATAGGAGATTTATTTATAAATTTCATTTAGTGGACTTCCAATAGATCTATAAAACTTTCTAATGATCCATCAAATCCCATATATTTCAATTTGTATTTCAATAAGTCTTTTTTTTTTTTCTGTATTAAATTATTATGTAGATTATTTTTATCTTTATAGACTTTTATTGTAATATATATACATATTATATCATATATCTAAGAGAGAGAATATCAATTATTAGATATATTTTATTTGTGGTATTTATAAAACATTGTATATAGAATATGAAAGATTATAATTCTTAGTATTTTCTTTGCCTCAATGTGAGAGATTCACTTAATTAAGGATCTTCATTCACCATTATTTTGCATTAAGATCTTGCTATGAAAGAACATTTTGAAGAGAATGTTAGCTGTAGATCGATAATAAAGATGATAATGAACTCACAACAGAGATGATGGTAAACTGTAGACACCCCATTTTTTATTGACCTTAAGACTTGAGCGTCGCTAATTGCTTACTTGGTGGTGAAAGATGTGTAGGGCAAAGGTTCGATTTCTTTGGTAAGAGGAAAGTCAAACCCTAACCTCACACCCCATTTCTTGATCAAAAGATTTTAGATCTTAAAACCTTCTCTTTCAAAAATATTTTTGAAATAAAGTTTCTACAATGTTCCGAGGCTCACATTTTGTTAAATGTCGCGCTTTTCGGTAAACCGAGCCAGGACAAAGTGGAAGTGAATGAAAGAGAGATGAAATCTTTGAAAAATCTTTCAAAACACCTTACTTAGGGGTTTGAAGTTGAAGAAAAGAAGATAAGAGAGAAGAAATCCAGTCGGGGGAGAAAATGGGCATGAACCGTTAAGAAAGAGTCGAGCAGCCCTCGCTGAATCGAGCCTATTCATTTGCCTACTTGGATTTCAGCTATGAGGCCACCACCGTTGGAAAGCCTACTTTCGGGGCTTCATTTTGCACTCAAGAATCTCCTAAAGCCAAGTCCAGACGGGGGCGATATGGTTGGTTGAAGTAGGGCATCAATTCGTTTGGACCGAAACTGCGCGGCTTCACCAAAACAGGCATAACTTTTTGCACAATTGGAATTTTAATGCAAGGCTGACGCCATTGGAAAACTAACTTTCAGGGCTTCAATTTGGACACTTGGCAGCCACTTTTTGGCCTTGGCAGCCATCTGCCGACCAATCTTCTTTCTGGGAGACCACTTTTTGTCCTGAAAAACCAGAAAAAGTATCAGGCCGACCAGAAAAAGTTCTGGTTGGCAGCCTTTCTGCATATTTTACAGAGTTTGTGGATGCCAGCTGGAGGGCACAGATTGTATCCTCCATACACGTGTATGGAGGGATTGCTTGGGGCTCTTGGCTTCTTCAAGAAGCTTGAGAGTTGTTTCTCTATAAGAGAGAGGCTTCCTCTCACTTCTCCAAGTTCTGAAGTTGGCTTAGGGCATATATATATATATATCTCCCTCTCTATATTCCCGTCTATCTTTATATTTGGTGCCTAAAGAGTGTGTTATTCTCACTTTTGCACCACAACTCTTAACCATACACCCCCACCATTGAACTGAGGTTCTTAGAGGACATTTTTGGAGGTTTAAAAGCTGGTTTTTGGCCGAGAAACTTGTTGGTATTGCAGTGCTTCAAGGGTAACCTCTTCTCCCCCTTTTGAGCTTTGTCTTGGTTGCTATCTTAGCCATATTTGCATGCTTCTCTTGGCTTAACATTAAACTACAAAAAGCTCTATTTTTCAGTCCTTAGCATGATTGTTTAAGGCCTCTTGGGTGTTGAGGGTCTTTTACCCTTTTGCATGCTTTATTTAGCCTTGTTTTGTGCCATGCCTTAAGGCCTTTGAGTTGATCTTTGTTTGCCCTTTTAGCCACTGAAATCCAATAGATTTTCAGTGATAGGCATGTGGTTTTGAGGCCCTAAATTAGAGAGGGGTGACCCTCTCTCTTTTGGTCTTGTTTGCTTGCATTTTTGGCCTATCAAAGGAGCATATGTTTTCATACTTTCAAGGCTTAGTTCAGGCACTTTTTGGTGGCTTTTAGGGCATGCCTAGACTCTGTCTATGGCTGGTTTGGTCAGCTTGGGTTTGCCTCTTGCATGTGTAGAGTAATCCCTTTTGTGGCTTATCAAAGTAGCATGCCATTCTTGCATGTATTGGTCATATTTCAGTGGATTTTTGGTCATCATTTGGCATGCTATGACTCTGTTTTTAACTGGTTTGGTAGCCTCTCACATACTTCATATGCTTACAGTGTAAATCATGTTTACTAGCTTAGAATGTATGATGTTTTGGCCCTCTATTCTAGCATATTTTGGCCATGCTCCAACCTGATTTTGTTCATATTTTGGGCTACCTTAGCTCTGTTTTGAGGCCTCTTGTTCGAAAGATGCTTGCCATGCATGCTTGTAGTGTAATAGCCTTAACTAGCTTCGAGTTTTGAAGTCCCTTACATGCTTAACTTGAGGTATTTTCATGTTTTGGCATCATTGAGCATGATATTTTAGAGCATATAGGGCTGTCATACTTCCATGTTTTCCACTCTTTAAGTGCCCTTGAGAGTTGTGCTTTTATACCCTATTTTGTGAGCCATTGCATGAGCTTCTTTTTTGTGTCTTTCAAGCCATCATCCCAACTCATTTTGCTACTGTGTTGGGCCTGCATAGGGTTTGTTTGGAGTTGGTTTGGCCATTTGAGCATTGCCTTGCATGCCTATAGTGTAATACACTTCACTAGTTTCGATGCTTGAGCCATTCAACATGCATTACATGAGTTGTTTGCATAATTCGAAGTCATTTTGTATGCCATTTCAGAGCTGAAACATGTGTCATTGCACTCCATATTTCATCCTTTCAATGCGTTTGGAAAGTTGTGCTTTGTGTCTTAGACTTGGGGTCGTTGCATTGTGCATGATCGTATGTGTTTTGATGCCTTATTTCCATCATCTAATGGCCACTGATTTGGGTGTGGCTGAGGCCCATGCATTTTGGTTTAAGTCTATTTTGCATTGAGTATGTCATTGTAGTTCATAGCATTGAGTATGCCATGTTGTCGCATGATTGATCATTGCATTATGCATGCCTTGTTCATCTCGTTGTGTATGTTAGTTTCTACGTGTATTGTATATGCTAAGTGTCATGTGCATTGAGTATGCCATTGTTAGGTCATAGCATTGTGTATGCTGGTTGCACGTTAGCATGTTATCCCTTGCATGTTTGCATGACTTAGTTACATTGCATTAAGATTGCATGCTAGAGTTGCATTGGTGCATGCCTTGTTTGTTGCGTCGTGTTTGGAATAGGGGTTAGTCCAAACACGGGGATCAAGGGACGTTTCATGCTTGGAATGATGAAAAATGCCTCGATTACCGGTCGCCGACACTCTTGACTACCCATGACGGAGTTGTTGGCTTTAGGTGCTTGTATGTGCATTCATCTCACATTGAGTCGTGCAATTCGACTCCTCGGCCATCATGCATCAAAATGCGTGATTGGTGGCCCGAGGGTCAAGGACTACACTCCCTTGAGCTTATGCAATGATGGGGAGAGTAGTCATGCACACATGTGTTGCGAATACTTTGCCATCTCTCTCTCTTGCCTTCATTGCGTAAAACCGAAACTAGGCGGCGGTCGGTGGGCCAGATTTAGTGGCTGGCCGACTACTTTTTCTGGTTTTTCACCACAAAAGTGGTCGGCAGGTGGTCTCCAAGGCCAATAGTTGGTCGGCAGCCTTCCCACAGATTCCCAGGGTGGAGTTTCAGCCTTCTGGAGCTTTGTGCAGTGTTCTGAGGTTAATTCCAAATAGAGGCAAGTCGGAGCGTCGCGAGGGATTTTTGAACAAGGCAATTCAAGCATACATGCATCCTTTGTCATTCAAAGCAAAGCTAAGGCAGCCTACATCATATAGTTTACATGCTTATTTAATTGCTAACTTAGTTAATTTGTTAATTAATTAGAGTTGTGTAATAATTAGCTGTAGTTCGCCATTCATTTCGTTGTGTAATAACTAGTTTAATTAGATTAGCTTAGATCAGTTAGCTAGTCTTGTATTATTTATTCGGACCCTCCTTCGAGAGGGCAATGTTGTAAATAAGTGTGCGTGTGTGTGATGCATGTCTTCCAACCCCCATTTCTTTCTCCTTTTTATTTACCAGCTTACAATGGTTAGTTTTAGGGCATGTTTCAATTAACATCCTTATGCTCGCATGTTTGCATCCATTCATCTGTCTTGCATGCACCGGGCTCAGCGCATCATACTAACTGCATCGTATTTCAATTCCTGTTTGAATACATGTATCAAATTGCATTTCACATGACATTTTAGAATAGCCGAGCCTATCTTAGTTGCATTGTGTATGTGTTGCATTAAGCATTCTTACCATGAACTAAGATCATGCATTGATTTCTAACATAGCTTTTGTTTTGGCTCAGGGTACACTGTAAGTGTTTATGCTTTAGCATCTTGCATGAGTGTGAGTGTTGCCATGATAGGATGCTTGCCATGAGGCTATTTGCTTATGTAAATGTTGGGTTACTTGAATTGGGACAATTCATTGATTGCGGGTTTTAAGCCCACTTGAAAGTGGCAAATCACCATGTTTTCTAAGCCCACTTAAGGGTGGCAAAATCCGTATTTTAGGCTACTTGCGAGTAGCAAACCGTTTTCAAAACGAATATGCAATGCTTTGTTCCAACTTAGGTAATCCAGTCTATACTTGTATGCTGTGCGCGTCACATAGTAATTCTAGGTTAATAACCGAAATAAGAGCACATGTGTTTTTAAAAACAAGATATCATGTTAGTAAAGGCCGATCTTTGATCGAGCGAGCGGGGGTGCTCATTGCATGACCTTCCCCTCTCGTATCCAAGTTCTCGAGCCGAGGCAACTTTGGTGATGACGGACATGTGGCCTTAGGCATGAGTTAGGGTTTCCTAAATTCCCTCAAAATAAAATATTTAGGTGGCGACTCTATATCTGGCAAAGTAGTTCATGTTTGGCACTTCTTTCTAAAAATCAGTTTTTCAAAATGATTTGTCGGATTTGGACTCTTTGGTGATTTATCGATCTTGCATTGCACTTTGTGAGATTAGATTCAGAACCGTGACATTGAGTCCGAACTGTAGTAAGCCCAATGACCAAAACGGGATTTTCCTGGGATGTTCGGGCGCGTCTACATAAACTAGCAATGAACAATCATTTTTTTTTACCACTATTACACATAAACCATAGTTTCTTCGTCGATTTGTGTAACCACCAGTATTGTGTAATTTATTTACCAGTATTATACCGGCATTGATTATATAAAAAATTTTCTAAAAAAGTGCGCCAATATATATGAAATATTTGATATTTTTTATATATTGTTTGATATTTTTTGTATATTGTTTGTTACTATGCTTGTTGTTTGAATAATTATTTTTTTTGTTGCTATTAAACAATCAGAATAGTCGATTTTTTATTCTTTCAATTTTGTTTTATGTTTTCATGTTACAGTGTGAATGTTCACATTGGTATGAATTTAATTTTTTTAAGGTTAGTTGTATGTTAATTGTAAATTGTGAACAATCATATTGTATTTTGGTATGAGTTTTTTTTTTTTTTTTCGAAAGTTAGTTGTATGTTTGTTGTTTTTGTTACTCTGCTTGTTGGTTGAATAATCATTTTTGTTACTATTAACTAACTAGGCCTAGCCTAGTTGGGCACCATGCCTTCCTTAGGACTAAGTCCAAGGAGGTCATGGATTCAATTTTCTTTAGGGGATCAAATTAAGGGAGTGTAAGCACTCAGGTGTTTTACCAAGGATGGAGAAATTTTCTCCCATAACTACTAATTTAACAACTAACAACTAACATTTGCTAATCAAAAAATAAAAAAAAAATAAAAAAAAAATCAAAATAGTCGATTTTCACTTTTTTCAATTTTGTTTTATGTTTTCATATTGTAGTGTAAATGTTCACATTGATATGAGTTAATTTTTTTTAAGGCTAATTGATGCTAATTGTGAACATTTATATTGTATTTTGGTATGAGTTTTTTTTTTTAAAATTTTGAAAGTTAATTGTATATTTGTTGTTTTTGTTATTATGTTGGGTGGTTGAACAATTATTTTTGTTATTATTAAACAATCGAAATAGTTATTTTCACTTTTTTCAATTTTATTTTATGTTTTTGCATTGCAATGTAAATGTTTACATTAGTATGAATTAATTTTTGTAAAGCTATTTGTATGTTAATTGTAAACTGTGAACATTCACATTGTGTTTTGGTATGAATTTTATTTTTTTGAACGTTAGGTGTGTGTTTGTTGTTTATTGTGAACTTTCTCATTATACTTTATTATTTATTTTATTTTTCGAAAGTTAGTTGTATATTTATTGTTTACTGTGAACATTCATATTGTATTTTAATTTTGTCCATATTTTTTATTGCATTCTTTTTAAAATTTTCACATTATAAAAAAATTGAAAGTTCATAATTTGAAATTTTTCCCGCGGAATGAAGGAGAGATTTTCTCTATAGAATAGCAAAAGATTTTCTCCTGAGAATGAGGGAGAGATTTTCTTTATGAAATGATAGACTATTGTTATTTTTAATTGTATATTAGTTTTAAAATGGAAACATTGGCAAAAAATTAGAAGGGAGTTTTGGTCATATTATATTAAACAGGACCTAATGAAATACTAAAAAAAGAATAGGTTAGATGGAATAAAACACTTAGAAAGAGAATTTATCAAAAAAATGACCCTATATATATATACAAGCATCAGAGCTCATACTATGTATGAGAGAGTGGGAATTTTAAGGTTTGGCTTCTCAAGTTGTAGAATGTTTGGGTTTGGTAAGCTTATTTTGTGACTGATTTCAGTAATTTAAACTATTTATCTTCTAGAACTCGTTAAGTCTAATATTCGTACAAAAAATCAAGATTATTAGATATCGGTAGCTACATGCAATGTTTTAAAACACGGGCTGGTGAGCAAACTAAAAAAAAGACCAGGTAGACAGATCATTGGTTCAACCGTCAAGTCAAAGCAGATTGAACTGTGATGTCATAATTACGTCACAAATAATTTTAAAAATATATAAAATTTTAAATTCATATTTATATATTTAATTTATTTTAAATTGATATTTTAAATATTTATGAAATTGAGAATGAAAAACAAAGAGAATTAGAATCTATATATATGTATTAAACTTCTCATGTGTATTGAACAATTATAAAATTAGCTTGGTGGTTGTATTGTACTTATATTCCAATGATAACTTGGGTTTGACGCCTAGAACAAGTATTTTAATGTAACATTTTACACCTTGAAGCAAAGATCATGCATGGACTTGGCCGATTTGCTCTAATTGGTTCGACCACGGTTTAGAGTCGGTTTTAAAAGAGAGATGGGTTCTTGGGTTGATTTGGATTAGTTGATGGTTAAATTGGCTGGTCTAGTTTGATTCTTAAAACATTGGCTATTGGTTTATATTATAATTTTTTTTTTAAATGGAGGATAAATATAAATATAAGAATAATTATCTATTTTTTGTAATACAAATTTGATTTAAATATATAACTACCAATATTCAATCGTCTTGATTTTTTGCATGAATATTCTACTCAATGAATTCAAAAGAGTGAACGGTTTTGTGGGTATTGATTTCCGACCACACAACCAAACAGAAAACTCAGCTAGAGAACACCGGCTGAATAGATTGAGCCAACTAGCTACCAATAAGAAAATGAGAATGTTGCGGTGATTCGTCCACCTGGGGGTACACCGACGACCAAGTCAGTAAACTTATCTGTCACAGATATCAAAAATAGTACTTAACCTCACCCCAAAGAACTCACCTCTGACCCATTAGGGTGCCTCACTTTTATAAGCAACAATGACTTGTTCACCTAGAAGCCTTACTTCATTGGACTGATGCCCAATGTTCATCTTGGACTTTCGATTAGATCGGGATAAACTCTTCATGAGTCTTATCTTTATCCAGACTAAGATCCTTTCCTGTTTTAGGACTTTTGTCCTTTATTCAGATACCTAGGGATTTCGACATTACCGCAGAACATCTCGGCAATGCCGTGATCACCTCGGCAACGTGACTCATCCATGTGGCACCTTAGCCAACATCTCAGGGCTATCTTGGCCATGTGGCGTCATTCGCAAAATACTTCCCTATAACTGCCCCTAGGTTCTATTACCTTGGCATCCTGAGGTGATGGAACCTACATAATTTGTCCACATAACAATGTTGGTTCAAAAACGCAGATATTACTCCGACCGAGATCATGACTCATCAGCTTCAAGTAACTACGATTCAATTGCCCACTTTATCAAGAATCAAGAACCAAGTTCTTTAAGCATCTTGACCGAGATCGCTCCTCTAGCCGAGGTTATTGCCTCATTACTTCAAGAATTTCAAGAGTTTCAACTGAGCATGAGCTATCATACACAGACATTTCAATCATTTCTTCCACGTGTCCCATTCTTACTGGCTCGTACCTGACACGTGCTATTAGGTCACGTCGTTTCCGCCCACGCCGCCAGACAGGTATGTTGTCCAAGGCATCTTCATTGTGTTTTGCTACCTTTTCGTATTTTTGACAAAACTCTCTCCATTCTCTCTCCGTCTTTTCACTTTTGCAATTACAATCTCTCTCTCGTCCCAGATTTTTTTTTCTCTCTCTCTCTCCAAAATTTTTCTCTTAAACCATTATTTTCAAGCCCTTTCACAACTGCTCCCACTGGTGAACTTTTCATCACTTGATTTCGATCATCCATATCGTCTAACTCCGACGATCTTTATCCTGGCATTCGTTTCCTCAATTTCACACTGTAAGTCTTCGATTTCCTCTTTTTCATTCTGATTATATACTGTCCTTGAATATGACACTGTTATAAACCATTTGTTCATTTCCCATTGTTCCTTATATCAAATTCCATATTTATTCCTTGATTCGCTTGCTATCACTACAAGAAAATGGGGCATATAACACAAAAGCATTTGCAACGGCACCATTTACCGTTACAAAAAGTGAGTTTTTATGACGATACCACTTGTCGTCGCCAATAAATCGGGTTTCAGCGACGGCATCACTTCCTGTCACAAAAAAGTAAGTTTTTGCAATGGCAACAACTGCAGTTGCAAACAATGCGCGTTTTTTGCGACGGCAACCCCTGCTGTCATAAATAAAGTAATTTTTTGCAACGACATGAACTATAGCCACAAATAAGAGAGTTTTTTGCGATGGTAATAGGTGTCGTCGCAAACAAAAAATAGAAAAAACGATACTATTTTGATATAACATTTCTTTTTTTACCTTTTTTTCATCTTCCTGTCTCTTTGTCTTTTTGTATCTCTGTCTTTCTCTCTCTGTTTCTCTCTTTCTCGCTCATCTCTCTTCTCTTACTCTTTTTATCTCTTTCTCACTCATCACTATTTTTTGTCTGTCTATCTGTTTGTCTCTCTCTTTCTCTTTCTTTACTATTGTGTTCATGTTGCTCACTCTTTCATTCCATTCTTCTCGATTTATCGATCTCTTTTGTTTTCTCTCTCTCTCTCTCTCTCTCTCTCTCTTACATTTCTCTTCTCTTTCAATCGCTCATTTCACATTTCTCTTAATCACTCATCTCTTTCTCTTAGCCCATTGTTGTTAAAAGAAGAAAAAGTCAAAAAATGAAATAGGCCTCTGTGTGTGTATATGTCTTGCTCATCTCTCTTTTCTCTATCTCTCATCTCTCTCTCTCTCTCTCTCTCTCTCTCTCTCTCTCTCTCTTTCGCACTCATCACTCTTCTCTCTGGCTCTTTCATCTCTTTGGCTCTCTATCTCTCTTGCTCATCTTTCTTCTTCTTCTTCTTCTTCTTTTCTCTCTCTCTATGTCTCTCTCTATATCTCTTTCGCTCATCTCTTTTGCTCTTTCTCTGTTTATCTCTCGCTCATCTCTTGTTTCTCTCTTTTTTTTTTCTCTCTCTCTCTCTCTATCTCTATCTCTATCTCTTTCTCTCTGTCTTTATCTCTCTGTCTCTTTCTCTTTCTCTCTCTCCCTCTCCCTCTCTCTCTCTCTCTCTCTCTCTCTCATCTCTCTTCTCTCTCAATAGCTTATTTCCTTCAATCACACTCATCTCTTTCTCAATTAGCTTATTGTTGTTGAAAGAGAAAAAAGTCAAAAACTGAAATGGGTCTCTCTTTCTCTTTCTCTCTGTCTCTTTTTTTCACTGTGTCTCTTGCTTATCTCTCCTCTCTCTCTCTCTCTCTCTCTCTCTCTCTCTCTCTCTCTCTCTCTCTTTCTTTCTTTCTCTCTTTCACCTATCTCTCTTCTCTATCACTCTCACTCATCTTTCTTCTCTATCTCTCTTTGTGTCTCTCTTGCTCATCTCTTCTTTCTCTCTTTCTATGTCTCTCTCTTTATATCTCTTTCATTCATCTCTTTTCACTCTCTTTCTCTCTCTCTCTCTCTCTCTATCTCTCTCTCGCTGATCATCTCTTGTTTCTCTCTCTTTTTCTGTTTCTCCCTCTCCCTGGCTCTCATTGTGTAGCAAAATGGACACGACGGTTTTTGGAAAAAAAAAAGGGCTTTTTTGAGACAGCAACCTCCCCCGTCACAAATAAAGGTTTTTGGCGACGAAAATCTCTCGTTGCAAATAAAAAAATTAGTTAAACGACGTCGTTTTATTGTTTAAATTTTCATTTGTGACAATGAAACTTGACATCGCAAAAAAAGAAACCCAAAATCTGAGTAGTCAGCTTTTTTGTTTCCCTTCGTGCTTTTTTTTCCCCCTTCAACCAAAAATCCCCAATCTAAAAAATTCCTAACCTTTTGAATCGAAAACCCTACGAGTAGCGGCAGATGACGGCGATTGTGAGCAAAAATACCTAATCTAAAAAATCCCTAATCTTTTGAACCAAAAATCCAAAACCTCTTCTCACGACTCTCTTTCTCTCTCTCTCTCTCTCTCTCTCTCTCGACTATGAGCAGCAGCAGATGATGGCAAGCATTGAATTGACGGCGTCGAGCAATGGTAGTGAGCAGCGTGAGACAGGGGTGAGCAGCGTGCGACGGCGGCGAGCGAGTGATGATGGTGCGGCGTGTCTCTCTTCAACTCTCTTAGTTAGTCTCAATCTCTGAACCTGGTTAGCTCTTCTTCTTTTTCATTTTCACATTTTTGCTCTGCCGGGTTAATTGAAATTTTTGTTTAATTTTTATAAATTCATTGAAATTTATGTCATATAGATTTTAAAGATCATCAAGCTCTATAATTTCCTTCAGAGCCCTGATGATCTTGAGAGGCTTTACTGTGAAATCCATTTGCTCAAAACATTAAAGCACCACAAAATTATGAAGTTCTACACTTCTTGGGTTGATACTGCAAATAAGAACATCAATTTTGTGACTAAGATGTTCATTTCTGGGACTCTAAAATAGTATGTACCATGAAATTTTCATGATTTCTGGATCTGTTCTTTGTTTCCTCTGTTGATTCTACTAATAAAATGGGTATTTGAGATTTGGCAAATTTTAACGAGTGCCCTTGGGACATTGTTTAATATCAAGATTGATATGAAAAGTGTTTTGAAATTTCGTGATGAATGAGTCTAGGAATACATAAATCGATCATAAAACCACACAAAATGTTCATGGACAGATAAGATTCTTTAGAAGTAGGTCCCAGCAACAAAAATTGTAAAATCTTGTTCATTTATGTGAATTTATGATTGATTTTTGTGTTCATATCTGAACTGTAATAAAACTGTTTCATAATTTCTGGAGCTTTTTTTTTTTAATTTTTTTAAAAATTTGCTATGTTGATTCTATGAAAATGGGTATTTTTTGGCGAGTTGTTTCAGAAAACTGTATTTGGAATATCTTTTGAAAACAACCATCTTTTCGAAATTTTGAGAAATTTTTTGCACAAAAATGAAAATAGCATAAAGACGATGGATGTTTTCGAATTTTTCATTGTTTTGTTCAAAAAAAAAAAAAAAAAAAAAACACTAAAAGGAAGAACAAAACACAACCAAATTAATCTAGTTTCTTTTCCTATCTCCCTTTCCCTCTTACTCTTTGTGTGTGTGTGTGTGTGTGTGTGTGTGTGATAGGTACAGACAAAGGCACAAGAGAGTGAACATTAGAGCAGTGACGCATTGGTGCAGACAGATCTTGACAGGGCTTCACTATCTCTATAGCCATGACCCCCCTAGTCATCCACAGAGATCTCAAGTGTGACAACATCTTTATCAATGGCAACCAACGGGAATTGAAAATAGGTGATCTCAGCCTCGCTGCGATTCTTTGAAAATCCCATGCTGCCCACTGTGTTGGTATGTTCACTAGAACTGAAAATTTGTTGAGGTATTATCTCCTTGTTTGGTTGTAGTTTTGCGTTCATCATTTTCGATTTTCATGCTTCCAGAAATAAAAATGATGAAAATTTCAAAACACTCATAGTTATTATTTTTATTTCTACATTTCATAAATTTGAAAACTACTTTTTGATAAGTGGGTTGTTTTTATATTTTCTTTTCCCAAGATAGTTTTTTGAGAACACTTTGTTTTGAAAAATCAAAACAGAAAACAGAACACAACCAAACAGAGTAATGAGTAAGTAGATTAACACAATTGATTGAAAATCATTGAGTTATGTTTTATCTATTTATGGGGTTAACTAGGGAAACCAAAGTTCATGGCTCCAGAAGTATATGCACAGGAATACAATGAATTGGCTGACATTTATTCTTTTGGAATGTGCATATTGGAAATGGTCACCTTTGAATATCCATATGTGAATGCACTTATCTTGCTAAAATCTACAAGAAAGTCAGCTCTATAAGTACTTGCTCTTCCAGTCAGGGATCCTCTATTCGCAAATACCTATCCCCAATGCACTCACAACTGTCTTGAAACATTAAAATCTCAAGACAAACCTCTCTGCCTTGCCGGATTTCGGTCTAGGCAAACTAGTTCCTTAAGAAACTTAGAATTTGAGGTGTTGACGGCCCAAAATCACCAAACGACGTTAGATTAGCACGAAACTTGACACACACGACCACCTAGGCACGAGAGACTTGTGGGAGAAGATGGAACTCGAATCAGGTTCTCGGTTTGGAAGTTAGAGCTGACTTTTGGTCTAGGCAAACTAGTTCCTTAAGAAACTTAGAATTCGAGGTATTGACGTCCAAAAATCACTAAACGTCATTAGATTAGCTGAAACTTGGCACACACGACCGCCTAGGCATGAGAGACTTATGGGAGAAGATGGGACTCGAATCGAGTTCCCGATTTGGGAGTTAGAGCCGAATTTCGGTCTAGGCAAACTAGTTTATTAAGAAACTAAGAATTCGAGGTGTTGAAGCCCCAAAATCACCAAACGGCATTGGATTAGCACTAAACTTGGCACACATAACTGCCTAGGCGTGAAAGACTTGTGGGAGAAGATGGCACTCAAATTAGGTTCCCGGTTTGGGAGTTAGAGTCGGATTTCGGTCTAGGCAATCTAGTTCTTTAAGAAACCTAGAATACAAGGTGTTGATGCCTCAAAATCACCAAACGGCGTTGGATTAGCATGAAACTTAGCACACATGACCGCCTAGGCATGAGAGACTTGTGGGAGAAGATGAGACTCGAATTAGGTTCTCGGTTTGGGAGTTAGAGTCGGATTTCGGTCTAGGCAAACTAGTTCCTTAAGAAATTTAGAATTCAAGGTGTTAATGGCCCAAAATCACCAAATAGCGTCAAATTAGCACGAAACTTGGCACACATGACTACTTAGGTACGAGATATTTCTAGAAGAAGATGGGACTCGAATCAGGTTCCCAGTTTGGAGTTGGAGCCAAATTTCGGTCTAGGCAAACTAGTTCCATAAGAAACTTAGAATTCAAGGTGTTGACGACCCAAAATCACCAAACAGCGTCGGATTAGCATGAAACTTGGCACACACGATTGCCTAGGCACGAGAGACTTTTGGGATAAGATGGGGCTCGAATTGGGCTCTCAATTTCCAAGTTTGAGCCGAATTTCGGTCTAAGCAAACTAGTTCCTTAAGAAACATAGAATTCGAGATGTTAACAACCTAAAATCACCAAATGGCGTCATATTAGCCCGAAACTTGGCACACACAACCACCTAGGCACGAAAGACTTGTGGGAGAAGACGACACTCAAATCGGGTTCTTGGTTTTGGAGTTAGAGCCAAATTTCGGTCTAGGCAAACTAGTTCCTTAAGAAACTTAGAATTCGATGTGTTAACGGCCCAAAATACCAAACAACATCAAATTAGCACGAAACTTGGCACACATGACCGCTTAGGCATGAGAGATTTATAGAAGAAGACAGGACTCGAATTGGGTTCTCAGTTTGGGAGTTAGAGCCGGATTTCGGTCTAGGCAAACTAGGTCCTTAAGAAAGTTAGAATTCGAGGTGTTGATGGCCCAAAACCACTAAACAGTGCCGAATTAGCATGAAACTTGGCACGCATGACCGCCTAGGCATGAGAGACTTCTAGGAGAAGACGAGGCTCAAATCGAGCTCCCGGTTTGCAAGTTAGAGTCGGATTTCGGTCTAGGCAAACTAGTTCCTTAAGAAACTTAGAATTCGAGGTGTTGACGGCCCAAAATCAACAAGCGGCGTTGGATTAGAACGAACCTTGGCACACACGACCGCCTAGGCACAAGAGAGTTGTGGGAGAAGATGGGACTCGAATCCGGTTCTTGGTTTGGGAGTTAGAGCCAGATTTTGGTCTAGGCAAACTAGTTCCTTAGGAAACTTAGAATTCAAGGTGTTGACGGCCCAAAATCACCAAACGGCGTCAAATTAGCACAAAACTTGGCACACATGACTGCCTAGGCATGAGACACTTATGGGAGAAGACGAGGCTCGAATCGGATTCTCAGTTTGGGAGTAAGAGCCAAATTTCGGTCTAGGCAAACTAGTTCCTTGAGAAACTTAGAATTTGAGGTGTTGACGGCTCAAAATCACCAAACGGCGTCGGATTAGCACGAAACTTGGCACACATGACCGCCTAGGCATGAGAGACTTGTGGGAAAAGACGACACTCGAATCAGTCTCCCAGTTTGGGAGTTAGAGTCGGATTTCAGTCTAGGCAAACTAGTTCCTTAAGAAACTTAGAATTCGAGGTGTTGACTCTCCAAAATCACCAAGCACCGTCGGATTAGAACGAAACTTGGCACACACAACCGCCTAGGCACGAGAGACTTTTGGGAGAAGATGGGACTTGAATTGAGTTTCCGGTTTGGGAGTTAGAGCAGGATTTCGGTCTAGGCAAACTAGTTTCTTAATAAACTTAGAATCTGAGGTGTTGATACTCCAAAATCACCAAAGGGCTTTGGATTAGCATAAAACTTGGCAAACATAACCACCTTGGCACGAGAGACTTGTGGGAGAGGATGGGACTCGAATCGGGTTATCGATTTGGGAGTTATAGATGGATTTCAATCTGGGCAAAATTATTTACTTAATTATCTTTGTAATTGTATGGTTGTTAAATTTTTATGTTTTTTTTTTTTTTGTAATTAACATATTAACACATAATTATATTGTCATTAATTATTTTTATTTTTTGTTTTTAGATATTTCCCAAGTAGGAGTTTGCTTATTGTGCAATGTATACCTGTGACTAACTTTTGTTTTTATTATCCATGGAGAATGTGAGGAAAACTTTTGTTTTTGGTTTATGTTATTTTGAATTGTGAACAACATTATGTATTTAAACATTATATATGTATTATGCAACATTATGTAGTGGCGTAATTTTGTTGATGTCTAGTTATGAGAGTAAGAATATTTTTATTATGGAGAAATTATTATTTATATACAAGAATTTTTATATTATTATGCAATTATTGGTTTCTTTTTTAATTTTTTTTCATTTAATATAGATAATTTGAATATTTTTAATAATTTTATTGTAGGGTTTTTTTTTTTTGGCAACGGCAACCACATCCTTGCAAAAAATTTAGAGCTAAAATGTTTTTTTTTTTTTTGGTGACATAAGCAATGCCGTCAAAAAAAAAAAAAATAGCAACAGAGGTCATGTTGTCACAAAAAAAAAAATCACGATAAATTTTTTTGCCATCTCAAATAAAAATTTTAGCGATGGTACAATGTTACCATAGCAAAAAGTCTAAATTTTTACATATTATAGGCAATAGTAAAATGTCGTCGCAAAAGCCAACATTTGCCGTCACAAAAAAAGGCGATGACATCATGCCTTCGCTAAAACATTTTAGTAACACCCTTTGTTGTGACCCCCCATTTGCCGTCGCTAAAACTCATTTGCCATCGCTAAAATTTTTTTGAGACGGCATTAGGAGTATTAGCGATGGCATTTTGCCATCGTGAAAAATTAAAATTTTTGTAGTGCATTTTTCATGCTCTAGACATTATGAACTGATTCTTGTTCTTGAATCTGTTTTTTGCTTTGAAGTTTGCCCTTGTGTTCTTGAATGTTATTTGAAATGCTGGCTCTTGCACATCGCCTTGCATATACATACTCAATGTTCTCGGATTTTTCATCTCTACATATTGTTTTTCTTCATGTTTCCTGTACATTGCTTTATTCCCAATCGTTAAATGTTGTGAATTGATGTTCACAAATTTGTCAATGCCTCTAATTGCACTTTTTGATTTTGAATCATGTTTCTTTTCTTCTTTTCTTGCTTCTTTCCAGATTCTTGCCTTTGCATCTCTTTTATCTTCATAGTTTTAGGCCTGGGATTTGCCTAGAAACCACATCCTTAGGAAAATTGAAGCAAGAATTCCCCTATTTTTTCCATAATTTTTGCTCTAGTGCTCATTGGGGTCTTACCAAGGTCCTTGAACCCACCCCAACTTTGTTTCTCTGAAATCTAGCACCATACACTTCAAGCCGACATCATAGGAATGTTTAAGTGGAGGGTAGACATCCCTAGTAAGCTTGAGTATTTTCGCCAAGAGTTTTCTATCCCAGTCGATGTCCACCTCAAGTTGGCTGGGAAGGAGGACTCGATCATGCCTGTGATTAGGGATATGTATGAAGGGGTGGTGACCACTATTAGATCGCCTGCTGGAGTGACAAATGAATTTCAATTACTGAAAGGTTAAACCAATGATCTACCTTAAGCCCTTATCTTTTTACTTTAGTTATGGATGAGTTGATGAGAAATATTCAAGATGATATGTCGTGGTGTATGCTTTTTGCAGATGATATCTTGCTAGTAGATGAGACTAGAGAAGGAGTTAACACAAAGTTGGAGATTGGGAGAAAAACACTTGAATCTAAAGGATTTCGGATAAGCAGAACTAAGACATAATACATGGAGTGTAAATTTAATAACAGTAACAATGAAAGAAAAGAAGAAGTGAAGATTGAGAACCAAGAACTACCTAAGAGTGAATGTTTTCGTTATTTAGGGTCGATTATCACAACGGTGGGGGAGATTAATGTGGATGTCGTCCATAGTATTAAGGCAGGGTGGCTTAAGTGGAGAAGTTTGTCTGGGGTATTATGCGATAGATGAGTAGCCACTCGACTAAAAGGCAAGTTCTATAGAATGGCTATTAGTCCAGCGATGTTGTATAGGACGGAATGTTGGGCAACCAAAAAATAACATATAGATAAAATAAGTGTTGTTGAGATGAGGATGCTAAGGTAGATGTGTGGTAAAACTATGAAAGATAGAATTAGGAATGAGTTTATTCGGGAATGGGTAGGAGTAGCATCGATAGAAGATAAGTTGAGAGAGAATAGATTGAAATAATTTGGTCATATTCAATGTAGACCACCAGAGGCAGTAATGAAGAGATGCGATGCAGCGACGGTAGATGGAAGTGTTAGGGGACGAGTAGACCTAGATTGACGTTAGCTAGCATAGTAAATAGAGATATGAAGTTACTTAATTTGACTAATAAAATGGCCTTTGATAGAGCCGTGTGAAGAACAAGAATTTATGTAGCCGATCCCATTTGATAGGACTTAAGACTTGGTTTGGTTTGGTTTTAGTTATTTACATTGTTTATGAGTTATTTAAATAGTTTATAATAACGTACCTATTAGTTGTACATCTTGATGAAGAAATTGATCAAAATCCGATAATCTTGTAATAAAATGGCAGTAGTGTCGCAATGATCAATCATATGTTCAATAGTTGTATATCATCATTGAAGTACATTTTATAATAGTATGACACTAACTTGAACTTTTCATCTACTGGTATAACTTGGATTCCTTTAAAGCAATAAACTTTGCCTTCAATAAAATGTTCTTTCAAAAAATCAACTTCTTCATAACAAACAGCTCCTACTATAACATAGTCCTTGAGAAAAATTAAGTCCACATTTGTTAAACAATACTTTTTTTTAAGTAATTCATATTAATGTATAGTTTGGAAAAAAAAATTTTGTTTGGTTAAACTATATAAGTGCACTTTTTGCATAAGTACACATATTTGGGTCACATCAATCAACATCTCCCCTCTACTTTTCTATACATCTTTTTATAAAAAGTCAAAAAGTGCAATATTTAAGTCAATAAGTTAACTTTTATTTATTATTATTATTTTTTTGGCCTTTCCAAAAAAGGCCTAAGACATATATTAATGATAATATAAAAATATATTTTCATCAAGATAAATCAAGCTCATTGTGATGTTGCCTCTAGCATAATTAGGCACTTATATCAATCTGATTAACTGTGCTCTAATCATTCAATTTGTATTAATAAGATGAGCAAAATAAAGATAATGGGTAATCATAAGACCTATGAATATATAATAACTGTGGGGATATATTTTCTGAGTAGCAGCATGTGGCCAAGGTGACGCCGATGTGTCAGCCGAGGTGCCACGTGTCTTGATCGTAACGCCGAGGTGATCTCGGCCAGGCCGAGGTTATCTCGGAAGATATCAGATTCCGGGATAAGCGGATAAGGGGACAAGAGTCCTAGAATGAGAAAGGACTTCAGCCTGGATAAGGATAAAACTCTTAGGGAGTTTATCTTTATCTATTGAAGAGTCCAGGATATGCACTGAACTGAAGTCCATTGAAGCTAGGCTTCTATTGGGACTGAGATTGAGTTAACTATAAAAGAGAGGCACCCCCATGGATCTAAGGTATGCAATTTATATTCTGAACAGTAAGTTAAGCACTTGATTTATCTTTGAGAGATAACTGACTTGATCGCCGGAGTGCCCCTGGGTGGACGAACCACCGTCGTAATCTCTTCTTTTTGTTGCAGGTCAATCAGGTGCCATCTATTCTGCCAGTGCTCTCCAGCTAAATACTGAGTTGGTAGTGTGGTCAGAAATTCACTCATACAATTTGGCACCGTCTGTGGGAAGGAAAGGAGAATAGATGGCCAGCGACGGACAGAAGGATAAGGTTAGGGATGAAACCCCTACTGGGAACGGTAAACACGTTGATCATAATATGGAGGAAGATGGTTGCAACGAGGAGACTCAGAACCAGAACCAAAATCACGACAAGAAAGACGTCGGCCAAGATGGCGACTTGCCAAAGAAACTAGATCGAAGCGGGTACTACAACGAGGACAACCTCTAGGTATGGAAGGATAGATGCCTGAGGAAGGACGAAGAGGTGAAAGAGATGGCGAACAAATTGGTAGACCTGCAATCGGTCATCAATTTCATGATTCAAAATAACGTCATGCAGCCACCGTTCCCACTGTAGGACACGCCGATTCCAGCGGCCAATGCCCAGAAGGGAGGTTAGAAACCAATCCTAGTAGCCCCTCTAGCACACCAGGAGCGAAAAACACTCTCACTGGCCTTCAAGGGATGTTGGACGAGGAGAGTCGAGGAGGGAAGAGTCACGAAAGACACATCGCACCAAGGAAGCAGAGCCCAAAGAACATCGGCATGTTCAAAGGCAGGAGCTGTGCTTCGACACAACTAATGGAGAAAGGTCAAAAAGGGCTCACAACGAAGCTGAGAGTAGTGCACCGAAAAGACTGAAGTCAGGAGATAGCCGAGCTCCCGGGCGAACCAAAGAGGCCTTGAGAGATTACCTCAAAAAGAAGCAACAAGATGCCGAGGTAACTTCTCCTGTTAAGCCGAAAACACTATTCTCGGCAGAGTTGGACAAATAAAAGATTCAGTATGCCGAGGTTCCAGATATACGACGAAAAGTCGTACCCCAACTTTCACGTCGGATTATACCTGAACTCGATCGCACTATACACTGGGAACGAGCCGTTGCTCTGCAAGGTATTCCCCTCATCCTTCGGGGAGATTGCATCAGATTGGTTTCACAAACAGCCAAAGGGAAGTGTGAAGACCTGGGAAAGCCTGGCCGAGATGTTCGTGGCCAGGTTCGTGACAAACAAACTACAGCCATTAAGGGTAGACGCCTTGATGGCTCTGAGAATCAGTAAGGATGAAGGCCTTAGGGCCTACGTTAAAAGGTACTATGAAGTGTTCAACCGAATACCAGAGTGCAATCAAGAGGTGGTGGTCGTATCTTTCAAGAATGGCCTAAAAGATGACTATCCACTACGAAAGTCTTTGCCAAAGACATTGCCAAAAAGCATGGAAGAGCTCATGGCCAGAATTGAGAAGTATGCCAGAGCCGAGGAAGACACGTCAAGAACTAAGGAGACAAAGCAAGAGAAAGGACATGGCTCGCCGAAGCAAGGTTGAGGTAATAACGGATCCAACAAGCAAGAGATAGGACTGAGGGCTGTACAGGCAGTCACAACTGTGTTCCAAATCCCAATTCACAAAGTCCTAGACAAAATCCGATCCCAGCCCTATTTCAGAGCACCAGCTAGGGTGCTAGGAGAATTTATGGGGAGAAGCCTTGGTAAGCATTGTGCTTACCAGAACGAAGATATGACTCAGGGTTGCAGAGCCCTGAAGGCATACCTGGAAGACCTGGTAAGGCAAGGCCATTTGAGGGACCTTGTAGATGAGGCCAGGACAAGGGAAGAGCAGGCAAGACTACCTCAGGCACCAACAGCTCCGCTTTCCCCAGCACAACAACCTCAGGCAGGAGGACCTCGGGTAATTAATGTAATTCACTCGAAGGTCAACGAGAACGAAATACGAGGGGAAATCCAGAAGGTAAAGCACTTACAGCACGTGTACCAGGTCGGGGAGAAACGACATCGGGCCGAGGATTGCCAGGGGCCAGTAGTGTCCTTTACTGAAGCTGACCTTGAGATGGTATAGCATCCACATAACGATGCCTTGGTAGTATCCCTCTAGGTTGGGGAGTGCCAAGTGAAGCGCATCCTAATTGACCAAGGAAACTCTTGTAACATCATGTATGTCAGGTGTTACAAGGAGCTTGGCCTTCACCCAGACGACATGGAGCAATCCAATGGCCCAATGGTCAGGTTCAATGGAACGCCGACGTGGCCACTGGGAGCAACAAGCTTGGAGATGCAGACTGGCACCAAGAAGATAAATACAGAGTTCACCATAATTGATACACCCTCCCCTGACAATGCTATCTTGGGAAGGCCATGGTTGCATGCAATGAGTGCTGTTCCCTCAACATTGCATTAACTATTACGGTTCCTAACAGAGCATGGGATAGAGGAGATCAGAGGAAATCAGCTGTAGGCAAAGAACTGCTCCATGGCAGCAATGAAATCCACCTGCAGCATACGAGAACCAGAAAGGGCAGAGATTGAAGACAAGGACGTGGAGGTCCTAGAGGACGTCGGCAAGGAGCCAGCCGAGAAGAGTGAATAAGCACTGAAGAAAATCCTCGTCCAGGAGGGGGATGAAGAACGCTTCTTCCTTCTCGGCTCGGGCTTAGCCGAAGAAAAGGAAAAAGAGTTGGAGGCTTTCTTAAGAGCAAACGTTGAGGTGTTTGCCTGGACGCCTTACGAAATGCCTGGCATTGACCCCGAGGTCACTTGCCATAAACTGAACGTTGACAGGTCAGCCAAACCTATAATCCAATGAGCAAGAAGACTAACATTGATGCACGTCGAGGCAGTGGAAGAGGAAGTAGACAGACTTCTGGAGGCCAGGGCCATTCGAGAGGTAAATTACCCGACATGGCTATCGAACACAATGGTGGTGAAGAAAAAGAACGGAAAATAGAGGGTCTGCGTGGACTTTACCAGCCTAAACAAGGCATGTCCCAAAGACAGTTTTCCTCTACCTAAGATTGACCAATTGGTGGATGCCACTTCAGGGCATGGAAGAATGAGCTTCCTGGATGCCTACAGGGGGTACCATCAGATAGCCATGTACCCCCCAGATGAGGAGGAGACTGCGTTTATCACCCCAAAAGGCCTGTATTGCTACAGAGTGATGCCTTTTGGGTTGAAAAACGCAGGAGCAACTTACCAAAGATTGGTAACCAAGATGTTCAGACACTTGATTAGCCGAACGGTGGAAGTTTACATCGACAACATGGTCGTGAAGACCAAGGAACCTGAAGGTCATCTGGCCAACCTAAAAGCAGTCTTTGATATCCTTAAAACATATTGGCTCCGACTCAGTACATTGAAGTGTGCATTTGGAGTTGGATCTGGTAAGCTCTTGGGGTACCTGGTGACCAGAAGGGGCATTGAGGCCAGCCCAGATCAGATCAAGGTCATCCTAGAGTTGAAGAGTCCGACGTCAGCAAAACAGGTGCAAATGCTAACTGAAAGGGCTGCAGCCCTGAATAGGTTCATAAGCAGAAGCTTAGACAAGTGTAAACCTTTCTTCAACTTAGTGAAGAAAGCCACAGACTTCTTATGGACCGAGGAGTGCGAAGCCGCCTTGGCTGACTTGAAGAAGTATCTGACCACAGCTCCAGTTCTTTCAAATCCAGAACTTGGAGAGGAGCTGTTCCTGTACTTGGCAGTTTCAGAACATGCGGTAAGTGCAGTGGTAATCCGAGAAGAAAAAGGGGAACAAAGGGTTGTTTACTATGTAAGCAAAACCCTGGCTGATGCAGAAACCAGGTATTTACCCCTGGAGAAGTTGGCGCTGGCTTTAGTAATGGCTTCAAAGAAGCTGAACCATTACTTTCAAGCTTATAAAATTATAGTGCGAACTGAACACCCTTTGAAGTCTTTGTTGCAGCAAGGAGATCTGACAGGCAGAATAGCCAGATGGGCAATGGCCTTGAGCCAGTATGACCTGGAGTTCAGACCCAGAACAACAATCAAAGGCCAAGTTTTGGCCGACTTCGTGGCCGAGTTCACGCCAGAATCCATCGTACATCAGGCTCCGTTGAGCCAAGGTGCACGATGTCAAAGCAAGCAAGGAGAAGCCCAGCCGAGGGCAATGGAACAAAGGAAGAAAGAAAAACTCAGACCCTGCAGCATTTACATCGACGACTCCTTTCGACTATTTGTTGATGGGAGTTCAAACCGACAAGGAGCGGGGGTAGGGGTAGTACTGGTATCTCCAGATGGACAGATATTGGAACAGTCCATTCGTTTGGGGTTCAAGGCCTCAAACAATGAAGCAGAGTATGAAGCCCTGATTACAGGACTGAAACTAGCAGTAGCAGTAGAAGCCGATGAGGTGATAGTCTTTTGTGACTCTCAACTTATAATCAACCAGACAACATGCGAGTTTGCAGCCCGAGATGATAGGATGTCAGCCTATGCAAAGGAGGTCAGCAGGTTGGTGGCCTTATTTCAGAACTGCCAACTGCCTCAGGTTAGCCAAGATGATAACAATCACGCTGATGCACTGGCCAACCTGGCTAGTGCAATACAACCTGGAAAAGCAAGGACGATAATGGTCGACTACTTGTCGGGCCCGAGCATTGAACCACTGATCACAGAGCGTGAAGCAATGTCTGTAGACATGGGACCAAGCTGGATGGATGCAATAGTAGCATTCCTAAAAGAAGAAAAACTGCCAGATGATCACAAAGAGGCACACAAGATCAGATTGAAGTCAACAAGATTCAGTCTGACAGCAGAGGGACATCTCTACAGAAGATCCTTCACTGGACCCCTTTTGAGGTGTGTACATCCTTCACAAGTTGAAGATTTTTTATACGAAATACATGAAGGAATATGCAGAAGCCACGCTGGGGGTAGATCACTCGCTCATCGGGCCATTACCCAGGGGTATTGGTGGCCCTACATGCAGAAAGATGCAGAAGCCTATGTCAAGAAGTGTGAAAAGTGCCAAAGGTTTGCACCTCTGATACACCAACCAGCAGTAGACCTAAACCCAGTATCCAGTCCTTGGCTACTCGCCCAATAGGGCATGGACCTCGTTGGACAACTACCCCAAGCAACTGGGCAAAGGAAGTACCTGCTGGTAGCAATAGATTACTTCACCAAGTGGATAGAAGCTGAACCCCTTGCCGAGATTCGAGACGTGGATATGAAGAGCTTTATATGGAAGAACATCATCACCAAATTTGGGATTCCAAGAGCAATAGTTATCGACAATGGAACACAATTTGACAGTAAGCTAATCAAGAGCTTCTGTGCAAAATTCAAAATCAAGAATTATTTTTCAACCCCAAGCTTTCCTCAAAGCAATGGACAAGCAAAAGCATCCAACAAAGTCATCTTGGATGGGATTAAGAAGAGGCTGCAAGCAGCAAAAGGAAAGTGGGTAGATGAACTACCAAGTGTACTCTGGGCATATCGAACTACGCCGAGAAGATCAACTGGGGAATCCCCATTCACCATGGCTTATGGCACAGAAGCAGTCATTGCTCTGGAAGTCGGCATCCCAGGGATTAGAACCCAGTGAGTAGAGAACGGGACTAATGATGTATTATTAGCCCGAGATTTGGATCTGCTAGAAGAAAGAATGGAGAGAGTTGCAATTCAGTTGACAGCAAACCAGCAGCAACTTGCCAAGGCTTATAATAAGAAGATCAACCCAAGGGATTTTCAAATCAGTGACCTCGTCTTGAGAAAAGTCGTCGGCAACAAGAAAGATCCCAGAAAGGGCAAGCTTGGCCCAAATTGGGAGGGGCCCTATAGAATCATCTCGGTATTGGACAATGGGGCATATCGACTTGAAGATAATGAAGGCAAAGAGTTGCCAAGGCCCTGGAATACTTGCAATCTTAAATTTTTTTTATCATTAGACTTTCCTGTTCTTTGTTATTTGCCGAAGTAATAAATAAAGTTTTAGCTTGATTTTTATACACTTATGATTGATAAGATAATTGACGATGTCTATGAGATACATACATAATGAGAACCCAAGTGGAACTTAAGTTCACATTAGGGGGCAGAGAGTTAGAAAATGGTTCCTGGAGAACATGTTTAACACTTGTTGAAATTTGAGAAAAATTTACAAGTTGAAGTTAAACCGAGGTTATGCTTAACACTTTTTGAAATTTGCGAAAAATTTACAAGTTGAAGCTAAATTGAGATTATGTTTAACACTTGTTGAAATTTGTGAAGAATTTACAAGTTGCAGTTAAACCGAGATCATGTTTAACACTTGTTGAAATTTGTGAAAAATTTACAAGTTGAAGTTAAACCGAGATCATGTTTAACACTTGTTGAAATTTGTGAAAAATTTACAAGTTGAAGTTAAACCGAGATCATGTCAAACACTTGTTAAAATTTGTGAAAAAAATTTACAAGTAAAAGCCAAGGTTGTATTAAAATAAATACTTATGTACTTGCCGATGTAAACCGTTGGTGGGTATAACTGACGTATTTCACCCCGAGAAGATTACACAGTTAAGGTATACATTAAGGATATGCAGAAATATTCTAAATATGAGAGTCGTACAAAATAGTAAAAGGAGGACAAAGATACAAACATTCAAAAGAGAAAGTTGTATTTCTATTCAAAAGGAGGCACATCGGCCATAAGAACTGCTTACATTGTTCCAGAAAAAGAAAAAGTACAAGGTATAGAAAAAAGAAAAAGGACATCAAAGTTAAGACTCTTCGGCAACACCAGATGGTTGGCTTTGAAGTTCAGAAGACTGCTGGGAAGATATCTTGGTAGCCTTTTGAGCTGCGAGCTTGGCATCTATTTCTTGAAGGGTTTGATTAAGGCTCTTGTCGGCAAGAGGCACGCCCGATGGTGCCTTCTCAAGAGTAGCATCCTTGGGAACCTCCTCACCCTCTTCATCTTGAGTCAAGTCTAGGACTTGCTCATTTTGAGCAGGGGACTTGGCCCCAGCAGCTTCCTTTGACTTCCTCACCAAAGCTTCCTCCTTAGAGTCAGAATCGTCGTCAGATTGGCTTGGAGTTGGGGGAATGGCAGGGTGAGGACGTCGGTGTTCCTGAGGGGGGAGTCATCGGGGATTTCAAGCTTTTTCAGAAAAGTCATCCAACCAAGGGTGAAACCCTTGTTGTATGCTTGCTTCACCTGTTTCTCGTAATTCGCCGTGACATCGGCCACCCCTTCATTGTACCCCTTCTCATCGGCGACCTTGAGCTCAGCGTCTTTGGCGGCCAAGGCATCCTGCTGCTCTTTCTGGGCCCCGGCCGTCTTTTCATCGGCCTCTTTTTTATGGGCCTCAAGAACCTTATTTATGGCATCAATAACATTTGCCTTTTCCTCGGCCACATCTTTGGCTTTGACAGCAGCCTCGGCCTGGTCTGCCAAAGTCTTCATTTTTTATTGCAAGCTTTTATTGGTTTTCTGCGGACTAGTAGCCTCCCTAGTCTTGTCGGTCAACGCCTTTCTTGTTTCAAACGATTGCATCGAGAAGGAGTGGGCGTGCTGGATTGCTTGAAGAAAAATGGATAAAGCAGAAGTTGCTAGCAAAATTTTCTAAGTATAAAAAAGAAAGAAAGATACCAAGTGTGAGAACTTACTTGAACAGAACGCTGGAGCATTAGAGCAAAGTTTTCATAGTCGCTCATCTCGACGTTTCAATCAAGATCGCCAGGAAGGAGCAAAGTTGTGCTAAGGGCAACGCTGATGTTAATGTCATCGGCACTATCATCAACTTTGACCGGCCTATCCTCCAAAGTAATGGGTGGAGCCCAGGGGGCATCAGACTTCATGGAGCCTGAAGCTGTTGCAAATTCGAACCTCGGCCTCTTTGACCGAGTAGATTCGGACGGTTGGGCTTCGGCGGGCCTCTTCTCGGCAGCAGAAGGGGTTTTCTTGCTCAAAGCTAGTTTGGAAATTGGCAAGGTGTCCTCAGTATCAATCTGAGTCACCGTTGCCTTTGGTTGAGCCTTCTTTATTCTTTTTGGCTTTGACTTTGGTGGTGGCTGGGCTACGCTGGTTGGGCATCTACGGTGGATGGAATGTTGGCCAAGAGATCTTTAGCAACTGCTTTCTGGTTGCCCATCTCAGCAGCAAAAATAGTTCGTCGTCGGCGTTGGCATTGAGATGGTGGGATCAAATATGGAGACAAGGTTGACGGCTACTCTGCTGGATCAGAGGTCGATCCTTGATCTAGCCAAGATGTGGAGGCAGCTTAAGGAGTTGTGGCAGAAGGGGGAGATTGGCTTTTCTTCTTCTTTGGGATGTCAGGGAGTACTAATTTATAGGTTGGGATGAAATTGAGGACCAAAGGAGCTCTACGCTTGTGGATTGGCAAGTCCAATAGCTTCCTCAAACCCATGCTGGGGAAAAAGGACTTGCGGAATCCTTTTTTTGGTTGAGGAAGAACTGCGAGAGAAACAGACATTAGAAACAAACAAAGTATTTTAGACTTTAAAAAACAAGTAAGTATAAACACTGGGCTCTTACCATTACTCTCTACATAAACTGTTCGAGGAAAATGGTAGAGGTGGAGGTCCTTATCTGGAGCGAACTCCCAGTTTCCCGAGGTAATGAAGTAATCATCCCCAGCTCCCTTGTTGGAGTCTGGGAGGTCGGCAACAATTTTGTACTCTGTGGACCCCGATTTGAGGTAGTAAATATAGCCTGTCTCTTTTTTGAGGCCACACATGCTGTAGCAGTATTGGATGTCTACTAAGGTAACCCTAGCATTCTCTTGTTTGGCTAAGGCTATTATACCATTTATGACTCGGTAGGAATTGATGGCAAGCTGCATTGGGTTCAACTTATAGTAGTGGATTATTTCACGGAAGAGGATGTCGAGTGGGAGCCTAAGACCACACTCGATAAAAGCTACAACAGGGAAAGGCATAGAATCAGTTGTGGGCATGATAGAGTCATCCTCCCCAGCCAACCTCAGATGGACGTCAGCAGGGATGGAAAACTCTCGCCTAAAGTATTCTAACTTGGTCGAGGTGTCTACCCTATGCCTCCACATACCAATGACGTCGGCTTAGGGGGACGGTGTACGAATTGGAAATAAAGGTTCAGAAGACCTCGGCAATACCTAAGATTCACGCTGGGGTAAGAATTCGTGAAGATCAGAGGGGGATTTTTCCTAAAGATTCGTGTGTTCTAGGGCAAATCCCAAACCTAAATCTATAGAAACAAAGATTGAAGGCAAGAATCTAGAAACAACACGGCAAACAGAAACAAGAACAATGATTCAGAATCAAGAACAATGATGAACTATCAAAAACACTATGATGAAGTGTGCACAAGGGTGTGAGGCCAAGAACAGTGGCAACAGTGAACAAATTTGTGAGCAATATGTGTATTCAAGACATGAATTGGGTAAAAGCAAAATCGTAGTATGCTCAAATACGTGATTTATGAATCAAGAACTTGAGCAGAACAGCAATAACAACAAATAATAAGGTAAAGCTTTCTCAGAAACTGAAACAAGAAAGAACAGTGGCTTACCAGAAAAAGTAAGGCCGATGTAAGGATCGCTTGTCAGACCACGGTTGCAAAAGCGAGAAGATGGAAAAAATCACGCCAGAGGAGATGAATACAGCAAGTTGTAAAGCTAGGAAAGCTTGAACAATGGCAGATCTTGGGAAAAAAGCTAGAGAGAGAAAAAGCTTCAGAAACGATGGTGAAGAGCGAAGAGACGAGGGGAAAGGAAGGAAGTTTTGTCAAAACTCGAAATGGCGGCAAAAAGCCAATTAATGTGCCTAAAACGACGTATGCGTCAGACGGTGCACGCAAGAAAAATTCGACTTACATGCGCATATCGAGTACGATCCAGTAAGGGGAAAATGCGTGGCTAAAACGGTTGAGTTATTATGCATGATAGCTCATACGCATGAAAGAGCTCCTGGAATTCTTGTTCTTTAGAAGACATGTCGGCCTGTATGATTATCTTGGCTGAGAAATTTGAACAAACCTAGTTAGTGGTTCCGTGGCATTAATGGAAGCAGACTATAGGACTTGGCCATACTAAGCCAACGAGTTCTTACTTCGGCAGTGAATAAAGGAGCGAGCTTAGCCGACGTGCTAAAAGGAAGTATTGATATAGGTTCCATCACCTCAGAATACCGAGGTAATAGAACCTAGGAGGTAGTTGTGGGGATATATTTTCTAAGTACCAGCACGTGGCTAAGGTGACGCCAATGTGTCAGCCGAGGTGCCATGTGTCTTGATCGTAACGCCGAGGTGATCTCGGCCAGGCTGAGGTTATCTCCGAAGATATTGGATTCTAGAATAAGCGGATAAGGGACAAGAGTCCTAGAATGAGAGAGGACTTCAGCCTGGATAAGGATAAAGCTCTTAGAGAGTTTATCTTTATCTATTGGAGAGTCCAGGATAAGCACTGAACTGAAGTCCATTAAAGCTAGGCTTCTATTGGGACTAAGATTGAGTTAACTATAAAAGAGAGGCACCCCCATGGGTCTAAGGTACACAGTTTATATTCTGAATAGTGAGTTAAGCACTTGATTTATCTTTGAGAGATAACTGACTTGATCGTCGGAGTGCCCCCCGGGTGGACGAACCACCGCCGGAATCTCTTCTTTTTGTTGCAGGTCAATCGGGCGCCATCTATTCTGCCAGTGCTCTCCAGCTGAATACTGAGTTGGCAGTGTGGTCAAAAATTCACTCACACAATAACAAAGACATTTCTGAAAATGTAAAAATAAATAATATAGAAAAGAAGAATAATAGTTAGAAATATGATATTTTAGTTGTAAGTTGACAAATAGCACATACAATTAGTGGATAATATGAAAACATCTTTATAAAATACCAAAATAATTTTATTGAGAAGCGCATAAAAGAAGAAATGACATGAAAAGAAATTAATAGATATATAATCAACGAATAGAGATTCTTTTGAACATTTTATAACATTTTTAAATGCCATCAAGAATATCGCGATAGACAACATTCTTCATGTAATACCACGGCTAAGTGTGACGATTCTGCTATGTATAATATTTTATATTTAATTAATCAGGGTGATTTGGATTTTAATTATTTATTTTTCTGATTGAATTGTGGATGATGAACATTATTATGTCTGATTCGTATATGATTTTATAAAAGAATTATTTTGGAATTAGAAATTGAAAGCCTAAATGGCTTAAAAAGGTGAAATTGATTAGCTAAATCAGTTTAATTTTGAGTATTGGACCATATAGGACTTTAGTTAAATATTCGATTCAGTTGAGTAAAATTAAGATTTGGTTAATTGAATCCAAGTTGGAGTTAATTAAATTATGAGAATTGTGAATTGTGGTTATTCTAAATTAAATTTACTTATGAGGTGCTCAATTTGAATATGAATTTATTCATAGAAATTTTGTTATTTATCTCATGTAAGTCTGCACAGCTCAATGGACGATGTATGTTTGTTTTTTTTCTTCCGTTAAACTCCTAATATTATATATCTGTTTAAGAGGCCTTTAGTAATCTTAGGATTACTGGTCGGTCATGATACTAAACCGATTGGGGGGGGAGAGGGGTTGGGTCGTGACACTAATCATCCTTATTTATAATCAATATCTTTAGGCCTAATAGTGTAGTAACACGAGACAAAGTAATATAAAATTGACCATATGAGAATACTGGATTACAGAGATATATGCAATTTTTTTTAAAAGTCTGTCATTGACTTTTGATTATAATCATTGCAAATAGGGCTGAGCGAAAAAAATCACAAAATCGCAAACTAGTCCGATACAGATCAAACCGCATGGTTTGATTTTCTCAATGCACGATTTAGTCTTTGTTCTTGAAATAGGCAAACCATACTTAAGGGTTTGGTCAGATGTTTTTATAACTACAGAATCGTATGGAACTAAATCAGACAGTTTAGATATATATATATCATTACTTAAAAAGTGACTTTTTGTGTCTAATTTTTTTGCGACCCACTATTTAGCCGTTGTAAAAAGAAAAAATTTTGCAACGACGAACTTGAGGCGAAAATGAGCAGTGGCAAAAGGCCTTATAGTTGGTTTTTCGCGCTCCTTGGAGGGGTTTAGTCTCCTCGGATGTGATTACCCTACAGTTCGGACTCTCGTGGTTTTGAATTTGGTTTCACAAGTGCAATGTGAAACAGCCAAAATGAATGAGTCCAAATCCGAAAAATCCTAGAAAATTCATTAATCATCAGAGATGCCAAATATGGACTGCATTGTTAGATATCAGAGTCGCCATCTAAATATTTTTGAAAAATTTAGGAAACCCATGACTCGTATCAAAGGCCATTTGTCCATCATAATCAAAGTGTCTCGGTTCGAAAACTTAGGTATGAGAGAAGAAGGTTATGAATTGAGCACCCCACTCACCCGATCAAAGATCAGCCTCTACTAAATCATGATGTGAATTTTATGGACATTATATGCTCATGTTCTGATTATTTAATATACTAACATTACTATGTGAAGCAAACAAGTATAGACCACGTCGCTTACTTTGGAATGCTTCGATTTCATGCTTTTTTGAAAGAGTTTTTGAATATGTGCAACTCAAGGGAAAAACGAGCTCATGTGTACAATAATCAAAGTCATTCCAATCTAAGCAAAATAGCCTCCATCCGCAGGCATTTATAGAGATATTTCAAGTAAGCGAGTAGCCTCATGGTAGAATGCTCAACATGGCAACACAAGCACATATATGATATGCTAAAGCAAAATTGCTCACTTAGTACTCAAACTAGGCAAACCGAAGAAAAGAAGATAGTTAGAAACATGCATGATCCTAAAGAAATGCACATGACTAATGCAATACATACAAAATGTAACTAATAAATTTGGCTATGAATATGCCATATGAATCCACTCAAAGCATCTGGTAACGCACGTATTCAACTAAGAAATAATTAGTGATGTCAAGATGATGAGTCGAGCCTTAATGCATGCAAAAATAGATACAAAGCATGGGAGTGATAAAAGCAAATATGATGCTATACAATTACGGTATTCATTTAAATAAAAAGAAGAAATAAATGGGGGTTAGAAGACATATATCAAATGTTACAAATTTGTCCTCGCACAAGAGGGTTCGAATGTCCTAATTAACTAATTATTACAAACACGAATGGATTAAAATCCATTTCCATGCTTCAAAAGGAACTAAAAGACAGTTTCTAACACCTCTGATGCAAGAGCTGTCATATGGCTTCCAAGCAAAATCAAAATAAGACTAAGTAAATGAAAGAAAACTATGAAAAAGTTAGTGTATGCTCATCTTCCTACTCATGGAATAAGGATAAGACATCCATTTCCATGCATCAAAAGTGGAACTACAAGAGAGCTTACAACAACATTAAGGAAAAGAAAGAATCAAGAATCAAGCTATCTATTTAAAGCTTTAAACACACAACTCGCCAAAAATTGTCGATAACTCCTCTTTTAGTCATGGAATAAGGATGAGACATCCATTTTTACGTTTCAAAAATAATCGAAAAGAGAGTTTTTCAACACTTTTGACACGGAAGCTATTACCTAGCTTCTGGGTGGACTACAAAAATAGTACGAAAGTAAGAAATTTATTGCTAGTTAAGTAAACTTGTGGCGGGGTGGCTAAGCCTAAGCTCTAATCCTCCCATGACCATAAGGAAAACTATAACAAAGTAAAACAATCAACTCAAACGGATTGGCTGCTATATCCTAAATATGCCGAATCCGCGAGGACAATTACAATAATACAAATATCATATTCAAAGCGTAGGAAGTAAGAGCACATGTATTGGGGAGGATGAAGACCCTTTTATAAGCTCATATTCAATTCATATCACACAAAACTAATCTAAAACAGTGCTAAAAGTGCTGAAATTTAACTAAATGAAATGAAAAGAAAATATAAAAAAAAAATGAAAAAAAACAAAGGGTGCACAACTAGTGAGCTAGCCAATGGAAGGGTGGCTAGCCCTCTCACTTTTAATAAAGTTTTAATCACATTTTAAGTTCAAAATAACTCTGAAATCAGTATGTAAAGACAAGAAAAAGAGAGAGAAAAGGTGATTAAAAAGTTCAAAGTTCACATCTTAAAAGAGAGGAAGATCTTCTTAGTTAATAGACCTTAATCTAAACACCCTCAAGTATCTAAAAAAGTGTTCAAAACTTTAGCAAAAAACTTTAAGTTTCAATGGCGTATCTAGAGTGTGTCTATATTCAAGAGGGTAGAGAACTGTGTTAGACAAGCTTTTAAGTCTTTAGCAATTTTTTCTAACCCCAAACTCTAGGGGGAGGTGCTGTATTTGTAGAATTTTAGCTCCTCACGTCGGAAATATCTCCAAAGCAGATAGCTGGTCTAAATCCCGTACATGGAAGCAACCTGCTATTGCAAAATATTTGCTACGCTGAACATGGCCGGTCGACCAAGAGGATGTACGGCCGACCTAATGAAATTGGCCTGCCAGCCATCTGTTGGTCTGCTTTTCTTTGAGAAGTCAAGCTAGAAAAAAACAGTTTTTCGTCAAAATGGGGTGCAAAGTTTAGGTTCTAAAGCTCGAAATCGAATTCTTTTGCTGAAGATTTGAAAGATTGCACAGTGTAACATTTCATCATCAAGTGTTCAGAATGAAACACCCAAGTCTTAAGGGCGGTCAAAAAGAGGTGTTTACAAGCTTATTTTATTCCAAGCAAAAGAATTTAGAGAATGACCTCTTTTTTCTTTTGACAATTTCTTTTGAAATAGTTTTATTTGATTATTTCAAGTTAAACTAACACATTAAAGTGCATTAAATTTTCAAGTCAAGTTTGATATATGTTTTTGCAGGTTTTGTTGAAGGAGTAGTTGATATGATCGAGCAAGTGACGTTGGGAGCCAAACCAAGATTATATTGCTCTTTTTTTTCTTTTTTTCCTTCATTTCTTTCTTTTTTTGAAGACTTGAATCTTTTAGTACGATTCATTTTAAGGATGATTGATGGATATTTGTTTTGCATGTATGAAAGTTTATAATTTGTTTGCACACTTATATATATGTGTGTGTGTGTGTGTGTGAATATAGGTTAATATTTCTATTATAAATTTAATTAATTTGTTAATTTTGTTATTTTTCATTAAAAAAAATTGTTAGATGCTTGCAATTGGTTTTTTTGTTGTAGCAATCGTATATATGATTTTTATAATAAATGATTATTTGCGATGGTAAAAAAAAGTCGCTATTTTTTTTTTTGTGACTGTAAAATAGTTGTCGCAAAAAGTAGTTTTGGCAATCACGAATAACTTGTGACCATTGCTTTGCTATCGCAAAAGATCTTTTGCGATTGTATTTTTATTATTTGCAATGGCTTGTAACGGTCATACAAAGTATTTTTTCTAATAGTGTTATGTATATAATTATTGAGGATAAAATTAAGTTATTAATCAATATTCTATTTTTATACATAAATTGTCAATTCTCTATTTTTACAAGTGTTTCTTGTATAGTAGTATAACTAATTCTAAACAATTATTTAAACCATTATTATTTTATAAAATAATACCATATCGTTTGATATTTGAGCAGGTTATGTGTGAGTAATATTTTGTGATCATATTATAAATAATGACAAGATTTCTAAAAATCATGGTTTCAAACCGAACCAAACCATATACTGCTCCGGTTTAGTATGATTCCAAGATTTTCATAGTTTGGCTTGTTTCCCAATTTCTTGGAACCGTAAGTGATGGTTTGGTCTTGGTTTACTCCTAAACTGAACCAAACTGAACCATGCTCATCCCTAATTGCAAAGGCCAATTGGATTGGAAATTGTGTAACGTCCCAAATTTCTAGCCCAAATGATAATATAACAATCATGGCTCTTTCAAGGAAAATCGAATAAAAATCTCCAAACTTACATTACATGATACAATAGTTCTTCATGCAACAATACATTAATCTAACAACAAGTAAATAAATAAATAAATACCCCTAAGGGTTTACAAGTTTCCAAGGCTAGAGCCTGGTTACACAAAACGGTTATTCAAACCCACACAAACACAGCCCTTGGCTTACACACAAAGTCACAACAAAATGAGAGCATTGTACTCCTAAAACACATATTTCCACGCCCCTAGTTAGGTGGGATCACCACATTTTTTCCTGCACAAAAATCCCGTAGGATGAGCATAAAGCCCAGTAGGAAATTCTTAACAAAATATATACATTTTATACAAGTCTCAAGAGATGAAATGCACATGCCATGCTATGCCCTTTTTGAAGATAAATCACATTTTCATCTTTTGAAAACCATCATGTTCAATGATATCATGCAATTTCAATTGTTCAAAACTTAACAATTTATTTCAAGGGCGGTAAATACGACTCTGGTAATCCCTAGGTCGGTGTCTGCAAGTAAACTATACAAGTACTACCAATTTATCATTTTTACCAGCATTGACTAGAAGGCTTGACACCTATAATCTGTCATTTTTACCAGTATTAACTAGAAGGCTTGACACCTATTCAATTTTATCGACACCACCTGTCAAGACTTACCACCGTATTTATTCCAAAACCAATTCATGGAAACTTGTTTCTCAACATTCTTTTCTCAATGCAAGTTTTCAAATCAACTTTCAAAATTTAATGTGATCAAATGAATTAATATGCCAATAACACAAGATGAATATAAATACTTTTATTCCAATTCATCATCCAAGGAATAACACAATTCCCTCTTCTCAAGTAGCCTAAACAATTAGTCATTTCAAAACTATTTCAACGTTTTGAACAACAATTTCCAAAATGAACAACAATTCTCATATTTCTTGAAATTCATCATTTATATAAATATAAATAAGAAATTTTCCAAACATCCATTTATTTTGACACACAAAATAAACATAACAATATCATTTATGGATTTTCAGTCTCTTTAAAAAAAATCCCCAAGTTCTAGGTTTTCTCACCAAAACTATACAACTCAAATCTTTTGAAAGAAAACTTTCCAAAATCATCTTTTCTTCAATCAACGAAGATCAAAACCCATAAGATCATTTTAAAAGAACAAGAGACAAACTCACTTTCAAAATCGCTCAACTTCTTGAATTAACAATTAATTTTCAAAGTTATCGAAGGATGATTTCGAAAATCATCTAGATCTTGCAAAAATATATATATAACTCTAAGAAAATCCTTAACTCAAATTTTGAAGAAGAAATGAGATGAAATCCCCAAAATCAATGGTGTCGAAACTCGATCTTCACCGTACACAATGAAGCCCTCGAGATGATAACCAACTTTGGTGAAGAACTTTGGTCTAAATCCCAATGGATTTGGAGAAATCAAAGAGAGAAGATGACTTCTAGAGAGAGAAGCTCCCGATCTGGAATTCTAGAGAGTTTTAGAAAGAGAGAGGACTGAAAAAGCAATCTGAAATATCATATTCACGAACTGATATAACATGGTCCGCTCGAGCGTCAAATACACTAACCCAGTACTTTTGCAGACAGGTCAAACTTCTGAAACCAAACATTCTCCGCTTGAGTGCATAAACGGCCGTTTGAGCAGAGAAGCAATTTCGAATGCATTTTGCATTTTTGCTTCGGGGGTGCTGCCCCTCGACCTTGCCAAGGCGCTGCCCTCGGACCCGCCAAGGGGCACTGTCTCCTTGACCCTCGTGAGCTGACCGGGTAGCTCGATCCTCGACCGGCCCAGTCGAAGTTGAAAACATGAAAGAAGGATTGAAACCAGGATCGTTACAAATTGTCTTCTTCTAATTAGGAATGGTGAATGAGTACTGGAAGGTGAGAGAATGATACGTGGAATCTATTAGGAATTGTCCCTTTCTAATTAGGATCGTAGGACACGAAATAATAAACAATAAAGATAAACAAATTAAAGAAATCATACATACATAAGAACACTAGGATTTACGTGGTTTACCCCAAAATAAGGTTATGCCCACGGTTGTTGCGGTATTCACTATGATAAAAAAAAAATAATACACTCTCTTACAGAAAAGAGGTGTTCCCTTCATCAATTTATAAGTATAGAATTAGGTAGGGGTGGTCACGGTTCAGTTTTGGATGGTTTGCGGATCGATTTGGACCCATCTGCATGTATCCAGTTTGGGAAAAATTTAACCCATAACCGCCTGTAGTGCGGGTTGCAATTTGTGTGAATAGGATTCGCAGATGTACAGGCGGTTATGGACGGTTTGCGAATTGGACTTTCTTCTTTAAAAATTTATTTTCGATTCTTTTTTTTTTTTTTTGCCATTTTGTAAATAATTATTTTGGGCCTTTTTCCCCCCATTTTCTAAAATACTCCAACATTAATAATTAATGAATTAAAACTTATAAAATTAAAAACACAACAAAATCAATTCTTAACACAAACAAATCATTCAAAATCCTAAACTTTTAAATCAAATCATAAACTAACACAAGCACATCTTTCAAAATCCTAAACTAGATCATCAATCTCATTCACTATCTATTACCCAACAATACAATTAAAGTGAAATCATTCAAAATCCTAAGCTTACCTAAAACTAATTCTTCGTTAAATTTTACATTCATCCAAAATGAAATAATGAAATAACAACGGTTTAGGTTTTTTTATAAAAAAAAGAAAAAAAGTCTAAGTACGGGCGGGTTCTTGCGGGTAAAGGTTAAACCCGTAACCCCCAACCCGCAATCATGTCATATTCCAAATTGCATCCATCTGTATTATGTCTACGAAACTACTCATTTATATGCGGATCGGTTCGAGTTAGGCAAGTTGAGCGGTTCGGATAACCATATGCCCAACGCGGAAGCAGCATGGAAATTACTAAACTACCCAAAAAATTCAGGGGAGGCCACCCTAAACCTCCTTTTCCCCTGACCCCTCTTCCCTTGGAAGTAAGCCCCTCCAAACCCCCCATTGAACCTAGGGTTCAATGAACAGTAATTATCATGATCCACAAGACCCAACAATCAACACTGAGTCATCGACATTAGAACCCGAAATCAATCATGCCTCAATTATTTTATCTATCATTTTTTTCAACTCTGAGACAAGATCGATTACATAGACCTTGAGAGTAATTGAGATTTCTTAGAATCATTATAAGTGCTTCTTTTTTGGAAAAATTATTGGTTAGTCTAAGGACGCCACGTGGTCATGCCCCTCACCAATTACAATTTACCATACCCCCCATTTTCCTCAATCACCCAACACAAATTCATTGGCCTTATCCCCTCCACCAATCACAATACTGTTAGGGCACCATGTGGCAGTGCCCCAAGACCAACCAATAACTTCTCATTTTTTTTAGTTCAAGATAGTAGTTTGGAATTCCTGAGATGTAATATCCCTGTTCCGTAATATGTTAATTGGTCCTTAAAATGAGTATGATTATGTGGTTAATATAATTTTGTGTGCCATTATGTGAAAATATGTGGTTTTGAATTTCTATTTGTTCACCGTAGGGACATCTGTTTGATTATCTGCTTTGGAAATTAAATTAAAGGCCTTATCGGCCACGGAACCCAAAATTAATTGCGCCATTGTGATTAGCGTAATTTTTAGAGCCTACAGTGAAATTTAATTGAAAATTGATTTGGATCAAATTAATCAGATTAATATTGATGATTTAGTGCCCAACTATGGCTGATTTTTGGACTCAAAGAAGGAGAGAGGGTCGGCTAAGAGGGAGAGGGTGAAAGAAATTGAGAGTTTGATTTTGAAGGCTTGGAATTTGAAGGCCAACTCTAAATTGGACCATAAATTGAGAGAATTGAGCCTCTAGGTAAGCATTGATTCTTGAATTCATGAGTTTAATGTGTAATCTTGTGTGTTCAAGGGTTGTTTGTGATCAAGAGTATGATTTGAGTTCATTTTGTTGAAATTGAGGCTTGATATGTGCATGCATGCAATGAACTCCCATGAAATCACAAATCTAGCATGTAATTTGTGAAATTGTGAAAGATTGGTAGTGTAATCCCACATACAAGCATGTCTTTGTTAAATTTTATGGGAATGAGCATTAATTGCATTATTTGAAGTGAATATGAAGTCAAAAAGGGCATGCATGTACAAATCACGGGAGTATAAGTCTTGAATGTTTGAATTTGAGCATGTTGGTGATGAGGTTGTGATATTTTGGGACATGCATGCAAATAAATTATGAAATTGAGCTTCAATATGTTGTAAATTATGCTTGTACCATGTTAATACATGTCGATGAGTAATTTGAGCCATAACATGTATAAATTGTTGGTTGAAAGTCGAAATGAAGCTCAAGAACACAATTCTGGGTTTTTCAGAATTTTGAGGTCCGCTCGAGCGGGAAATGTGTGCTCCCAGTACTTTTTGCAGACTTGATGTCCGCTCGAGCGGGGTAATTCACGCTCGAGCGGGGGAGCTATTTTGACAGGCCTTCCGCTCGAGCGCCCTATTTAACGCTCGAGCGTATTTTTGATGCAACCAGCACTTTTGCAGGCCTATAGGGTCCGCTCGAGCAGGAAAGTCCACGCTCGAGCAGGGACCCTGTTTTCTGAAATTTTGTCTACAGGTTCTGTGTTTCGTTTTCCGTTCTCTTTCACTTGCAAGTACTCTTAGGCATATGTTAAGCATTATAAATGAGTTAAAGAGATAAAAATGAAGCCTAAAGAGGAAAATGTGAATTTTGAACGGATTGAATTGTTAATGACCCTTGTATGTTCATGGCATGTGTAGGGTCGAGTTCCAGGGCGAACCAATCAACCGATCACTGTGAGTAATATCTGACATATGTTATTGGCCAATTGCTAAAGTTTGTAAAGTTCATTAATTTGAATGGTAGACACAGTTTGATATGAAAGGCCTATGAGCCAGTTTGATACGAAAGGCCTATGAGCCAGTTTGAAATGAAAGGCCTATGAACCAGTTTGATATAAAAGTTTGAAAAGGCCTAAAAGCCAGTTTGACATGAACAGATGAATGGACCTAAGGTCGTTTTGATACAAATGAATGGACCGAAGGTTATTTTGATAGAAATGAGTGGACTGAAGGTCGTTTTGACATATATGAATGGACCTAAGGTCGTTTTGACATGAATGAGTGGGCTGAAGGCCGTTTTGACACGAGTGTATAAGCCAAAGGCCGTTTTGACGTAAACGAATGGGCCGAAGGCCATTTTGACAGAAATGAACGGGCCAAAGGCTGTTTTGACATAAATGAATGGGCCGAAGGCCGTTTTGACATGAATGGAAATCTGAAGGGGCCACGGGCCAAAATGTTTGAAACTACAGTCATTTGATTTGAATTTCGTATAGTTATATATATCTGTTAAATAGAAATATGGATTGGCCCCAAGGCCGTTTGGAACATGTTATTCTACATTGTTATGTAATTTCTGTATTGGATATTATTCACTGGGCTATCGCTCACGCTCATTCATGTGTTTGTAGGTGAGCCAAGAGACATCCAAACCCAGCCCAAGTGAAGTCTGTGAGGAACAACAAAGGCTTTTGGAGAGTCAGCCCTTGTGTCTCACGCACGAGACCCATCTTCGCCCTTCCGTTCTGTATTTATATTTTGTCATATTGGCGAAGTTTTTGATTATGTCTGTATATAGTTTCATGGGTTGACTTAGTTGGATGATCCTGTCTGTATAGAACCTTCTGGTACTATGTTTCGTTTGTGAGTTATTAACGTACATATGTATGGTTTGTTTTGATATGCATATAAGCACGGCTCTATGGACAAAGTTTTAAATTTCTACTTTCGTTTGGCCCCTTTACTCTGATGAGTTATGTCTGTTTTGGTTTGAGGCCGTAGGTAATCTCAAGATTACTGGCCGGTAATGTCCTTAACCCATAGGGGCGGGTTCGGGTCGTGACATGAGAAGTTCAATGAGTGTAACAATTCTAGTGGATTCATATGTTGTTCAATGTTACCGCTCTCTGTTGGACATAATGTATTTGTAATTTCATATTTTTGCGATTCTCCAGGCAACATAGATAACATGATGGCATTCAATTCATCAACATTGGTATTCTTCGGTACCTTTGGATAGGAGCTATCATTGTATCTAATAGTCAATTTTGGATATATTGCATTAATCAACTTAGTAAAACACGTTGTCCATTTCTAATATGGAATTCATTGGGAATTTGAATCCAGTTTTTTTCACCACCTTTAGTCAAAGAAGTTACAAGTATCTTCCCATCACCAATCATCAATATCCAATTAACAAAATCACTAAGTCGCTAATGTATTTGAATAGATGTTTTATAAGTCATAATATGCATGTTGGTCCTTAAAAATGATTCCAAATATTCAATTCCTTCAATGATACTAACAATGGTTTCTTGTCTAACTTTTGGTACAGCAGCTAAAATTTACCTAAGGCACCACCAAATATAAACAAATTTTCACCAAATACTCAATCACTGGAACAAAATTTTGTGCCCTTCAATATAACCCTAAAAGTATGATCAACAATTTGAATCCATGACGATGTTGCATTGGGCATCATCCTATATAATCAACGATTCCTTTTGAATTGATTTAGCTAAATTTATTTGTTGGCTAATATTACAACTCGAGTACTTGTCTAGGTTAATTGGGATTTTAAAACGTGAATGCACCATTCTACCTCTTCGTAATAACAAAGTAACAATGGTTGACGATGCAATTGAGAGGGAAATTTTTCTTTTTGATTTGAATTTTTATTTATTTATTAATGTTCTCCACAAATACGTTTTTCCTACTCCAACACTCCCATATTTGAAAAATAACCCCCTTATTTTCAATTGTATGCATCTATTATGGTATCATAAACTTTTAATTGATCAATATTCAAACCAAAATGTAATGAATTGAATAATTGATCAATATTCAAACCAAAACTTTTAATTAAGCACTATCATACTCCAATTTTTCTCTAATGAGCCTATTTAAAATAAAGTGAGTACCTTGTAAAAAAGGTAATAGAATATGTGAAAAATCTTTAAGATCTTTCATTTCTATTCTATACATATTCAATTTCTCGCAATTTAATTTTGTTCAAACTAAACAAAACTTTATAACCAACAAAATACTGCATTATTCATAAAAAAGAAAAGAAAAAGAAGAGCCATTATATTTCAAATAACATACAAGTTAATCAACACAAAATAAGTTACATAACAACTTTACCCTTGAAATGGAAAATTTTCCATTTGAAAAGGAAATGATATTTTTTATTGTCCTTATTTAGAACGAGATTCAAAATTTATGATTAAATATAACACGATTGAAAGATTAGAGATCAAAGTGTCCTCAAACTACAGGAACTATTAGTGTAATTCGCCATTGACAAAAATATTTAACAAATGAAAAAATTGAAAAAAAAAAGAAGAAAAGAATAAAGAACAAATCATTATTAAAAAAAAAAAAAAAAAGATGTGAGAATCTAAAATATTTGCACCTTGCATGAAAATTTAAAAAAAACATGGTTACAATTACACTTTTGCCCCTCCAGTCCCTTTCACTCATCCCTCTCTCTCTTCTCTCTTTCCGTGCATTCTCTGCTCACTACAAACCTTAATCTGGTGTTGGCCAACCCTTCTGATGTTAGTATGCCCTTTTCTACCTCCCATACCATCACTAACCACTCTCACAGCCTCTCTCATCCTTCTCTTCCTCATCCTACCCCTTTCACTCTTCCCTTCATCTTTTCTCTTTTCTACTCATTCTCCGTACCCTTAGCAAATCCTAACCCTTTCAGCATCAGCATCCTCTTTTCCCACCTTCCCCACCGCCGCCAACCGATTCCTTGACCTCCTATGTCTCCTTTCAAGACATTATTTTTCTCTCACTCTCCACTATTTTCTTATTTATCTCTTCGCATTTTGAAAACCCTAACACTGACCTTGACATCCCCACCCTTACTGTGAATCAGATCTGTCGAAACCTCTTCTATCATCTTCTCTCTATTTCTCTCTCGCTCTTGTCTCTCTTTTGCGTAATCTCACTCTCTCATAGAAGTTGCGACAGGGAAACAGGGTAAAATAGAAACATGATAAGGTTGAGGTTGGGTTAAGGTTGGAGGTGAGTTCAGATCATCTGCCGTCATTTCTTGTGGCCCTTCTTGCCGCCCACCAAAATGACGTTGTTTTCACTATTTTTTTTCCTTTCTTATTTTTCTTTTCAGCCACTTTTTGTTTTTGAACCCTAGCCTCTAAAATAGATGAACAGAGAGTCAACGATCTGGACAAGAGAGGCGACGAACAGAGAGGGCTGAGCTGATTTCCCAACGAGGCGACGGGAGCGAGGAGAGGTGGCGATAGACAAACAGAGAGAAGCGACGAGAGGTTGAGCTGATTACTTCACTTGTTTCTCCAACCCAAATCCCAGGTGATTTTTTTTCTATTTTCCCTCATATTCTTTCTTGGGTTTTCTTTATTTTTCTCTTTTTTATCTTTGTTAATGACTAATCGAGTTTGTAGGTGTTTTTTCCCCTTCATGTTCCTAATTTATCTGTTTTGAATTGATTTTCAATTTGTTGGTGTTTGTTTGTTTGTTTGCTATCACTAGTAGGTGGTTTAGGTGTGGTGTAATGCTCATGTATATAAATTTATATATTTATGTCAATTGAATGGTATGTGATTTGTTGAAATTTGTGATTTTTATATGATGGGTGTGATTCATTTTGATGCATTCTAACAATTCTTGAAGATTTTGATTTGGGTTTTGAGATTCAATGCTCGAATTATCATTTTGGATGGTGATAATCTTCAATTGTTCTTAAAAAATTTGTCTTGTAGTTGGCTAGAATTGGGGGAAATGGTTTGTTTCCAATGGCCATTTAACCCTTTCATTGTCTTTAATGTAGAGCGAAACACATTAGTGTTAGCTAATTTTTACTTTTTGTCATCAATGACAAGAGCCAATTTAGGATTGATTTTAGTTCCTCTTTTACTATTGGGTGTAAATTGAAAAGTAGTCAGCCATTGCTGCTACTGCATATTCTTCTTTGTCCAGTTTAGTTACTTATTTGATTTTTAATTCCCAAAACACTTTGAAAATAATACACATTATGTTTCTTAACTCCTACCTAATGAGTCTCTTCTTAACAAGCTCTCATGATCAGTGTGCTCTGATGTGACTCCGACAGACGACTCTGGCAGTGAGGTGGGGGGAGGCGGTGACCAACGAGGTCCCTTTCATCCTTATTGTGTGCTCTCACGCACTCACATGCCTGTGCATGCTTGCATTTATATATGAATAAAATTACAATGCCAAAATAACAATAATAATAATAATAATAATAATAATAATAATAATAATAATTGTACGGGGGGCAAATATTCGGTACCGCCTGTATTCCTTGCGTCCAAGCTCCGCTTCGATCCGATTAACCTGCGAGCACAACGGCGGTGAGCTACCCGGCGGTGTGTTGTTGGAAAACCCCTCCGACGGTCAAGTTAGCACACACTTAGAGAGAGAGAGAGAGAGAGAGAGAGAGAGGAAGAGAGTTTCTCTCACCAGATGAAGTTCCATCCCCAGCATGGGGGGCGCAGTCATGCTTATATACTTCCTGCGCTCACATCTGCATCCATTCGCTTATTAACACGTGGAGCTGCTCTCCTATCTGTCAGCGCAAATTCAGCTAAACACCACCTAATCAAACCGCCAGTTGGCATCGGTGGAAATGGGCAGCCCGACGGAATTATCATGGCCTCCTTCGACCAAGCTACTTAACGAGCCCAACAGTGCCTCTCGCCGAGCTCCATCACAACCGAGCTCCGTAGCATTCCAGTACAGCCGAGCTCCAGACAGGTTAGGTCGGTCCAAGGGAGACCTTTCCGCCAAGCTACATGCGCGACCAATAAGCCCGGGTTAACAGACAATCATCTCGGCCGAATGGGCCCTCGACCTCAACCGAGCAAACCAACTCTGGATTAGCCCAAGTTAGCTCGGCCCAAACGCGCTCGGACCTCTTTTTAGCCCGGTCATTACCACGGCCCAAAGCCAGATTATGAAATCTCCCTCACAATTGTCCCTTAATTCTGTCTGCATTTGCGTGATCGGAATTACATTACAAGGTCGGGCTAGACTTTTTGCTTTATGGTTCACTTTGCTTGGTCTAGAAACCTCAAAGTTGGTAAACAAAGTAAGCTCATCAACTCGCTTCTTGGCAAGTAAAATCAACTTGGCAAGGACCTTCAAAGTTAGCGAGGAAAGCCAGCTCAGCAACTTTATTCTTGGCGAGCAAGGTCAGCTCGGTAAGGAACTCCAAGGTCGGCGAGCAAGGTCAGCTCTGCGACTTGCTTCTAGGCGAGCAAGATCAGCTCGGCAAGGAACTCCAAGGTCGGCGGGCAAGGTCCGCTCTGCGACTTGCTTCTTGGCAAGCAAGATTAGCTCAGCAAGGAACTCCATGGTCAACGAGCACGGTCCGCTCGGCAACTTGCTTCTTGGCAAGTAAGATTAGCTCAGCAAGGAACTCCATGGTCAACGAGCACGGTCCGCTCGGCAACTTGCTTCTTGGCGAGCAAGATTAGCTCGACAAGGAACTCTAAGGTTGGCGAGCAAGGTTAGCTCGGCGACTTTCTTCTTGGCGAGCAAGATCAGCTCAGCAAGGAGCTCCATGGTGAACGAGCAAGGTCTGCTCGGCAACTTGCTTCTTGGCGAGCGAGATTAGCTCAGCAAGGAACTCTAAGGTCGGCGACCAAGGTCAGCTCGTCAACTTTCTTCTTGGCGAGCAACATCAGCTTGGCAAGGAACTTAAAGGTCGGGGAGCAAGGTTAGCTCGACAACTTACTTCTCGGCGAGCAAAATCCTCTCGGCAAGGAACTCAAAGGTCGGCGAGCAAATTCAGCTCGGTGACTTTCTTCTTGGCTAGCAAGATCAACTCGGCAAGGAACTCCAAGGCCTCGAGCAAGGTCCACTCGACGACTTGCTTCTTGGCGAGCAAGATTAGCTCGGCAAGAAACTCCATGGTCAACGAGCAAGGTTAGCTCAACAATTTGCTTCTTGGCGAGCAAGATCAGCTCGGCAAGGAACTTTAAGGTCGGTGAGCAAGGTTAGCTCGACGACTTTCTTCTTGGCGAGCAAGACCAGCTCGGCAAGGAACTCCAAGGTCGGCGAGCAAGGTTAGCTCGACGACTTGTTTCTTGGCTAGCAAGATCAGCTCGGCAAGGAACTTAAAGGTCGGCGGGCAAGGTCCACTCCGTGACTTGTTTCTTGGCGAGCAAGATCAGCTCGGCAAGGAACTCCATGGTCAACGAGCAAGGTTAGCTCAGCGACTTGCTTCTTGGAGAGCAAGATCAATTCGGCAAGGAACTCTAAGGTCGGCGAGCAAGGTCAGCTCGGCGACTTTTTTTTTGGCGAGCAAGATCAACTTAGCAAAGAACTCCAAGGTCGCGAGCAAGGTTCGCTCAGTGACTTGCTTCTTGGCAAGCAAGATTAGCTCGGCAAGGAACTCCATGGTCAACGAGCAAGGTCAGCTCGGCGACTTGCTTCTTGGCGAGCAAGATCAGCTCGGTAAAGAATTCTAAAGTTGATTAAAACCATCAACAAACCTCTTGCCGGGTAAAATTCATCCGACAAGGAATTTCAGAGTTGATAAAATCATCAACAAACCTCTTGCCGAGTAAAATCCATTCGGCAAGGAATTCCAAAGTTGATCAAAACCATCAACAAATCTCTTGCCGAGCAAAATTCGCCCTAAGAGGAATTTTGATCTTTTCATCAAAATGATTGTTAGTTGCCCCTTAGACCGCACTAAATCCGCTTGGCGAGGCAAAAATACAACAACTCTCAAGAAAATAGTCTACTTGTTTCATTGTGCCAATGGCAAAAAGGGTTACAAAAATAGAACTAAGAACAAACCTTTAGATTAGCAGAGTTCGATGTTCTGAAAATGGATCGGCCATTTACATTTCAAGAGTTTTATGCCCCTTTTCCTCGGCTTTTTTATAGACGTTTTCCAAAAAGCGAACTCCCTATATCTCTTCCATGGTGGTTTGCATGGCCATCATCTTGTCCGACTACGTGAACCTTTCGCACTACTCTCTTATTCTCTACTACCAGACTTGTCGCCACGGTAGCTACGGCTGCATCGTTTTCGACTCAGATGTGCTCATTAATGTGTTGCATGAGCAATTCCATGGTTGACGGTTGATTCATTGTGAGCCAGTCTCTCAGTCGATGTCCAATTGGAAGACCGCGCTTATGCTTAGTGATTGTAAGGTTGGTCGGGCAATCAAGGATCTCGTTGAAAGTTTCCCAATACTTAGTGTTATACGCCTTCAAAGAGTCGTCTGGCTCCATCTTTACTCTCAAGAGATGGTCAATTTCCTTGGGCATTTTAGCATTTGTCTTAAATCTAGTGACAAATGCCTCTGCCAACTGTAGCCACCCCTCGATGCTCCCCTCTGGCAGCTGTGGACACGCCCCAAACGACTCGAGCTCCGCGCGCTAAAATGGTGCGGGATTCTGTTCTGTTCATTGGGCTTACCACAGTTCGGACTCAAATGTCACGGTTCTGAATCTAATGTCACATTGTGCGATGTGAGACCGATAAATCACCAAAGAGTCCAAATCTGGCAAATCGTTTTGGAAAACTAATTTTTACTAAAGAAGTGCCAAACATGGACTGCTTTGCCAGATATAGAGTCGCCACCTAAATATTTTTTTTTTTTTGGGAATTTAGGAAACCCTGACTCGTGCCTAAGGCCACGTGTTCGTCATCACCAAAGTTTCCTCGGCTCGAGAACTTGGGTACGATTGGTCATTTAATGAGCACCCCCGCTCGCCCAATCAAAGATCGGCCTGTACTAAGCATGATACCTTGTTTTTGAAAACACATGTGCTCTTATTCCGATTAATTAGCTAGTCTTACTACGTGATGCGCACAGCAAACAAGTATAGACTAGATTGCCTAATTTGGAACAAAGCATCGCATATCCGTTTGTTTGGAAAATGGTTTGAAGTTTGCTACTCGCAAGTAGGCTAAAATGCAGATTTCAATGAATTGTTCCAATTCAGGTGATCCAACCTTCACCCACAGGCATTCAGGCAGTTATATCAAATAAGCAGTTAGCCTCATGGCAAGCATGCTAACATGGCAACATTAACACACATGCAGTATACTAAAGCGTAAACGCTTACAGTGTACTCCGAGCCAAAACAAAGAACTAGTTAGAAATCATGCATGATCCTAGTTCATGTTAAGATGTCTAATGCAACACATGCAAATATGCAACTAAGATAGGCTCGGCTATCCTAAAATGTCATGTGAAATGCAACTTGATAACATGCTATTAAACACGTATTCAAGTAATGTATTGAAAGTACAATGCAGTTAGTATGATGCGCCGAGCCCAGTGCATGCAATACAGGTGAATAGATGCACGCATGCGAGCATAAGGTATGCTAAATGAGACATGCCCTAAAACTAACCATCATAAGTGGTTAAGTAAAAGGGAGAAAGAAATGGAGATTGGAAGACATGCATCACACACACGCACATTTATTACAACAAATGGCCCTCTCGAGGAAGAGACCGAATAAAAAGCTAACTAGCTAATCTAAGCTAATTAAACTAATTATTACACAACAAATTAATTAACTAACCCTAGTTAACTAATTATTACAAAATAACTTGAAATAGCTAAACGCATTAACTATTAAGGTACAAACCAAAGCATAAGCTAGCTATCTAAGCATCGCAGCTAAGGAAAGCAATAAAATAGGAGGTTTCCAGAGGGAGAAGGCTGGATGCATGCTCGGTTGCCTCGTTCAGAAATCCGTCGCGATGCCCCAATTTGCCTCTGTTTGCAACTGCTCTCAGAAACTTACACCAAGCTCCAGAAAGATGAAACTCCACCTTGGGAACCCTGTGGAAGGGTGGCCGACCACTTTTGGTTGTTGAAAACCAGAAAAAGTGGTCGCCACCATTTTTTAGCCGGCCGACGGGTTATTCGCTAAATCGCAATTTCTCGCAACAGAGAGCAAGAAAGGGCATGGCAATGTATTTGCAAGATATATGTGCACAACCACCCTCCCTATCATGTCATCAACTCAAGGGAGTGTAGGTTCTCGACCCTCGGGCCACCAATCACGCATTTCAATGCATGATGGCCGACAGGCGAAGTTGCACAATTCAATATAAAATGAATGCACAAGTAAACACATAAGGCCTTAAAACTTTATCATGTATGATCAAGAACGTCGGCGATTGGGAATTGAGGCACGTTTCATCACTTGAAGTATGAAACGTCCCTCGTTTCCCATGTTTGGACTAACACCTATTCGAAACACAATGCAACACATAACATGGCATGCACAATGCTACTACATGGCATACACAATGCAAGGGACAGGCATGCAACAACATGCAATACAACATGATCAAACTACCAATGCAAATGGCATGCAAACAATGCTAACACATGCATGCACAATGCAATGCTATAAGGGCAACTTTGCAATGTTAGGAACATGCATACTCAATGCAAGGAACAACTTGCCATACACAATGCAAATAACCACATGGCATGCACAATGCAATGTAGGATGGCATACTCAATGCAATGAAACAACATGGCATACTCAATGCAATATACATGGCATAATCAATGGACTTAAACCAAAAGGAGTATACCTTAGTCATGCCCAAATTAGTGGCCATTGGTGATAAAATCAAGGCACAAAAGGCAAAGTATGCATGCACAATGCGTTGGCCACTCAACTAGGCCCAAGAGCACAACCCTCAAGAAGGGTCAAAGAATGAGAAAAGTGCAAGTGTAACAACACTAAGTGCACTGAAATTAGACAAGAAATGATGCCTAGCATTTAATCAAAACAAGTAAAGCACGCAATGGTCCTTAAAGCATGAAGCTAACAAGGAGGATTACAAAGGAGGCATGCAATACATGGCACAAAAGCATGAACCAAGCATGGACAGAGCTTGATTAGGTCTAAACTAAGACCAAAACATGCTAAGATGGAGGCTCAAAGGTCAAGGCATGCAAGCATACAAGCTAGGCCATAAACTAGGCAACAAATGCACAACCCTTAGAGGCACTCAAAGGGTGAATGAAGTGAGAACATGGCAAGTCTATGTGCTCTGAAATGTCATGTTAGATGATGCCAAATCATGTACACAACATAAATGAATCATGAAATGGTGCTCAAAGCTTGAGGCAAGCAAGAGCACTTGTATTATAGCTATACAAAACATGAAGCATGTGGCTAAGGCAACCCAAAAAAGCCCTAGAACATGTTAAAATGAGTCTAAAACATGCATGGAAGGAAGCCAAAACATGCTATCATGAAGGACATAAGGCATGATGCATACAAGGCAAATAAGGTGGATTACACTACACCTATTAGAACCAAGCATGGGATGAATTAAGCAACAAAATCAGAGTTATATCATGGCATAATAACCCCCAAAACACATTGAAATGATGGCTCACAAGCGAAGGCATGAAGGCATACACAATGGTTCATGTTAAGGCATAAAAGGGCAAACCCTCCAACGCATTAAAAGAGCACAAAATGCAAGTGCATGAGCATGAAACATGGACTGAAATAACATTACAAATGATGCCAAATCATTCAAATAGTCCAAGTAATGCATGCTAGAGGACTTGATGCACAAAGCTAATAAGCTAGATTGCACTATGGCTATACAAAACAAGTCATGCATGACCAAGACAACACAAATCAGACTTTAAACATGCTAAAACATGAACAAAGTCTTCTTAGAGCTGAGCCAAAAGCATGCTAAAATGACATGTCAAAGCATGATGCATGTTAGGTAATTTCATGGGATTGCACTACAGGTGCTAAGTTGAAAACAGTATGCAAATAAAGCTAAAAGGTTAAGCAAGAATGAAGGATTTAAGGGTTAAAGACTCACCCTTGATGACCCTCTTCAAGGCTGGAACTCCAGCAGGTTTTTCAAGCTCAAACCGACCCAAGAACACCAAACACAACCTCAAGAGGCCTCAGCAACAAAGGTATGGTGTTTTAGTGTGTGTTTGTGCACAAAAGTATGATCAAATGACACTTTTAAGGCACAAAATGAAGAACAAGAGTAAGATAGATACAACTATGTAAGTATATCTCTCAAGGCACAAAATTCTGAACCTAGAGGAGGGAGGAGGAGCCTCCCTCTTATAGAGAGCAAAAGCATAAGCTTCTTGGAGAAGCTAAGCTCCAAGGCAATCCCTTCATACACGTGTGTGGAGGCGCCCCGAGGGCCTTGCTTCCCACAGTTCAGACTCAAAATGTCACGGTTTTGAATCTAATCCCGCAAAGTGCAATGCGAGACCGATAAATCACCAAAGAGTCCAAATCCAGCAAATCGTTTTGGAAAACTGATTTTTAAGAAAGAAGTGCCAAACATGGACTGCTTTGCCAGATACAGAGTCGCCACCTAAATATTTTATTTTGGAGGAATTTAGGAAACCCTGACCCGTGCCTAAGGCCATGTGTCTGTCATCACCAAAGTTGCCTTGGCTCGGGAACTTGGGTACGATTGGGAAAGGTCATCTATGAGCACCCCCGCTCGCCCAATCCGAAGATCGGCCTGTACTAAACATGATATATTATTTTTGAAAACACATGTGCTCTTATCCCGGTTATTAGCTTAAAATTACTATGTGATGCGCACAACACACAAGTATAGATCGGATCGCCTAAATTAGAACAAAACATTTCATGTTTGTTTATTGGAAAATGGTTTGATGGTGCTACTCGCAAGTAAGCTAAGACGTGGATTTGCCACCTTCAAGTGGGCTTAAGAAAACATGATTTTGCCATAATCAAGTGGGCTTAAAACTCGCATTTCAATGAATTGTTCCAATTCAAGTAATCTAACCTTCACCCACAGGCATTCAGGCAGTTATACCACATAAGCAGTTAGCCTCATGGCAAGCATGCTATCATGGCAACACTCACACTCATGCAGGGATGCTGAAGCATAAAAGCTTACCTCGTACTTCGAGCCAAAACAATAGCTATTTAGTAATCAGTGCATGATCTTAGCTATGTTAAGATGGCTAATGCAACGCATGCAAAATGCAACTAGAATAGGCTCGGCTAATCTAAGAATGGCATGTGGAATGCGACAACTCGATACACGTATTTAAGTTGGAGTTGAAATACTATGCCGTTAGCATGATGCGCCGACCCGGTGCATGCAATACAGATGAATGATGCAATCATGCAAGCATAAGGATGCTAATTGAAACATGACCTAAAACTAACCACTGAAAGCAGGTAAGTAAAAGGGAGAAAGACGTGGGGTTGGAAGACATTCACACACTCACGCACACTTATTACAAAATTTGCCCTCTCGACTTAGGGTCCGAATGAATAATACAAATTGACTAATTAACTAACTAACTAGCTAATTAATTATTACACAATACTTAACTAATTAGACAAATTAATTAAGCTACTAAAGCAGTAAAGAGGCCTTGGAAAGAGGGACAAATGCATGCATGCTCGGCTCCGCTCGGAAATCTATCACCATGCTCATGCTGCCTTTGTTTACCCTGCTCTGCACCTCTAAAAACTGCACAAGTCTCAAGGATGCTTCTGAATCACCTTCTGGGTGTTGTGAGAGGCCATCGGCCAAAGGGAACTGGTCATCGACCATTTGTAAGGCTCTCGACCAACAATTTTTAGCCGATCGGCATTGAAGATGGCCAGTCGGCCATATCTTCCTGCAGAATGTTGTTTTTAATGTAACAGAGGACAGACAGAGCATAGCAATGCATTTTCAAGGAAATGTTTGCACAACCACACTCCTTATCATGTTTAAAACTCAAAGGAGTATGGTTCTCGACTCTCGGGCCACCAATCACGCATTTCAATGCATGATGGCCAAAGAAGCCAAGTGTACAATTTAATGTCAAATGAAATGCACAAAACACATAAGGGGCCCCAACCTCTATCATAATTGATCAAGAGGCAAGGGATGCATACACAATACAATGCGGCAAGCATGCAAACTGCTATACAATACAACATGATTGACTCGAAACTAATGGCATGCCAACTCAATGCAATGCAACCTAAGCATGCAAGCAAAGCTAATGCAACATGAGTATGCCCACAACAATGTCATGCAACCTAAACATGCAAAGACAAGCAATATTAAACCAATGTAATGTATGCATGATTAACTTAACAAAGCAACACAAGCATGCAAATATAAGGTCATATAACAAGTATGCAACAACATGCAATGCAATATGCATGCAACAACATGCAAACCACATACTCAACGGACTTAAACTAAAAATGGACAGACCTCAGCCATGCCCAAATCAGTGGCCATTATGATGAAATGATGACATGAAATGCAAGGCAAGCATGCATGCCAATTGGCTTATCTCCTAGGCATAAGGACACAACTCTCAAAACATGAGCAAGGAGTGACAAACATGAGAATATGGCAATGAATTAAGCTCTGAAATCTCATATGAATTGATGCCAAATCAACCAAACAATGCAAGCATAGCATGTTAGGATGTTCAAAGCTTAAGGCTAGCCATAAAGCTTGTACTAAGGCCACATGAATCAAACCCCAAAGGGCCAAGGACAACCAAAACAGCCCTAGATCATGCCAAAATGAGTCTAAAACATGCACGTACTAAAGCTAAAACAAGCCAACATGAAGGGCATAAGACAAGATGCATGTAAGGCCAATAAGGAGGGTTACACTACACCTACCAAGACCAAGCATGGCATGACTTAACCAACAAAAATCAGAGTTATGACATGTCAAACTAACACCAAAAATTTGCTAATACCAAGTCAACACATGCTAGAATAATAAGCTCACTCATTAGGCATGCAAGACTAGTAAAGAGGACTTACACTACAAGTGTAAGAAGCAAATGAGGGATGTTATAACCAAGTAAAAACGGAGCTATCATGGCAAAATAGGATCAAATACACACTGAAATGGTGGCCCAAAGTCCTAGATATGATGGCATGCACAATGACCCATTCTTAAGGCATAAAGAACCAACCCTTCAAAGCATTGAAAGAGTGACAAATCTGAGGGCATGGCTATGAAACATGCTCTAAAATTACATAACAAATGACTCCAAATCATTCAAATAGGTCAAGCAATGCATGCTAGTAGACTGGATGCACAAAGCTAACAAGCTAAGATGAACCATAGCTATACAAAGCAATGCATGCATGACCAAAATAACATAAATCAGACCTAGAGCATGCTAAAACATGACCAAAATCTTCTCAGAGTCAAGCCAAAATCATGCTAGAATGATAGTCAAAAACATGATGCATGTTAGGCTAGTGTGCAAATGTACACTACAAGTGTATGGAGCATGCACATGGTGACCAAACCAGCCATGGACAGAGTTAAGGAAGGTCCTAAAAGTCACAAAAAAAGTTCCTGAACTAAGCCGCAAAATGGTAGAAACACATGCTCTTTTGGAGGGCCATCAATACAGGCAAACAAGAGAAGAGGAGGGGGGACAACCCCCTCTTATTTTGAGCCTCAAAAAAAGTTTTCTACCACTGAAATTCCTCTAGAATTCAATGGTTTTAAGGCCAAAAGGATGTTGTTTGAAAAGTTTGAAAGTCAGCTCACAAGGCCTTACAAGCCAAGGAGCAAAAGGGGAAGACAACCCCCTAGCCAACCAAGGCACAACCAAGACTTTTAGGACTGAAAAACAGAGGAAAAAAACAGAGGTTTTTTTAGTTCAACACCACCCCAAAAAACAGCCCCAAAGTAGTGTGCAAAGGTGGTGAAGTAAGTGTGCAAAACAAATACAAAAGAGGAGAGATGCTTACCCTTGTAGCACAGCAGCAAAAAGGGTCCAAACTCTGAGCTAAAACCAGCTTTTGAAGCTCAAAATGATCCTCAAAGAACCTCAGCCCAATGGTAGTTGAGTTTGATCAAGGATGCCTAGGCAAAGGTGAGGTATATCTCCAAGTATAGCTCTTATTATGCACACAAAGGCAAGAGAAGGAGTGAGAGGCAGAGATTTGGCTCTGAAATTTCTAGAGAGAGAGGGATTTTTTAGAGTGAGAAGCTCCCAAAACTTGCTCAAGAAGTTCTAAGTCTTGAATATAAGATATTTGGCTCTATATATAACACAATAAGAGCTTTTGGTCGAAATATCTCATTTGGAAATATCTGATGCAGTGTATAACAGCTAAAGGAGAAATATCTGTCAATTCTGGGCTTTCTTAACACTTTTGGCCGACCGGCCATCTTTAGTACCGACATGCCACCATTTGTGGCCGATAAGGTTCACTTTTGGCCGACATATAGCTGCTGAGGTCAAATTGTGGCCGGTGGACTTTCATAGAGGCCGATGGAAAAAATCAATGCTGGTCCTTGACTTGAAGAAAGTCTAATTCCTTCATCTGGACTCCTGTTTAGGTCATTCTTGAGACTAAACTATAGCCCCAGAAGTCTTCTTTCCAAATATGCAAGTCTCACATCAAAATTCCATGTGTGCTAAGAGATATCCGTCTTTTAGTGAAGGTTGCTCAGTTTCGGTCCAACCGGAATGATGCCCAACTTCAACCAGTCATATCTCTCCCATCCGGACTCGACTTTAGGAGATTCTTAAGTGAAAAATGAAGCCCCGAAAGTAAGATTTCCAATGGTGGTGTCCTCATAGCTTAAATCCAAGTATGCAAATGGATAGACCTAATTTAGTGAGGGCCACTCGACTCTCTCTTAGCGATTCATGCCTATCTTCTTCTCCAACTTGGTTTCTTCCCTCTTCTCTTCTTTTCTTCAACTCCAAACTCCCGAACAAGGTGTTTTGAAAGATTTTTCCAAGATTTCATCTCTCTTTCATTCATTTCCCCTTTGTCCTTGCTCAGATTACCGAAAAGTGCAACATTTGACAAAATGCGAGCCTCGGAGCATCGTAGAAACTTTATTTCAGAAATGTTTTGAAAGAGAGGGTTTTAAGGTCTAAAAACCATTCAAAATAGCTTTGGTCCAAAATGGAGTGTAAGGTTGGGATTTGACTCTCCTCTTACCGAAGAAATCGAACTTTGCTCTGCATAGCTTGCATCACTAAGTAAACCATCAGTAACGCCCAAGTCTTAAGGGCGGTCAAAAATGGGGAGTCTACAACATGTATGGAGGATGGCTCTGGTGCTCTCCATCTGTGCCAGCTGGCCTAAAATATCTCCAAAAAGCTGAAGGAAAGCTGCCGACCAGTTAAGTGGTCGGCCAGCTACTTTTTCTGGTTTGTTGGAAGAGAAAGTGGTCGCCCAGTGGCTGGAAAGGCCAAAAGTGGTCGGCCAGGTGTCCAAATTGAAGCCCCAGAAGTTATCTTTCCAATGGCGCCGGCCTTGCATCAAAATTCCAACTGTGCAAAAAGTTAGGCCTGTTTTGGTGAAGCCGCGCAGTTTCGATCCAACCAGATTGATGCAACTTCTCCCAAACTAGTTTTCTTCTCTCCTTTCTCATTTTCTTCAACTCCAAACCCCTAAACAAGGTGTTTTGAAAGATTTTTCAGAGATTTCATCTCTCTTTCATTCATTTCTACTTTGTCCTTGCTCGGTTTACCGAAAAGCGCAACATTTAACGAAATGTGAGCCTCAGAGCATCGTAGGAACTTTGTTTCAAAAATGTTTTGAAAGAGAGGGTTTTAAGGTCTAAAAACCATTCAAAATAGCTTTGGTCCAAAATGAGGTGTAAGGTTTGGGATTTGACTCTCCTCTCGTCGAAGAAACCGAAACTTTGCACTGCACAGCTTTCAATACCAAGTAAGCCATCAGTAACGCCCAAGTCTTAAGGGCGGTCAAAAATGGGGTGTCTACAGTTACCCCTCTTTGACAGAGCTCAGAGTCATGACGTGATGTGAGTGAATGTCAAAGCCTAGAGACGACCCATTTTTGACAAGATCGAAGACTTGGACAAACAAACAAAAAACAGATAAATAAATGGTTGCCCCCGCAGGCTGCTTACGTATCCCTTTGCAAGGAATCAAACCAGCGTAGTTCAGGGGCAGAATGCAAAATGATATGCAATATTACAAAACAATGTAATAATATACAATGTAACGAAACAATGTAAATGATATGCAATGTATTTGAGATGATCAAACCACAAGCAGTACAAAACCACACAAATATCATAAAGGGATGGAGATGCAACATCAGACAACTTTTAACACAAAAAAGGCAGTGGGCACGAGCCGAACGACGCCTAACACAGGCTAAGTGCCTACATCATCAATACTGGCTTCAGTCCAACATGGATGCTTACACATAACAGAACCGTGTTTCAACGTGAAAGGGGTGCGAGCACATGCAAAACTATGTGTTTCGTAGAAAGACCACAAAGTACAAGTAATTGGGTGGTATGATACAAGTGAGGAATGATCTGTTGAGGAAACATTGTGATCCTACATGATGAATGCAACAAACTAAAATATGATGCAATGGATGCAATGGATGAAGTGAATAAGGCGCGTGACCAAACCACATTTTGCCTAGAAAAGGCATAGACACAAAACAGACCACGTCTAACACAGAAATGGTGCCGACACCCTCAGACCACAATTTCTTTAGTGGTATGGGTGCATACACATAATCACATAACCATGCTTTAATGCGAAAAGTATGGGCACATGCCAGACTAAGCTTAACATGGAAAGGATGCAGGCGATACAATGGATATGCAGTGAATGCATGCGATAAATGCTATGTACAATGCAATAAACATACTAGATGATGTAGTAGTTTACAAGTGAAGGTACCTTACAGGGGCAATTGGCAACGACCTACCTCAGTAAGGTCCTACCTCATGCTAATGTGGGAATCTTCCCCTTCTTCTCAGTTGAACCACAAGTATTACTTTTCTCCCTGACTATGGTCGTAGCTTTCCCTATTCTCCAACAGGGTGACAGACTAGGTTGGTTCAGTATCTAGAATTGGGGTGTATACCCGCTGCCTCAACCTATGGGGCTTCCATACAGATTTCAAGCCGGGGATACACCCCTGGGTATTTAAACCAGACTTCAGTCTCAGAAATCCCGAACCTTTGCATTCTAGGCATGAGCCATTCGAACTCTAGTTTCTACCATCTCAGTTGATCTCTTAGGAACTCACAACAAACACAAGCAGGTGGCTATACCAGACTACCGGAAGTCATTCGGCCACGACAAACACCAAAGGAATTGCACCTTCAGAGGATTTAAGGTCTCCTAGACTAGAGAGCACACAAGAAAGTACGATGTACAAGAAAGCGTGAGTGCATAAGACAGTGCGATGCGCAACAAAGCGCGAGTGCACAGGAAAGTGCGATGCGCAAGAAAACGCGAGTGCACAAGGCGGTCGATCGCGAAAGCAGTGAAGAAAGCACGAAAGTGCACAAGAAAGCGATGCACAAGAAAGCATGATATGCAAGAAAGCGCGAGTGCACAAGACAGTGCGATGCGTAAAAAAGCACGAGTGCACATGAAAGTGCGATGCGCAAGAAAGCACAAGTGCACAAGACAGTGCGATGCGCAAGGAAGCGCGAGTGCATAAGAAAGTGCGATGAGATACAAAAAGTAAGTGCACGAGACAGTGTGAGTGAGATATAATGTATAAGTGCACAAAGCAATACGAGTGAGATACAATGCACAAGAAAGTGCGAGGAATGTGCACAAAAGAAGTGCAATAAAATGCATGTTCTATGCAAGTGAGGTGCATTTTCTATGCGAAAGATACGAGCATTTTCTATACAAGTACAGGGGTATTTTCCATTCATGAAACAAGAGCATATTCTATGCAATATTGAAAGCATATTCCATGCATGAGGCAAGCATGTTCTCTGCAACAGTGAAAACATATTGAGGGAAACGAGCAACACTCAGTGTAATGCGTCATGTACATTATGAGATGAGTATAGGGCACTTTGCCACAACCTATTGAAATGTACTACGGGGGAAGGCAACTCAATAGGACTCTGTTAAGCACAAAAACAAAGTCAATAGCAAGAGCAGCCAATCACGCAGTTCAAAACAACCCATATATATAAACATGTAGGTATAAAGCACATGCATTAATTAGAGGGAATATGGCAATTCCCAAGAGAGTTTCGAAATGATCGGAGACAGTTTTCGAAGGCTGAATCATATCAGAATCATCATGATGGTAAATGCACCCTAATTCAGGGAAAAGTGCCGAACATATGGCTTTGGAAAATTGAGAGATAGGTTGGATCTAAACCCCTTGTTCAATTGATAACCCGATCAGATGCACTGAAAGTTGCCCCTAGTGTCCAGTCATTGGCCACCGATTGGGTTTTATGCCCCTTGTTCAATTGACGACCCAATCAAATGCACTGAAAATTGCCCCTAGTGTCCAGCCATTGGGCACTGTTTTAAACATTATGCAGGCACAGGTAATGGGGATCATCAGATCCGTTGTCAACCCATCAGGCTCATACCTCTCTTCTGGCATATTAAGAACCCACTTCAGTCCCTTTCAAAGTAGTGATAGATTCCTCATATACACTAATCATAAATGTGTTACCCCTTGCATAGGCACTCTCAGCTCATTTATGGATTCCACACATGGACTTGTTTCCGAGTTAGAGCGAACACTTGTGTATGGAATTTTGACAATGCTACTCTGTTGAATCTTTTGAGCGACAGACCTCCTAGGGTGACTCGATGAATAGCACTTTGACAACACAACGGACGTGTTATGGTGACTCGAATAATGACATGCTATGGTGACTCAATACAGAGCGCAGACTGAGACAAACACTAGGCACGACACAACAGAACTCACAACTGACCCAAAAGCAGAAAAAGACTCAAGGTAATTGATCATTCATAGTGCCCCTAGTTTTACTTATGCTCCCTTTAAAATTCAATTTTAATTCCTGTTTTGCTCAAGAAAGAGATTCTACTGATAAGTTCAAGTATTGAAAATTGCTCCACTTGTCGATTCAAGTTAGTTCTTTCTTACCCAACGCAAATATATGATATGTACAGCAGTCGATATAGCTCATGGATTGATGTGAAGCTGACGACATGACTTGGGCAAGGTAATTGAGTTGAGACAGAATGAGATGGATATGACTAAGACCGAACTTCAGGATGAAGTTGCCTACGTATCCCAAGAATGGGAATCTGGTCAACGTAGTTCATGGCTGAGGTTCCCTCGGGTATTTAACCTCTCCTTTTACGCTCTGACTTTTGCCAAAGTCGCCCCTTCGGGGTTTTCAACCTTGCGAGCTCTATTTATTTAAATTCTCATTTTTTCCATGCTCTAACTTTTGCCTAGGTCGCCCTTTCGGGTTTTTGGCCTAGTGAGCCTCTCAAGGATAATGATACAACATTTGTGGTGAATGTAGTGAATTTGATCAATGGTCGCCCTTGCCCTAGTCACTAGAACTGACTTCGCCTTAATTTGAGCTTGGTTCTCCAGCATGTCTTATTCTTTTCTCTTGCTCCATTTTGAAGGCTAGCTCTTCTTGCACTGTGGTACCTCCGCACATTGGCTTTCCCGAATTCATACAGAAATTCCTTTCCTGATAGTTGATTGGATTTCATTCCAATGGATGCTCCTGGCTTGACGATTAACTTCTTTCTTTTTTTCTTTCTTTTCTTTTTCTGTTCTTATTTCCATTTTTTATAATTCTTTATTTCTCTTCAATTTTCTTTTTTCTCTTTTCTTCTTCTTTTTTTTCTTTCAATTTTCTTTTTTTTGTTTTTTTTATATTTCTTTTCTCTTTGAAATAATAAAAACACCAAGGGAAGAGATTCTATGACTTGTGAAATCTGAAAGTTGCTTTGTGCTTATAGGTCTAAAAGCTGCCTTGTGCTTGTCAAAATGATCACCTGATGGCGAAGAGAATCTCCAGGACAAAGTAAAATATCACACACAATTCTGAAGCTAACTTCGTAAGCTTTGCAAAAGAAACAGTTGAAAATTCTTGAAATCGTGAATGATTTTGTGCTGGCAAGTCAGAATTCACTCAAACTATTCAAGGGATCCTTCTCAATACTCGAGCTTATTAGTGAAATTTCATTCAGAAAACAATTTCAAAAACAAATTTAAAGTCTTTCTATTTGCCAAAGGCCACACATGCATCACCATAGGCACAATAAAATAATCAAAAAAACTTGACTCTCATTTTCTCATAAAGATGAAGACCTGAAGATACATGAGAGGGACTCAAAGGAAAAGACTCAACTAGCGCAACAACGCAAGAAAAGGCAGAAAACAGCATTCTCAACAAAACTATTTACAAGACACAACTCAAAACAAAATAAAGCATTTCTGAAACAAAAAGGAGATTACCCTTCTCCAAGTCCATCTACAGAATTCAAAAACAACTTGAAATAGCCCACAGGAGGGTCCAGACCGGCCTTCAATACACTTCCATGCCCCAAAAGGTTGGTTTCAGACTTTTACCTTAGTTGAGACTGAGGTTTCTCATTCCAACCACCAGTGTTGGCAGCACTACTTCATAAATCTTCCACACATCAAGATCAAGTGAATTTTCCATCTCTTCAACGATGTTGTTTTCTTTGTTCAGACTGGAATCAGAAGATTCTGGGATAAACTCAATGGGTTCGGGCTCATTAGCGGGTATGATATGTTGGCTAGGGGAATGATTGGCCATTGGCAAGCTGTTGGTGGATTTTGTGTTATAGAATGAGTTATTGACTTTGGGATTGTTAGGTGGGGTGATGACCTTCTTATCAATCAGGTCTTGAATTTCATGGCGAAGGTGAAAACAACTATTAGTGCCATGACCGGCTTGTTGATGAAAGGCACAGTACTTGGCCAGATCATGTAAGAGAGGGAGATTCTTCAGGAGAGGTCGAGGCTCAAAGGGTTTGAGATGGCCTTTTTCAATCAACACACTCATGGCTTTGGATAAGGACATATAAAGCGGGGCGAAGAACCTTTGGCCTCGGGGTGGGTACTTCGAGGTTTGTGAGGTTGTGTTGAATGTATCGGCGAAAGGGTTGGTAGGTGTTGACTAGGTTTGTCAATCTCTTTCGAGTGTAGGACTGGAACTGAAAGGAGTCTTTCTGGTACAACTTTCCTTGTCCTGGCTTGCCCCTTGATTCAAACTGCTCTCATTCTAAGTAGCAAAAGTGTCATCCAGCATTTTTGCAACAACTGTAAGCACTTGCTATCTACTTAGTCCTTTGACCTTCAATGCCTTGATAACCCATTGAAGTTGTGCATAGGGATCAATACTTGCCCCGGCTTTATCTTTGGCACTTGCTTCTGCTTGGCCAAGGGATTGGATTGCTATGTCGGAGCGGAGCCTAGTTGTTGTTGCCACGTCACCACCCAGACTTGGAATAGTTTCGGATTGGCCTTTTTCACTTACAATTTACCCCAAGGTTGAGGACCCTGGTGACTGGATCGAAATGCCAAATGTCAAATCTGCCACTATTCCTTGGAGGTTTTCAATCATTCCCAACATCTCAACAATAGTGGGTTCACTCATGTTGCACCCTCGGTGTTCCTAAACCGGATTAGATGCATCCATTATACACAAATCAATACTTTCCGGAATGAACACCTCAGGCTTGGGTAAATGGGCCGGGGTGATTTATATGCTAGGGTTAAAGTAGGTGATAGTGTATAGATAAGATTAAGGTAGGCATGAGATGTTTGGTCATTGGGGTCTAGAGGTGGAGCTATCGTCAGGTTGTCGATGAGATTCTGGACCTCATGACGAAGGCGGTAGCAACGATCGGTGCCATGATGGCACTGCTAATGGTACATACAATACTTGGTGGGGTTATGTCTGGCAAGGAGTGGGTCAGGCAGAGGTTGAGGATTGAGGGGTTTGAGATACCCTCTTTTCATCAAGAGTTTTAGTGCGCTGGTTAGGCTCATATAGAGGGGGGTAAAAATTCTGCCTTGTGCTCGGGTTGGGCTGGCTGTTTGTAGGCTTGGTTTGGCAAAAGGGTCGGCTGTGGCGACTGTGTTGATTTCAGTGGGTTTGAGAGTAGTGCTACTACTAGCATTGGTACTCCCGGCAATCACCCTCCTTATCGGTTCACTTGTTCTGGGAATGATCCCACTGTTGAACGCATTCTCGATTTGAACCCCCAATTCATGCAAACTTTTGAAAGTGAACAGTGGAACCACTATTAACTTTTGCAACAAGTTAGGCTCAAGGTTCTGCACTACTATCCGCACTTGGTCCTTCTCAGAAGGGCGACCTGCCATCTGTGCTGCCTTTGCTCTCCACCTTTTAACAAATTCTGCAAAAGACTCTGTAGGGTTCTGGCGGGTTGATTCGAGCTCTTGAATGGTCACTTCAAGTTGGGTATTGTAAAAGTACTGATTGATAAACGCCTCAGCCAACTCTTCCCAATTCTGTTTCACTATGTCTTCCAACTTGGCATACCAAGTGGCTGCTATTCCCGAAAGGGTTCTCCCATATAGAGAGAGCTTTTGAGGCTTAGTCAGACCTACCGGTTTCAGGATGTCCAAAAAAAGCCGAATGTGTACCATAGGATATCTAGACCCGTCGAAACGGTCATTGTATGGTATTTTGAATCTGTTTGGGAGCTGTACGGCAACCTCGGTGTATCCATCCTCAATGTCGGGAATGGAATCAAGTCCCTGTGCCTTTTTGAATTTCTTTTCAAGATTAGCAATTTTTATTGAGGTCAAGTTGAGCTCATTAGTATCACAGGGATAAAGCCTCTCACTAGGCTGCACCAGGAGTCTGAAATCTCGGGCTTGAGCCAACCGTTCTCGGGGATTCGAACCATGCAAATCTTCAGTTGGCAGAAGTGGGTCAAAATTCAGCTGGGGTCTCGAGACTGGATGTGTGGTAGATGCCCCAGATGGGCGCTGCATTCTAGCATTGGTCTCATCTTGTATAGCAATTCCCTGGTTTAGGGCCGTTCTCATGGCCACAGCTTCTTCTGGACTCTGAGCCATCACGGGTCTGCTGAGTTGAATAGGTGTAACTAAATGCTGACCAACAAGGATTTCGACCTGGCTATACTTGATGTATTTGAACTGGATTAGTTTAAACAGGTTTGACTAGATTGGGCTTTTTCCGAGTGGGCTTTTTCTGGGATTGAATAAATTGTGATGGGTTAAGGTAGGTACTACTCCTTCTCTGGCTCAGACAAACCTTGCATTGAAAACAAATGCTCCATTAGATCGGGATACCGGATACGCTGGTAAAAACAAAGCAAGATACAATTTTTCCCCGGGTTCTAGTTCTGGTATATTTCCACTATATCGAACACAAACCCCTGGATTTTGACCCAAATCTGATTTTAATATGATCCCCAAGGTTTGAAGAGGTCCTCCTCTATATTAAGATCCTCAAAGGATTGTGTCACACATTCCCAACGAATTCACATTCAGCACAAAAGCACTCAAAACACCCCTATGAGAGGTTAGGATTTCTCTGTCATATTTTGTCAGGAGCTAGGGCTTCATTACGCATACAGTGGTTTCAAACAACCTAACATCGGGTAAGCAACCCGTCCAAACTTGGAATGGTCACTATGGATTCCGATATGCACTAAGTCGAATGGTTGAAAAGGGTGCCCCGGTAACAACCGCGGTTTGTGTTCCCGTCGTGGCAGATCCCGCAACCGGTCAGCCTTATGACACGCTTCTCAAAGCGAGCCTCCGGCAAACCTTTCAGGAATAGCATGCAGCAAATACGATGTCCTAGGCACACCAATGCAAATGCAATGCAAAGAAACACATAAGTGTAAACAAAACAATATATCATGAGTTCGAGTCAAGCTCTCTAACTCCCTAGCGGAATCGCCAGAAACTGTGGACGCGCCCCGAACGACCTGGGCTCCGCGCGCGAAAATGGCTTGAGATTCCGTTCTGTTCATTAGGCTTACCACAGTTCGGACTCAAATGTCACGGTTCTAAATCTAATCTCACATTGTGCGATGTGAGACCGATAAATCACCAAAGAATCCAAATCCGGCAAATCGTATTGGAAAACTGATTTTTAATAAAGAAGTGCCAAACATGGACTGCTTTGCTAAATACAGAGTCGCCACCTAAATATTTTATTTTAGGAGAATTTAGGAAATCCTGACTCGTGCCTAAGGCCACGTGTCCGTCATCACCAAAGTTGTCTCAACTCGGGAACTTGGGTACGATTAGGGAAGGTCATTTAATGAGCACCCCTGCTTGCCCGATCAAAGATCTGCCTGTACTAAGCATGATACCTTGTTTTTGAAAACACACGTGCTCTTATTCCGATTAATTAGCTAGTCTTACTACGTGATGCGCACAGCAAACAAGTATAGACGAGATTGCCTAATTTGGAACAAAGCATTGCATATCTGTTTGTTTGGAAAATGGTTTGGAGTTTGCTACTCGCAAGTAGGCTAAAATGCGGATTTCAATGAATTGTTCCAATTCAGGTAATCCAACCTTCACCCACAGGTATTTAGACAGTTATATCAAATAAGTAGTTAGCCTCATGGCAAGCATGCTAACATGGCAACATTAACACACATGCAGTATGCTAAAGCGTAAACACTTACAGTGTACTCCAAGCCAAAACAAAGAACTAGTTAGAAATCATGCATGATCCTAGTTCATGTTAAGATGTCTAATGCAACACATGCAAATATATAACTAAGATAGGCTCGGCTATCCTAAAATGTCATGTGAAATGCAACTTGATAACATGCTGTTAAACACGTATTCAAGTAATGTATTGAAAGTACAATGCAGTTAGTATGATGCGCCGAGCCCGGTGCATGCAATACAGGTGAATAGATGCACGCATGCGAGCATAAGGTATGCTAAATGAGACATGCCCTAAAACTAACCATCGTAAGCGGTTAAGTAAAATGGAGAAAGAAATAGGAATTGGAAGACATGCATCACACACACGTACGCTTATTACAACAAATGGCCCTCTCGAGGGAGAGATCGAATAAGAAGCTAACTAGCTAATCTAAGCTAATTGAACTAATTATTATACAACAAATTAATTAACTAACCCTAGTTAACTAATTATTACAAAACAACTTGAAATAGCTAAACGCATTAACTATTAAGGTACAAACCAAAGCATAAGCTAGCTATCTAAGCATCGCAGCTAAGGAAAGCAATAAAACAGGAGGTTCCCAGAGGGAGAAGGCTGGATGCATGCTCGGTTGCCTCGTTCGGAAATCCGTTCCGATACCCCAATTTGCCTCTATTTGCAACTGCTCTCAAAAACTTACACCAAGCACTAGAAAGATGAAACTCCACCTTGGGAACCCTGTGGGAGGGTGGCAGACCACTTTTGGTCTCTAGAAACACCTGCCGACCACTTTTGGTTATTGAAAACTAGAAAAAGTGGTCGGCCAGCTACTTTTTCTGGCTGGCCGACCAATTGTTGCTGCTGAACTGCAATTTGCTGCAACAGAGAGCAAGAAAGGGCATGGCAATGTATTTGCAAGATATGTGTGCACAACCACCCTCCATATCATGTCATGAACTCAAGGGAGTGTAGGTTCTCGACTCTCGGGCCACCAATCGCGCATTCCAATGCATGACGGCCGAGAGGCGAAGTTGCACAATTCAATATAAAATGAATGCACAAGTAAACACATAAGGCCTAAAACTCTATCATGTATGATCAAGAGCGTCGGCGATCGGGAATTGAGGCACGTTTCATCACTTGAAGTATGAAACGTCCCTCATTTCCCATGTTTGGACTAACACCTATTCCAAACACAATGCAACACATAACATGGCATGCACAATGTTACTACATGGCATACACAATGCAAGGGACAGGCATGCAACAACATGCAATACAACATGATCAAACTACCAATGCAAATGGCATGCAAACAATGCTAACACATGCATGCACAATGCAATGCTACAAGGGCAACTTAGCAATATTAGGAACATGCATACTCAATGCAAGGAACAACTTGCTATAGACAATGCAAATAACCACATGGCATGCACAATGCAATGTAGGATGGCATACTCAATGCAATGAAACAATATGGCATACTCAATGCAATATACATGGCATAATCAATGGACTTAAACCAAAAGGAGTATACCTTAGTCATGCCCAAATTAGTAGCCATTGGTGATAAAATCAAGGCACAAAAGGCAAAGTATGCATGCACAATGCATTGGCCACTCAACTAGGCCCAAGAGCACAACCCTCAAGAAGGGTCAAAGAATGAGAAAAGTGCAAGTGTAACAACACTAAGTGCACTGAAATTAGACAAGAAATGATGCCAAATCATTTAATCAAAACAAGTAAAGCATGCAATGGTCCTTAAAGCATGAAGCTAACAAGGAGGATTACAAAGGAGGCATGCAATACATGGCACAAAAGCATGAACCAAGCATGGACAGGGCTTGATTAGGTCTAAATTAAGACTAAAACATGCTAAGATGGAGGCTCAAAGGTCAAGGCATGCAAGCATACAAGCTAGGTCATAAACTAGGAAACAAATGCACAAACCTTAGAGGCACTCAAAGGGTGAATGAAGTGAGAACATGGCAAGTCTATGTGCTCTGAAATGTCATGTTAGATGATGCCAAATCATGTACATAACATAAATGAAGCATGAAATGGTGCTCAAAGCTTGAGGCAAGCAAGAGCACTTGTATTATAGCTATACAAAACATGAAGCATGTGGCTAAGGCAACCCAAAAAAGCCCTAGAACATGTTAAAATGAGTCTAAAACATGCATGGAAGGAAGCCAAAACACGCTATCATGAAGGGCATAAGGCATGATGCATACAAGGCAAATAAGGTGGATTACACTACACCTATTAGGACCAAGCACGGGATGAATTAAGCAACAAAATCAGAGTTATATCATGGCATAATAACCCCAAAAACACATTGAAATGATGGCTCGCAAGCTAAGGCATGAAGGCATACACAATGGTTAATGTTAAGGCATAAAGGGGCAAAACCTCCAACGCATTGAAAGAGCACAAAATGCAGGTGCATGAGCATGAAACATGGACTGAAATAACATTACAAATGATGCCAAATCATTCAAATAGTCCAAGTAATGCATGCTGGAGGACTTGATGCACAAAGCTAATAAGCTAGATTGCACTATGGCTATACAAAACAAGTCATGCATGACCAAGACAACAAAAATCAGACTTTAAACATGCTAAAACATGAACAAAGTCTTCTTAGAGCTGAGCCAAAAGCATGCTAAAATGACATGTCAAAGCATGATGCATGTTAGGCAATTTCATGGAATTGCACTGCAGGTGCATGAGGCATGCAAGAGGTGACCAAAAGTGGTCGGCCAGTGGCTGGAAAGACCAAAAGTGGTCAGCCAGGTGTCCAAATTGAAGCCCTAGAAGTTATTTTTCCAATGACGCTAGCCTTGCATCAAAATTCCAACTGTGTAAAAAGTTATGCCTGTTTTGGTGAAGTCGCGCAGTTTCGATCCAACCGGATTGATGCCGAACTTCTCCCAAACTAATTTTCTTCTCTCCTTTCTCATTTTCTTCAACACCAAACCCCCAAACAAGGTGTTTTGAAATATTTTTCAGAGATTTCATCTCTCTTTCATTCATTTCTACTTTGTCCTTGCTCGGTTTACCGAAAAGCGCAACATTTAACAAAATGTGAGCCTTGGAGCATCGTAAGAACTTTATTTCCAAAATGTTTTGGAAAAGAGGGTTTTAAGGTCTAAAAATCATTCAAAATAGCTTTGGTCCAAAATGAGGTGTAAGGTTGGGATTTGAATCTCCTCTCGTCGAAGACACTGAACCTTTGCACTGCACAGGTTTCAACACCAAGTAAGCCATCAGTAATGCCCAAGTCTTAAGAGCGGTCAAAAATGGGGTGTCTGTAGCAGCCTCTCAAACCATTTTAGGCCCAACTCGCCCAAACTCGATGGAAAAACAAGGCACATGAGCACATCGTTTTGCCTGTGCCCAGCCATAACCTACCGGAAGTGGCTTACATGCAAATATGGATCAGTCTTTCCGTTATAGAACGTGAAATTTGGTTGACAGACCCTAGCGGGGAGCAATGTGTTCTCAATCTCTACGGAAAAATGGGTGGCACTCAGCCTTGCCAACTCTCTGTCTGGTGGCACGCATGCTGCCAAACGTGGTTGTGGCATGGCGACCTTTTCACTGGCTCGCCCTCTAGGGACTAGCCGCTGCAGTGCAAGCACCCTTTGCGCCTCCCATTAGTCTTTCGAATGGTCGGAGCAAGAATACCTCGACGCCGTCGTTGGGGGTGAGGGGTGGTAACTGCTGTCCTGTGTGCGAGATATCGACGCCGGTGCTACGTAGTCTCCAGCTCTAAAGCTTCTCGTAACGGAGAGTGAAGGGGTGCAATGTCTATTAAGACTACCAGAACGGCAGAAATGGGCATGCTCACTGTGGTTTCCCACTCCAGCAATGCCCTTTCCCTTCATCTGGCGTCTCATGGCCTCCATCTCCGTCGCTATTTTCTTGATGATGGTATCTTGGTCTCTCAACTTGTCTTCCAAGTGTTGAGTGTGTGAATCTCGCCATTGGCGACGCTCTTTTGGAATGAAAGAGCGCCTAAAACTCCTTGCGCGCTTGTCTCGTGCATCCCTGGGAAGTCCTTGTGCGGAGGTCTCCAAATCAGCCATCGTCGAAATGGCGGACAGGCCATCTCTGAGACAAACGGACTCTGGCGTGATGCCGTCGATAACGAGTAACGGAATGTCGTCGTGGTTCGCCAAAAAAGATAACCGGAGAAGCTTGGAAGACAAGGTTTTGTCTGTCGAATTTCCACAGACAGCGCCAATTGTACGGGGGACAAATATTCGGTACTGCCCGTATTCCTTGCGTCCAAGCTCCGCTTCGATCCGATTAACCTACAAGCACAACGACGGTGAGCTACCCGGTAGTGTGTTGTCAAAAAAGCCCTCTGACGGTCAAGTTAGCACACACTCAGAGATAGAGAGAGAGAGGGGAAGAGAGTTTCTCTCACCAGATGAAGTTCCATCCCCAGCATGGGGAGCGCAGTCATGCTTATATACTTTCTGCGCTCACCTCTGCATCCATTCGCTTATTGACACGTGGAGCTGCTCTCCTATCTGTCAACGCAAATTCAGCTAAACACCACCTAATCAAACCGCCAGTTGGCATCGGTGGAGATGGGTAGCCCGACGAAATTATCACGGCCTCCTTCGACCGAGCTACTTAACGAGCCCAACAGTGCCACTCACTGAGCTCCATCACAACCGAGCTCCGTAGCATTCCAGTACGGCCGAGCTCCAGATAGGTTAGGTCGGTCCAAGGGAGACCTTTCCGTCGAGCTACATGCGCGACCAATAAGCCCAGGTTGACAGACGATCATCTCGGCCGAATGGGCCCTCGACCTCAACCGAGCAAACCAACTCTGGATTAGCCCAAGTTAGCTCAGCCCAGACGCACTCGGACCTCTTTTTAGCCCAGTCATTACCACGGCCCAAAGCCAGATTATGAAATCTCCCTCACAATAATTGAAATGCCATGCTATAAATTTATATCTCATTGATGATACACTAAGTTGGCAGTTAGTTAGAATGTTCAATGGAATGTTCAATGGAGAAAATATATGACCTCTCTCTTTTCTTTGTTTAGAACGATCACATAGAGGCTCCTAAGGAGCAACCAAAAAAGACAAAGTTGTTTTTTTATTCATGTGGTGGAGCGTTGGAATGCTGAGTTCTATGCTAAGGCCAATGATAATGTTTATGTTAATATTGGTACGTGGTTCATTTTGTTGGATTAGGTGGTGAAAATTGTAACGTGCCTGCATTATTCTATCATACCTGCAAGATTGCACGAGTCAGCTTTTGATATGAATAAAAAAGAAAAGAGGAAAGAGACTTTTAGGGCCTTATTCAAGTAGAATCTCATTAGAGAATTTCAATTTTTAAATAAGTTATTTTCTGATAAGATGTCAACTCAAGTTAACAATTTCAATAGCATTGTTATTCTGGAGTTATCTGTTTCTGGTTAGAATGGTCTAAAATATTAGAAGTATCTCTCTTATATAAGTATAATAGAATAAACAAAATTAGATATTTGCTTCGATTTTGTGTTTAGTTGTAATAAACTAATTGTTTCATAAAATGCTCTTACATTTAGGTGGCATGCTTTCCCACCACTGCTGCTTGGGATGAAAGATTGCAAGACAGGAACATCATTATCAATAATTTCATGATGTTAGAAAGACTGAATTGGAAAAGGTGCAAGTGAAGGGATTTGAGTAAAGGGATTTCAAGATTTATTTACCATCCAAAATTGTGACTTTGAAGGGAATAGATTTATAAATGTACATTAGAAGTCTTGTTTCACATAATTCTTATTATATACAAAGCGTTTCATACAATTGATTAGCATATTTTTCAATGTGGATACGCAAGAAGTAGTTTTTCTCACTGATTCTTCACATCTATGGATTTTATAGCTACAGCTTCCAAACCAACCAACAACACAACATAAATTTTTTTTGCAAACCCAATAGATAGCAACATAACAACTCCAATGACATCTGCCAACAGTTTTTAAAATAAAAAATTACAACACAATGTTTGGTTCATTGAAAATAATTTTGGGCCCGAGGAGGTGTGTTAGGAGGGGAAGTATGAAAAATGCAAGGAAGTTAAGAAGAGGAAGCAATGTAGTCTACAAAAACATACATCATCTCACTTTTTTGGTATTGAGGACAAGATCCTAACAGTCTCAAAGTCCCAACCTCTTCAAGAGGCAGTAACAAACACAAAATTTGGTCACAACATAAATTTGATACTAAATTTTTTTTATTCCAATAACATTTCTGGAAAGAAAAAAAAAATCAGAAACAAGTGTCATTCTCTCCAAATAAAAAAGAAGAAAAAAAACGAACAAAAAAAATCTGAACGTTAACTCCCATCAAATACAAAATGAATTTTTGACGCAACGAAATACACAGGGACTAGATATCGTTCTAGTAGACAAAAGGGGCTCTCAAATCCACAAGAAAAATAGAACCTTGAATCTACAAGGAAGAGAAAATATCTTAATATTATTCATTGAATGAATAAAAGTTCTCTTTGCTATGAGGCTTACATAGTTATTTATAATAAACTAAACCTAATACTTGTAGGAAATGTAATTCTAAAATAAATTAAGAAACTTAAATCAATACAAATTTGAAAACCTAAGAGATTAGGAAACTAAAATTCTAAACTATTTAAAATCCTAGTCAAAATCTAATTCCAAAATAATAAAATTAAGAAACTTAATAATTCTAAAATATTTATACTAAATTACAAGAATCCTAATAAAATAATATATCAAGAATATTAAAACTAAAAATATAAAATTCTTAAAATCTTGTCCTATATGAGGCTCCTCTTCTTTAAAAGAACTCATTCTCGAGTTCATATTAGAGATCTGCCATCTTCCATGCCAAATAAAGAGATATTTTGAATATTTCAGTTGTTTGCACCTCTTCCAAAAGTTGTATATTAAAAAGTTTTCTTTCTGAAAGTTCTTCTCTATATGCTTCAACTGGTAGACAAGATTAATTAGACAAGCATTGCAAATCAAATAAAATTGGTCCACACTAAGAAAATCAACGAAGTATATTTTATGTTGAAGTTGGATACTCTTTGGACTTTGCTCTGTCTTAGATTTAGTTGGACATTCAATTATCAATCTTGGAATGTCAATTGCATACTCAATCAACTTCTTTGGTGTCAACCTTATTACTTCATCTTTTATTTCTTCTTTTTCATTGAGTTCAATTAGATCTCCTCCTTTTGCGATCTCATAACCATCATAATAATGAAAAGATGATAGTTCCGTCATTAGAAGCTCTTGGCTAACTTCAACGTTTTTCTCTTGTTTCACCTCTTCATCATCTTCTTCAAACTTCTTGATCAAAGTAATTTCAGTGACCTCTCTTTTATCAATTTCAGCGTTCTCACCGTTGTTCAAATCAACTTGATTTTCTACTTCAATTGAATGTCTATTTGGGTTTTCAAAATTTTCAAGCATTGAGATACTCAAAATCTTTTCTTCTTTAATGTATGGTTGAACGTGACAAATATATTGACCTACAAGACTTGATTGACCCAAACTTGGCAGAGCTATAGTCATGTTTCTCGAATAATCTGTATCCACAATTGCATAATAATTATTGAGTTGCAAAGAATATTGTGAATCAGAATTATCTTGGAACAATTGTTTCGATTCAAGCTTTCTTTGATATTGTTGATACAATATTTGCCCATGATTTGATTGAAGGAATCTAGAACTCATCAACTTCTTCATCTTATGCCACGTCCTAATGGGTTGTTTGTGCTGTCGCCTTCAATCATACTGTAATTGTTTCCACCATGTAGAAACATAATCTTGTAACTTACGTACAACATATTTGGCTTACTTTTCTTCAAAGATTTCCACAGACTCAAGGAATTTGTTAACTTTGCGAAACCAATAAATAAAATCTTCGGCATGACGAGAAGCATCAAAATAGGAAATTTCTGGTTGTACTTGATAATATGAAAAGTCATGATTGATGCAATTATTCCTATTGAACACATCATCAAATCTTCGTTGTCGCTTTACCGACTGATACTTACCATAATCTTTGAATAACTCATCTTTAGATTCGTCCTCACTATCATATTGATAACGAGAAGATTGCCTTAAGACATTGTGATTAATAGGTTGGCCTTGGATAAATCCCATAGCACGGTTCCTATTAATGTTGTGACTAACATGTTGGCCTTGGGCAAGTCCCTTGACTCGAATCCTATTAGATCTTTCTCTACGATCATCGTCAATAGAGCTTGTGCTTCCTCATTTGATGAATGCCACCGAGCCAGGCAAAACCTTGCTATGATACCACTTGACGCAGCAAAATACACAGGAATTAGATATCGTTCTAGTGAACGAAAGGGGCTCTCAAATTCACGAGAAAAATAGAACCTTGAATCTACAAGGAAAAGAAAATATCTTAATATTATTAATTAAATGAATAAAAGTTGTCTTTACCATGAGGCTTACATAATTATTTATAATAAACTAAACCTAATACTTGTAGGAAAAGTAATTTTAAAATAAACTAGGAAATTTAAATCAACACAAATTAGAAAACCTAAGAGAATATTAAACTAAAATTCTAAACTAATTAAAATCTTAGTCAAAATCTAATTCTAAAATAATAAAATTAAAAAACCTAATAATTCTAAAATATTTATACTAAATTACAATAATTCTAATAAAATAATATATCAAGAATATTAAAACAAAAAATATAAAAAAAAATTTAAAATCTTATCCTAAATCAATTTTAATCCCCATGCACTGTTATCGAATATTGTCATATGCTAGCTCCCATTCTTGAAGTTCACAACGTCACCATTATCCATTTATATCATTGTTTCATTGCATCAACCAAACTGTAATCAAATAAGAAGTTAAAGGAATCAATTTTAATTTGTATCAAACAAAACCATTCAAATTATAAATAAATACAAATCAATGGTAAGCTAAAAACCTAATAAAATATGAACTAACTTATACTCATCACAAACCCAACAAACGCATAAGCACCATCGTCAACACCCACAAAAAATAAAATTAAGCATCAAACCTCGTTTATCTGTGATCCACATATGATGTGATCATTAGAACTTTTTAAAAAAAGATTTCAAAATTAAAATTATCTATCATTACTGATATATTCGTGGGAGTCATGAAATGAGCAGTGAGTGGGCCAACCAGAACCGACTCATTGATGATAGTTATGCATAAGAAAACTGGACACATTGGGGGTGTTTGGGAAGTTAAGATTTAATTTTTTTGGATTAAAATTTATAAAATAATAAAATAAGTTAAAATAATTAATAGTAAAATAAAATATCATATTAAATTTATCATTATTTTACTTTTTTTGGGGGTTAAAATTTATAAAATAATAAAATAGGTTAAAATAATTAATAGTAAAATAAAATGTCATATTAAATCTATCATTATTTTATTTTTTCTTTTATAAACATCACATCTAATTACAAAAAAATTCAATTTTCTTTCTAAATATAAATATTTTAACTTACTAAAATAGTTAAAAATTAAAATAACTTATTAAAATAATCAACTTCCCAAACAAAACCATCGTGGAGCGTGGTTATGCATAAGAAGACCCCACACACGCTGATGATGAATTAAAGAGATTTAGGATTGGCGTGAGAAGTTGGTTGATTTTTTAATTTTTTAGTTTGGGATTAAAAAATCTTATTTAGAAAGAATTTTTTTAATTTTTTTGACTTTTTGTAAGAGAAAAAATGTAACGATTATGAATTATATGTAATGTTTTGTCTTATTAAACTAAAAAAACATATTTTATCTTTTTATGATTAAAATAATTCCAAACCTAACCTAATCCTTCTTTTCAAACAAAGACTTAAAAGGCCGTTTGGGTAGGGTTTTTAACTAAAAAATTTTTTTTTAAAATTATATTATTTTCACTATTTTTTTTCCATATTATTTTAAGTAAATCATAAATATATTCTCTAAGATTTATTTAAAATATAAATAGTTTTTTATGATTTAAAAAATTATAAATATTTCTTTATCAGAATATTTTATTTAATAAAATTAATTAAAAAATAAAATTTTAACTATTTTTCTATATAATAATAAAATTACTTAAATTATTAATTAAAATAAAATTTTGATATTATTAAAAATTATTAAGTAATATAATAATTTATTAATAAAGTAGATTATTTTGTTATAAAATTAAAAATTTTAAAAGATAAAATGTATAATATATCTTACTTTATTTTAAAAAAAATAATTAATAATGCATGAAACAGAGCCTAGTGTAGAGAGAGTATGTACCATGTATGCATCTGTGTGGTGTGGGAGAGATTGGAGGGATTCTGAATCAAAACAACAGAGACAGAGACTGAGGACAGAGACCAAAGAGCAGAGAGACAGAGGAGTCCTTTCTTACTGAGAGCGCCGCTTTCCTTTACTTTCTCGGCAGACAGAGAGAGAGAGAGAGAGAGAGTAGTGTGTGGCTGTAGTGCAGTGTGTACCTATATCTGTATGTATCTATCCTTCTTCTCACTCCGTTTACTTGTGTCTGTTCGCCTCGGTAAAGTCAAATACTATTCATGCCCCTCTCTCTCTCCCTCTCTCTCTCTCTCCAGATGCAATGAGGTTGCTGGAGTGGATGAGCAGAATGAGCTCTCTCCTCCCGGAAAATCATTTTGTTATAAGGTTGGTTTGGGACGTTAGTTAATTTTTTTATTTTTTTGATTATTTTTTATTTGGAATAAATTTTTTTATTTTTTAATTTTTTATAAAAAAACGAAATGATTATGAATTAGATATAATATTTTATCTTATTAAATTAAAAAGCATATTTTATGACTAAAATAGTCAAAAAAATTAAAAAGCTTGACATGTCAAATGAAGGTTAGAAGTGTGGCATGTGGATTTGGATTAGATTGGGTTATTTTAGTTTAAAAAAATAAAATAAATTTTTTAATCTTAGGTTAAAAGTTATTATTAAATTATAATTATTTTTTTATAAAAATCAAAAAAATTAAAAATCTATTTTAAACGACATTATTTTAGGCCTAGATAATTTCGTTTGAGAACAAATTATTTTAATAATCTTTTAATTTTTTTTGTTTGTTAACTCATTGTCTTAGCTTAAAAGTTAAAAAAATTATTAAAAAAATTAAAAAGTTAATAATCTATACTAAAAAGTTAAAAGTTTCATTTCTCTCTATTTTTGCATATCTTTTTTTAAAATTTCATCTTTTTTATATTTTAATCAAAAAATTATTAAAATAATATGTTCCTAAACGAGTAAAATAATTAAAAAAACAAAAAATTAAAAAACCAGCTCACATATCAAATGATGCCTAAGGTCCAAGAATAAAACAAATCTTACTAAAAATATTGTGATGATTTGTTTTATTATAGAAAAATTATATTTATTTGTTTGTTTAGAGAAAATATAACAATTTATATAATTTTCATATAATTAACTTGACTTTTCTTTTAGGTTGTGAAATTTGGTACGACAATATATATATGTATATATATTTTTTATGATCCACGAAAAATAAATTTTTTTGGATGAATGTTTTTACCTAGGTAAAAAATATTTTTCAAATTAAAATTTTACAAATGTCATTACACTACTTGTTACTCCCCCATCCACCCATCATTATCACGGCAACAGTCACCATCACCTCCATCTCCATCTCCATCTCCACTTTTGTCTCGCCACCATAACCACCAAACATAGAAAAAAGTTTTGCCTAAATAAACAAAGCGTTAGTAAAATTGAAATGATAGAAACTAATGCTAATTATGTCGAGAGATAAATAAAATTTATATTTTAATATAAAATAGATAATAATATTATTTTTCTATTGTGGAATATGAAATTATCTCTATAGAGAAAGCGAGATGATATGTCCAATTCTTTATGCTCTGCAAAGAGAAACCAAATGTTAGTGATCACTCCCAACCAGAGTTGGCTGGAGGATCCTCCGACAATCAAGTCAGCACAATAATCGACCATAGTGTATAACATAAAGGAAAAATATTGTTGGTATATAATTTGATTGAGTTTTGGTTGGGTTAGATAGAACCTGAGAGGGGAGATTTGCGCGGTAGTACGGCCGAGCTACGATAACGCCGATCGTGAGGAACCGCACAGCGCCGAGCAGACCCCTCCTCTTGCGCGGCCGGAGAGGTCGACCGACCAGACTCGAACCAATGCCTGGCCGAGCTGTGACGCGGCCTGGCGCGCAGCGGTGTCTGGTGACCGATCTAAGAGCAGCCCAGACCAGACTTGAGACGCGGTTAGCGCCGGCATGCGCCTAACCGATCAGCCGAGATAGGCGACTTTCTTGTGATCAAGAATGTAGAACGGAGGAAGTCCAGCGTGCTACACGGCCGGTCAGCCAGGAGGGACCGGTCACGAATAGCTCGGCCATGGGCATCACCCTTTGACCCTTTTTGCCTAGGTACAGGCCGGCGACACATTGTTCGGTTGTGTGCTCGTGGTGACCATTCTCCACAAGCGATAGGCCGGTCGTGGTACTCCGGTTAAGGGTGCCACCTGGGCCAATGGCGTGAGGGAGAGGACATCTGCTCCACGCACGCCTCAATACCGTTGGACAGTTCTGTGTGTACTGGTGGGAGAACTAAGCCTTTACACGCGTAAGGTGGTGAGAGGCGAGCACTGCCACCTGTCCAGGGAAGGACAGCAGAGATAGTGCGCGCACAATCTTGGGGCTGCATGGCTAGCCTAGAAATATGGAAGAAGACGAACGTTAGAGGTATGCGAATTCACTCCTCCACAAACACTCTCTCTCTCTGATAGCCCTCTTCTTCCTCAAGTGGTCTGACTTGATCGTTGGAGGGTCTATCCGGTACACCACCGCCGGGCAGCTCACCATTTCTGTGTCGCAAGATCTGACGCCGTCACGAGAAGCTTGACGTCCAAGAAGTACGGAAAGCAGAGGATATTTCGCCCCCGTACAGAACCTACTTACTTGTCCCATATGCATTGTTTGCTTACCCTTTTTATCGCTATTCTGTCTTAAACCTCATTCGTTGGATTTTGCTTTGATCAAAGGGTTCTGTCTAACCTAGCTTTGGTCGGACAACTAGCCAAATATGTTTTGCCTCTAATTGTTGGATTATTAATATATAGATGGTTTAGATGATATCACATGTCAGTGGCCAATTTATCGAGCATCTCGTTCGTTAGATTAAACTTGATCTGATGATTTTGCTTTTGATTAGGCTCAGCCTACATCCTAGTCTTATTTGTCCTATGCTTTTCACTGTTTGATGAAAGGTTTATCTGATACTTCTGCTTTACTTAGCAGATTTGGTCTTCTAGAAGGCTATATTTTATAATTGATTTGTTCCTCCACACGACTTAATCTGATGACAAGATGTTGCTAACTATTTTTTGTGGGTTTCAAGGGATGCGTTTAGGCTTATCACTTTTGGCTTGGGATATCGTGACTGGCATTGGGCCTGAAATCATGGCTATGTTTGGTTATGTTTGCCAAACACATTTTCACCCACTTTCATGAGTGTGATGTTTATTTTGAGTTTTCAAATTATAATTTCACATTCACTTTTAAAAATTCCTTTTCAAGAGAGAAAATTTGGCTAACCCAAACGTCCAAGCGATTGACCGGAACAGTGTTCGATTTTTTTTTTTTTTTGGCACTTGTTATTTTTATATTATAAATAAAAAATATTTTCAGAATTTTTTAAATTTTTATATGAGCTTTGAAGAGAATTTTAGGTTTTGTGTTTAGTTATGAGTTGTAAGTTTTTGAATCAAATAACTTTTTTAATTTCAAAAACTCAAAACTTCTTCCAAAACTCAATTCAAAACTCTTTTTAAAACTTATAACCAAACAAATTTTTCACACTCAAATCATAATTTCAAAACTCACAAACTCCAAATACAACTCTATTCTCAAATCATATTTAAAAAACTCTACCAAACATTAACTATATTTTTTTTCTCTCCACATCTATTTATATGACTAATAAAATACTAATAAAAACGAGACTTATATGAATTAAAATTTTAAGAGAAATATAATTTACCTTTTCATTATATATTTTATTTAATCATCATATCTTATCACTATATTTTAAGAGAAATATTATATGTGACTAATTTTTTGTCATCATTTTATATCATTCTATATAAATATTCAACTTTAGTTATCTTATTTTGAGATAATTATTAAATAATTAATATAAACAAATATATTTTTATGTAATCGATTGATATAAACGGGTGAAAAATAAGTGGTACTCTAATAGTCGTCGGTTGGTAGTATGAGTGTTTGGACCTTTTAAATTGCTCATTTCATTTCAAAATAATAGTGTTTTGTGTTGTTTTTTTTTTTTTGTTGAGAAATTTAACTTTTTTTTAATAATATAATTATTACACTTTAAAAATATTTAATTTTTCAAAATTACCTTTTGATAATAGATTTTTTGAGAATATCAATTGTTATGATTATACTTTTTGTGTTGTTACTGAATTTAAAAGAAGAGCAAAATAAAAAATTCATATTATTTTAATTCTTGATTTTTAAAAATGAATTAATATTTTGGAATAATGAAAAATGGTATAAGGGACTAATATTTTAGAACGGATGAAATAGGAGAAATCACATATCAATGTACGTTTATAAAAATAATTATAATCAATAAAAGATTTTATAAATATTAATAATTAAACTCATAAATTTTTTAATAAGTTTATAATTATGTTTTTTAAATAATCTGAATTTTAAATTTTTTTTCCTTTAAATTAATACAATATTCGCAAATAAGATGATCAATTCTGTTAGACAAAAATACTATTCAATTGTAATTGCTTTCGTTTTTTATTTTATTTATTTATTATTATTATTATTATTATTTGGTATTTGTGAGGTTATGAGAGTTTTGATGTGATCCAACTTGGGTTGTGCCTGAGTAAAGGAGTTTGTACTGACGTTTCATATCTTAACTTGAGCAGTCTTTGTTGGCCTCTTTGTTGACTAAAAGTTGATGAACCGCTTAAGCGGTCTTTCGTGCGCTCGAGCGCTAAAGTAGTTTATTCAGTGTCTCAGACTGTAGGCCAACTGCTCAAAAGCAACATTTACTGCTCAAGCGGTAAAGTGAGTGCTTGAGTAGTATTCGCAGCCCTATTTAGTATAAAGTGTGCCATTTTCTTTTTTTAAGGTTCAACTCGTTTAGATTCTCAAAGAGGAGTAAAAAAACAAAGTGATATATATTGAGGGGTGTTTATATATGAGTTTTCTTGATGTATAGAAGGTGATTGATTGATTAACGAATTACATATTGACAAATATCAATGATTGTTTTTATTTTTTCATTCACAAAAAAAGAGAGGTGTTTCTCGGAAGATTTCAAAAAACTTGGGTCTGAAACTTTGGTGAATTTCGGAGTGGCTCATTGTTGTGGATTCGATATTGGCATTGTGAATTCAACGCTGGGCTAAGCAATTCCGAGGTAAAGATGGTAGTAGAAGAGGCACATTGAGTTGGCTTCAATTTGGGAGTGGATTCACTAAATAAATAAGATATCTTTTGTGTAATTTGTTTGTCTTCTTAGTTGATTATTTTATGATTTTGACCTATGATTTTTATCACAAATAGAGGAGTCCAATTATATTTTTTCACGTTACATCGTCATGCCAATTTGTCTTTGTTTGTTTGTAGATATAATTCAATTCTCGTTTGATTGGATTAGATCTGTTTGTGTTTGATTGGGAATTGATATTCGTAGTTTAAGATTGAATCATAATCACAGATTACAATCTCTGGATTTTTAAGAATTTTCAAATTCATAACATTTTTATTAATTAAAATTATAACCAATTTCATTTAAAATGTAATTTGCTTAATTTGTAGAGGAGACTCTATTTCATTAGTTCTCTCACTTTCTTTTTCTTTTTTTCTTTTTTTTGGGTTTTTGTGCCACATGAGGATGCTGGTAAATTATAAAGTTGGATTTAAAAAAGCCAACACCACCCGCATTAATCATTACACTCTTAATCATCAGCCACAAAAGACAAAATAGGCTATTTTAGCCACAACAAACAAACATTACATTCAACCCATAATCATTACACTCTTCTCTCACAAAAAAAACTAAAAAAGCCAAAAAGCCAAAAAGTCCTCCACAAACCAAACTTTTTAGCCCAGGCTAAAATAACCAAAAAAATCAAAAAGCCAAAAAACCAACCCACTTCCCAAACGAAAGCTAAGTATCTTGTCTTGATTACTTAGGCTACAGCCGTAGTCTTATTTCAATGATTAAAATAGTGAACTTTTTTACTCAACCTTCATTTGGTATGAGGTTAAAATAAGATTGGGATTAAAACAATCACAAAAAAATAAAATAGGTTAAAAATTGATAAAATAAAATATCACATTCAAATCATAGTCATTTCACTTTTTCTCTTATAAAAGTCAAAAAAATAAAAAAAACCTAACCTAAATGAGGTTTTAGCCTTAAATATCTAAAAAGTCAAAAAATTAAAAAGTCAACTCACTTTCCAAATGAAACCTTATATCCATTTAGCACATTAACTGTTTTAGTAATTTTTTGTTTTATGAAGTAAAAAAAGTTTGTGTTTAAAAACAATTTTTTAATTGAATAAATAGATTGGGAGAAAAAATTGATTTTTTTTTTTTGAACGAAGAAAAAATTAATTAGTTGATTTGTATAATTTGATGTTTTGCTAATTTGATTAAACTTATTAGATTTATGATTTTATTTATTTATTTATTTTTGGACTCTTTGACTTTTTAAACAAAAAAAATAAAAGAAAATCTTTTGCCAAATTAAGCTTGGCAAGAGTGGAAGCGAGGTTGCTATTGTGCTTGAAGACATAGCAGCCCTGTTGTGAGGATTTGTGCGAGTTACGTAACTTATTTTGATTATCCAAACCATTCATATTATAGGTTTCATTGAGTATTCCATACATATGTAGACACCCCCATTTTTGACGACCTTTACGACTTGGACGTCATCGCTTGCATACCCAATAATGAGTGTATATGCTTGTCAAGTGTTTGAAGTCCTCAACAGAATACCACAACTTTGAGCCTTTCAAACCTTGCACACCTGTTGCTTCATTTTTGGACCAAACCTAGAGATCTTCATGCCTGCAACCTCTGGTGGCTTGCCGGCCACCTCTTTGGGCTGCCGGTCATCACTCTTGGTTGCCGGCCACGGATGTGACTTGCCGACCACCAGTGTCTTTTGCAGATATTTTGTGACAGCTGTGCCAATTGTTTGCACAGATGCTTACATCTGCTCCCGCATATATGGCTGGATGTTTATGAGGAAAATTCATGTTTTCTATATATAGAGGACCTCCCCTCTTGTTTCAAGGTTAGAAAAAAATTTGGAGCAAAATTTTTACACACTTTATCTCTTTCTCTCTTACAAATTTCTTAACCTTTGTTACATATCCTTCACCTTTGCCTATATACCCTTAACCAAATCCCTTCATTTTTGAACTGAGGTACCTTAGAGCCTTGTTTGAGCTCTTGAGGGTGTGTTTTTTTTTTATTTATCGCCTAGAAAGTGCTCTTCTCTTCAAAGGTATAAGGCTTTGCCTCTTTACTTTTTGTATCTATTCTTTTTCTTACTATTTTCTAACTTTTTTGGGGCTATAAAAGCTCTGTATTTTTGGGTTGAAACTTGGATTTTAAGGCCAATAAAGGTTGAGGGGTGGTTCACCCTTCTTTATACCATGCTCTCAAGGCCTTTTCCCTTGTGTCTCCCACATTTGCACTATTTTTTTTTTTTTTTTGAGCTTTTAAATACTAATTTTCAAAGTTATTTTAGTGGCCAAAACCATGGTTTGAAGTCCAAAATTGGAGGGGTTAGCCTCCCATCCTTGTGTTTTGCTTACTAGTCTATCATGCTCCATATTTTAGCATATTAATCTAGCTATTTTTGTCTTAATTCTAGCATATTTTAGGACTATTTTTAGACTATTTTAGGACTGTCTTTAAGTGTTTGTTGCATTTGAGCTTTGTTTTGCATGCTTATAGTGTGATTGTCCTCATAAGTTTAGTGTTTTAGGTCTTAGACACCATCTTATTTGAATTGATTGCATTTATTTATTGCTGTCCATACTTGTGATTACTCTTAATCACCTCTGCAACCTCTCTCCTTTCTTGGCTTTTGTTTTTCTTTGAAAGTGGTCTCAAACAACTTGTTTGTTTAAAGTATGAGATTGAGATGTCATGCTTAATGGTTTAATCCCTTAAGGGGTTCATTACCAACGGTATAATATCTCTTTCATGCCCAAAGTAACTCTTGGTTTGAGCTTTCTTTCCATTAGAGGACTTAAACTCACCATTGGACTCAATGAATTAAAAGGATGGTTGGTAATTAAAATGAAGTAATTAAAATGAGACTAAAATGGTCCAAAATAATAATTGGTTTTGTGTTCAATCGGACGTTAATTGAACACATGGAAGCTTAAGGCATTTCATACTCATTAGTGATGAAATGGCTCAAGTTTCCATGGTTACCACTTCCCTTGATCAATTCATGAAAGGGAGGAGGTTTGAGTCTTGCTTTGTTTCATTTATTGAACTTGCACATTTTGGTTCATAAGCCATCATGCAATGAAATTACTTGAGTTGGTGGTTTGTGGACCAAGTTTTTGTCCCTTCTTTGAGCTGTTTGATGATAATGAGGGGTGAGTTGTGCAAACAACCCTTGAGAATACCTTATGCATGCTCTATTTGTTCTCTGTTGCAGCAAGATGAACCCTGCAGCTGTGGCCGGCAGGCCCTCACTCCTGGCCGACCGACCACTAATGCAAAATCTAGTAATGTGTTTTTTGAGCAAAGCAGAGCTATTCTGGAGGTGGACAAAAGTGTAAGTGTTCTACTATGCAACAGAGACCTTTTGGAAGTAAAACAGTGGCCTTTTCGGGTGGAAACCGAGGACGTGCATGAGCATTCCTCACATATTGAGCCTGTTTAGTTTAAATATTTAGCTTAAATATTTGTTATAATTAATTAGTTGTAGCTGGTTGAATTTGATAAAGTATTGTAATTTGATTAGCTAGAATAGTTAGTTAATTAATTCATTTGTTGTTGTAATTATTAGTTAAGTAGTTTAGCTAATTTCATTTGTTTTGTAATAATTAGCTTAGTCAGCTAGTTGGTTTATTCGAACTCTCCTTCGTGAAACCGCAATGTAATAATGTGTATGTCTTTCAACCCCACGTCATTCTCCCTTTTATTTACCTGCTTATGTTGGTTAGATTAGAACATCATGTTTTGTTTAGCATACTTCATGTTTGCATCCACTTGTATTGCATACACCGAGGCTCGGTTTATCATTCTAACTTGCATTGTTAGTTTAATGTTCTTTGAATACGTGCTTAGACCGCATGATATCAAATTAATTAATGTGCCATATTAGTAGCCGAGCCTGTTTAGATTGCATATCGCTTGTGTTGCATTAGTCATGTTGCCTAGTTAGGATCATGCATTTTTCTAACTCTTTCATTTTTTTGGCTTGGAGTACTAGGTGAGCCTTTACTCGCTTTAGCATATCGCATGCGTGTAATTGTTGCCATGTTTAACATGCTTGCCATGAGGCTAATTACGTAAGTGCTATAATTGCCTGAATGCCTGTGGATGAAAGCTAATTGCTTGAATTGGAATAATTTGAGTAATGTTCATATGCGATCACCTTTTTCAAGTGGTACATATTTCGAAACAATTTTCAAAACAAACATGAATCAAGTGTTCCAATTCTTGAAAATTAGTCTATACTTGTGTGTGTGCACATCACATAGTAATGCTAGCCTAATAATTGGAATAAGAGCATGTAATGTAAATAAGATGCATATCATGATTAGTAAAGGCCAATCTTTGAACGAGCAAGCGGGGGTGCTCAATTCATGACCTTTCCCTCTTGTACCTAAGTTCTCGAGCCAAGACAATCTTGGTAATGACGGACACGTGGCCTTTGGCACGAGTCATGGATTTCCTAAATTTCCCAAAACAAAAAATATTTAGGTGGCGACTCTGTATCTGGCAAAGCAGTTTATTTTTGACAATTTGATTCAAAATTGATTTTCCAAAAGATTTTTCAGATTGGGACTCTTTGGTATTTATCTATTTCACATTGCACTTGTGAAATCAGATTCAGAACTGCGAGAGTCCGATACTGTAGGGTTTATTCAACTTCCAAAATGGGGCACGACAAAGTCGAGCTACAGCATACAAAAAATTAAATTAATCGGGCATTCGTAATCTCATGATCAAGTTCTAATTATTTTACAAAAAAAAAATATTATTAAAACCATATTAACCGTTTATTTTTTTAAAATAATAAATGTAGTTTTGTTATAGGACTTGTAGATACTCCATTTTGACCGACCCTAAGACTTTTCTTTTGATTACCCGTTGATCAAAATCAGAATGTGTTTCTTACAGAATCCTCAATAAGAGAGATAGAACTTAAGTTTTGTTCCTAACCTTAAACATATTTTGGTCAAGTATTTGAGCCGCATTGGACATCCGGAGTGCAGTTGGACCAAACCAGTGCGAAACTTGGATGAGCTAGCAAAATCGGGCAAATTTCTCTCTAGTTGGGCAGTTTTGTGTTGGTTCGGGTGGAGCGCTTCCCATACCTATTTTCTAACCCATTCATGCATTGAATGTATGTATACTCACTCTCTATTGCCTAGTGCTTGATCCATTGAAACTAATGCTCCACTTTTGTCTTCCATTAGCTCTATTATCTTCATTAATGCTGCATTCTTATCTTTCACCATTCTCCACTTGCATAGCCTATATGAATACATCATATTGTTGAGAGGAGGGAGATGATAGATTTAGTAGAGAAGGCTAGAGATAGAAAAGAAGAGAGTTTAATCTTTGAATTCAAGAGTTAGCCAAAATTAAGTGTTAGTTGTGAACTTTCATTTTCTCAAGCCATACACCATATCTTATCTTCCCTTGCAAAAACCACTCAAGAACCAAGTCCTAAAGCTTTGATCAAACAGAGAGTAGTCTTGCTAAGTTGAAGAAGATTAAAGAGTGATCACACACTTGTCCAAAACCATCATTTTAAGCTCAATTTCCAAGCTCTCGAATTGAGGATTAAGATCATAATTCACAACCTTGAGGGTGATCAAGAGGAAGTTTGGAAATCAAGTAGTCCACTCATTCTTTGGAAGGTGAATTTTCAATTCTTTCATTTCTTTTTCAAATTCATTACTTTCGTTTCATATTGTTTTGTTGTAACCTAACCGGAAATGGTTAGTTTTCAATTCTCTCATTTTTTTTGCATTTTCTATCTCCTACTCATTTTCTTGCACTTTCTATCTTATGCTTGTTTTCTTATTTTAGTTTCATATTTGTTGTGTTGTCATCTAACCGGAAGTGGTTAGTTGAGCCACCTATATATTCATTGTTTGTTCCTTTTCTCGGTTTTGCAATAGACAAGTTTTGCTAGGCCTAGTTGGCCTATAAGCCAGCTAATTAGCTTCTTTCAAACAAAATGGAGTAGCCTTCCAGCATTGAGCATGCTAGTTTCCAGCAATCCTCAAGACACATGAAGCTTTTATGTTTTATTTTTTATTTTTTTTATTTGAGTGTTTTGTGAGGTTTTTATTTTGTTATAATATTTTCTTCATTTCTCTCTAATATAGTTTGTAAATTATTCTTTTAAGTGTTGTAATAATTCCTCTCCCACTTCTTTCTATCCCATTCTTTTACTTGCTTTTCTTATTTGTAAATTAGCATCATATTTTGTTTTTTTTCCCCATCAAATCCATGCTTTACATCCATGTTTCATGCATCTTGATTCGGCTAAGTTTGTATTTGCGGATTTAATCAATTCCTATGTGATTTTGTGCGCTACCTCATGTTCTTGAGATGATTCACATGTCTTCTATTAGAAGCCGAATCTTTAGTTGCATCTTATGAGTGAATTGCATTAGGATTTTGTATATAAGATCATGCATATTTCATTAACTTTGTTTTGTAGCTATTCACGGGACGTCAGTAAACATATAAGTTTTTATGCTTTAGCATCTCGCTTGTGTGTGTTTTTTATACTATGTTTAACATCCTACCATGAGACTATTTTCTTACTTGATATAATTGTATGAATGCTAGTGAATGAAGGTTGTGTTGCTTAATTTGGAATGATGTTGATTTTCATATTTACAAACTCAATTTCTTGGAGTTGCACATCTTCAAAACTCATTCAAAATACATGAAATCAAGTTGTTCTAAAATGAATGACATAGTCTATACTTATATGCTTCACATAGTAACTTTTAGAATTTGTTAATAATTGAAACATGAACATATAAAGTTAATAAAACTCATATCATGGTTTAGTAAAGGCCGATCTTCGATTGAGTGAGCGAGGGTGCTTAGTGTTATGACCCAAACCCACTCCTATAGATTTAGCATCAAAACTGGCCAGTAATCCTGGGATTACTAAAGGTCTCCGAAAAAATTAAACAAAATTAAGGGGCTAGCGGAAGCAAATATCAAAATATAATGTCCATAGAGCTGTGTAGACATACATGGGATAGAAAATTTAAAACTTAGTTTACATAATTATGACGTCATCCTCGTGGCACCATACATATACAGATAAACAAAAGACATGTTCAGACTTTAACAGAAGAAATACAAAGGTCTTAAACTTTGTTCACAAAAACTTGACCACACTTCAAGCCAGGAACCTCCTTGGGAAGTGCAGTGGTTGGTTGACAGAATTAACCTCCAAGTAATCATCACTGAGCCTGGTCATGCGTCTGATCACCTATATACATATATAATACAGTGAGTTGGAGTCCAGTGAATAATAACAGAGTAAAGGTTTTAATGAATAATGTCCGTAACAGATTCGGAAAATCAGACTTCAGGGTCAAAAACAATATTCAGATTCAGAATTCACAGATAGTCATACGTGATACATCCATTAGCGCTAACAAAATAGATGACCCATAATTATATGGGACATACAGATGACCCATGATCACATGCAACAGTCATATGCAAAGCAGATACATAGCAGATAATGGTTATGCTTAACTAGTTTCATGATGGAACCTCTGGTACCAGGTAACAAGATAGCAGATATTACATGATGCTAAGGATGCCAGGAATACATTTTAGAAATTTGGACAATCATTCATTCATACAGAATATAGCATTTTAGAAAATTGATCATATTATATCATTCAGAAAATATATAAAGATGAACATAACTTTATGGAGTTATTACTCACAAATAGCTCTAGTAGCAGAACAGACTAAGCAGACATATCAAATAGTCTATAGCGCATGACCTACATAAACACATAACAGTTACATAGTGAAACACATGCTCGAAAAATATATAACTTATTTCTTTTCTATTTTGGTGTGTTTCTAATCCTTATTTTCATTATTATGTCTTAATTAGGGCTTAGGAATGCCTAAGATGCAATGAGGACACCAAAATGTAATTTGAAACACTTAGTCAATTTTTCAAAAACAGGGCAGTTCGCTCGAGTGCAACTTCTTTCGCTCGAGCGGACGTCTTGGTCTGCAAAATTTCTAAGAGCTCTCATTTTATGCTCGAGCGCAACTTCTGGTTGCTCAATCCAAGGTTCAAAAATAAGAGTGGTCGCTTGAACGCAAATTTTACCGTTCGAGCTAATCCCAAACCTCTGCAAAACTTCTAGGAGCTTGCATTCTTCGCTCAAGTGCAGATTCCACCGCTCAAGCGAAGAGTGCGAATTTTGGAATTTTTAGATTGCTCTCTAAGCTCCAAACTTCAATTCCAAAGCATCAAAACTCATTTTTTTGGGGCCAAAACTTGAGAAAACACTTGTAAACTTATAAAACATCATGAATTAAAGATCATTTTGCAAAATCAAGGCCCAAAGCATGCTAATTGTTCAAAAGAAAACTTGAAACTTTGAAAACACAATATACATGAGTTGATATGAACTTCAACCTTCCAAAACATGATCAAATGAGATTTTTAGCTCAAAAACATGTTGACTTCTTATAACAAAACCCAGATAAGAACATGCATATGAGAACTCTTTGAAAACAACTCCAAAACATGATTAAATGAACATGTATGTGTGATTTGCTCTTCCATTCCACTTCTTTAGCTTAATTCTTGCAACTTTTAGCTTAATTCTCTTGAATTCATGCATTAACCAACTTAATTACAAAACTAAAGGCTTGAGTTCTTACCTTAGGTGTTCAATTGTGTTCTAGATGCTAAGTTCGTTGAGCTTTCAAGCCAATTGCTTCAATTTCTTCTCAATTCAAGCTTTCTTCTCTCGTTTTATTGAATTCTCCTCTCAATCTACCTCTCTCTCTGTGTCTCTCTCTTTCTCTCTCTCTTTCTCTCACGTTTATGAGCTCAAAATGAATGAAGGAGGTGTGTGTAAAGTGTGTTCTAGAAGTCTATCTAGCCTTACATAGGCTTAGTTAATGGTTTAATTAAGTTTAATTAGATTAAATTAAGCTAAACCAATTTTATTCTAATTATTTTGGTCCAAATCGAATTTCAATTAAACCTACAATAATATGCCAAAAATTCTAAATAACACATAGACTTAGTCAATTTCGCAATCGGATACCAATAAGGCCTTCAATTCGCATACCAAAACAGAAATATAGATAGATATTCTTACTATGGACAGATATAAACACAATTAACACATAGCATATGCAATTAACTCAGAATTTCATCTTAATTACTGATTAAGCATTCTTAAGTAAGGTTTATTAGCTAATCACAGGTCAGGGTTGTTATAGTCTTCCCCCTTAAACAGTTTGGTCCTCCAAACTCGAATTACCTTCATTTTGGAAGAATGTAGGGTCCAATGGAAACAAGTCCGTATATCTTTTCATCATATCTTTCTCTGTTTCCCATGTTACATAAGTTCCTCTATGATTTTTCCAATCTACTTTCACCAATGGAATTTCTTTGTTTCCCAATCTTTTGATCCGGTGATTCACAATCTGGATTGGCCGTTCTTCATACGTATAATCATCCTTCAGAAGCACATGTGTCTGTTCAATCACATGGAGTGGATCTCCTAGATATTCCTGAAGCATCGAAACATGAAAAACATTAAGCATGTTCTCCATAACGGAAGGTAAAGCCACTTGATATGTCACAGGATTAATTTTCTTAATAATTTCATATGGCCTAATATACCGCAGTGCTAACTTGCCTTTAACCCCAAATCAAGTTTTCCCTTTCATTAGAGTTATTTTGATAAACACGTGATCACCAACTTCATATTCTCTGTCTCATCTCCGGACATCCGCATAACTTTTTTGGCAACTTTGTGCAGTTTTTAAATGTTTTTGAACCATTTTCACTTTCTCAGTTGTCTCTTGCACCGGTCCCAATAATGGTCTATCTTCTACTTTAGCCTAATAGATTGGTGATTGGTACTTCTTACCATACAGAGCTTCGTAAAGAGCCATCCCAATACTTGAGTGATAGCTATTGTTGTACACAAACTCAACTAGTGACAAATAAGCTTCCTAATTTCCTTGGAACTATAACACACATTTTGAGCATATCTTTCAAGGTTTGAATGGTTTGTTTAGATTGGCCATCTGTCAGTGGGTGATAAGCACTACTCAGTCTTAATTTAGTTTCCAAAGCTTGTTGCAAACTCTGCCAGAATCTCAAAGTAAATTTGCGATCTTTGTTAGATATAATAGCCACTGGCACCTCGTGTAATCTCACAATTTCATTCACATAAATATTAGCCAACTTCTCTGCATTATAAAAAGTTTTTCACATGCAGAAAATGAGCAGATTTAGTTAAACGATCAACAATGACCCAAATAGAATCCATACCTCGAGGTGAGCGAGGTAGTCTAACAATGAAGTCCATCGTGATATGCTCCCATTTCCATTTTGGTATTGGAAACAGTTGAAACAGTGCAGCGGGTCGTTGATGTTCAGCTTTAACTTGTTGGCAATGTAGACATTTGGCTTCAAAATCGGCAATACACTTCTTCATTTCAGGCCACCAGAAATTTTGTTTCAAATCATGATACATCTTCGTGTTTTCCAGATGCATAGAAAATTTTGAATTGTGACTTTCTGTCATAATACACTTTCTTAGTTCAAAATGGTCTGGTACACAAAGCCTATCCTGAAATTTCAACACATTATTTTCATACACAAATCCGGACCTTGTTTTTTTATTCAATTTCATCAACAATCTTCTTCAGAAATTTATCTTCTAGTTACTTTTCTTTAACTTCCTCAAAGATGACAGGTTGTGCAGAAATGGTAGCTAGGACTCCACCTAGTTCTCATAAGACAATCTCAATTTCATTCCTTTCTAGGTCATCCAATAACTCTCTCTGACCGGTGAGCAAACATGCTAAATTCCCAATGGACTTTAAGCTCAAAGCATCTACTACTGTATTCGCCTTTCTCGGATGATATAGAATTTGCAAATCATAATCTTTTATCAACTTAAGCCATCTCCTTTGTCTCATGTTTAATTCTTTCTGAGTAAAGAAATATTTTAGACTTTTATGGTCCGTACACACTTCATAAGTCACTCCATACAGATAATGGCGCCAGATTTTCAAAGCAAAAACCACAACTGCAAGTTCAAGGTTATAGGTTGGATAATTCTTCTCATGTGAGCAGAGTTGCCGAGAAGCATATGCAATTACCTTACCATTTTGCATTAATACACATTCTAAGCCTTTGTATGAAGCATCACTGTAAATCTGAAACCCATCTATACCATTAGGTAGAGTCAGAATTTGTGCAAAGTCACTAGTCTAGTCTGCAATTCCTAAAAAGCGGATTCCCTTTGATCATTCCAATTAAATGGTACATTTTTCTGTGTCAATTGTGTCAGTGGCATGGCAAGTTTGGAGAAGTCTTTTACAAATCTTCTGTAATAGCCAACAAGCCCTAGAAAACTTCTAACTTCAGTCATAGTGGTTGGTCTTGGCCAGTTCATAATAGCTTTAACTTTCTGTAGATCAATTAATATGTCATCTTTACTGATTACATGTCCCAAAAATGCCACACTGTTTAGCCAGAACTCACATTTGGACAATTTGGCTTACAATTTCTTTTCTCTCAGAATCTATAACACAATTCTTAAATGATCTTTATGTTCTTCGTTGCTTTTAGAATAGATCAAAATATTGTTAAAAAACACAACAACAAACAAATCAAGGAATTGTTTGAACACGCTATTCGTTAGATCCATGAATGTTGCAGGTGCATTAGTTACCCCAAATGGCTTCACGAGAAACTCATAATGCCCATATCTTGTTCGAAAGGTTGTTTTCTCAATGTCTTCTGTTTTAACTTTAAGTTGATGATACCCGGATCTAAGGTCAATTTTTGAAAATACTTGGGCACTCAAGAGTTGATCGAACAAATCATCTATTCGGGGCAATGGGTATTTTTTCTTCACAGTTGCTTTATTCAATTCCCAGTAATCAATACATAGCCTCAAAGACCCATATCTCTTTTTAACAAACAAGACTAGAGCACCCCAAGGTGAAGTACTCGGATGGATGAATTTATTGTCTAACAGTTCTTGTAGTTGGATAAGGGGTTTTGGAAATTAGCTAGGTTCCCGGTACTACCTCAATAGTAAACTCAATTTCCCTATCAATTATATCCTCAGGCAGTTTATTTGGGAAGACATCAGAGAATTCACAGACTACAGGAATAGTTTCCATATTAGGGCTATTAGAAGTCACAAATAACCCCTACATCCCTTTCTAAGCAATTTGATGGCTTTTATAATAGAAATTAAATATGGGGGAGGAATTACACCATTCCCATAAAACACAAACTAAGGCAACCCAAGTGGCCAGAACACAACATATTTATTCACACAATCTATAGTGGCATAATACTTGGTCAACCAATCCATTCCCAATATACAGTCAAAATGATCAAGACTCAAAGGCTACTGGTCAACATACAATATCATATCACCAATCACAATATCACATGCTGGATAAACATAAGCACATACCATAGAACCCCCAGATGGTGTAGAAATAGATAATAAATAATTCATAGATTCTAATGGTGTAGTCCACTTCCGTGTGAAAGTATGTGATACAAAGGAATGCATAGAACCAAAATCTATCAACACATAGGCGTTTCGAGCATAGATAGGAATTATACCTAACACTACTGATTTGGTGTTCTGCACATCCCCAGGCACAAGTGCAAATACTTGACCCTGCCTTAAAGTTTCTCTCCTCGTATTGGTTCTCACATTTGATCTTGGTGCAGAAGCAGATCTAGTTGAACTTGTCGTAGGACGGTTGGCATTATCGGACCCGAGCGAACAATCTTTTACTATGTGGCCAGTTTTGCCACACTGGACACAAGCACCAGTTGCACGATAACAAACGCTTTTATATTTTCTTCCACATTTAGAACAAACAAGTGTAGATCCATTACTTTGGCTTGAGCTGTTAATAGACCCCGTGTTTTGCTTCTTATTCATTGCAAATGAGCGCCCCTTTTTGAAATTGTACCCAAATCTTTTATCTCTCCATTCAGTTGTTGGGGCCTTAGTTTGTTTCATAACAGCTAAATTAGCTTCTGTCATCAGAGCTAGATTAAGTACATCCATATATTTAGGTAATTTCAATACACCGACCCGATCAAACACATCCAGATTTAACCCTCCTTCAAATTTTTGAGCTTTCTTATAATCAGTGTTAACCATGTGAGGTGCAAATCGGGCTAACACGGTGAACTTAGCCTCATATTCTGCCATTAACATACCCCCTGCTTTAGCTGCTTAAATTCTAACACTTTTCGGTCTCGAAAGCATTGAGGGAAATATTTTTCATAGAAGATTTCTTTAAATTGGTTCCATGTCATAGCCTCATTATTATCTTTCATCAACATCTACCAACACCTAGCTTCCTCTTTTAAAGTGTAGGTGGCTAGTAGCACTTTCTGAGTTTCAGTACATGGAAAGACTTCAAACAACTTTTCAGTTTCTAACATCCAGGTCTTGGCCTTTAGTGGCTCAATACCACCCAGAAAAGACAGTGGCTTCATTTTGTTGAACTTCTGAGTCAATGAGACAATATCGTTGTTCAACGGCTCAAACTGTACCGGAGAAGGCAGGGGAGGCAATGGTTGTTATCTTTGCTATTGTCTCATTGATTCAGTTAAGGCTTCTAACATTCTTTCCATACAATCCATCCGTGCATTGGAAGGCTCAGTCACATCATCATTTTTTGTTCTCTCTATTGCTATAAGTAAATAGGACAATAATAAACATAGGCAAATAATCTTCAAATATCATAATGGTCATATTCAGTTCAAATATGTTAATGTCGTTTCACTTTAGTTCAGATATATTTAGATAATTCACACACACACACTCACACATGCAGATGTAATGTCCCTAATTCTTTTCTAGGATATCATATAGCTCATATGAACTCGTGTGTGTGATATAACACGTGCTCTGATACTACTCTGTCACAATCCAAACCCACCCTTATAGGTTTAGCATTGTAATTGACTAGTAATCTTGGGATTACCGAAGGCCTCTAAACTGATTAAACAAAATTAAGGAGCTAGCGGAAGCAAATATCAAAATATAATGTCCATAGAGTTGTATAGACATCCGCGGGACAAAAAATTTAAAACTTAGTTTATATAATTATGACGTCATCCTCGCGTCGCCATATATATACAGATAAACAAAAGACATGTTAAGACTTTAATAGATGAAATACAAAAGTCTTAAACTCTGTTCACAAAAACTTGACCACACTTCAAGTCAGGAACCTCCTTAGGAGGTGTGATGGTTGGCTGACAAAACTAACCTCCAGGCAATGATCATTGAGCCTAGTCATGCATTTGATCACCTATATACATAAATAATACAGTGAGCTGGAGCCTAGTGAATAATAACAGAGTAAAAGTTTTAATGAATGATGTCCGTAACAGATTCAAAAATCAAAGTTCAAAGTCAAAAACAAATTCAAATTCAGATTTAGAATTACAAATTCACAGATAGTCATACATGATACATCCATTAGCACTAACAAAACAGATGACCCATAATTATATGGGACGTACAGATGACCCCTGATCACATGGGACGGTCATATACAAAGCAGATACAGAGCAGATAATGGTTATGCTTAACTAGTTCCATGATGGAACCTCTGGTACTAGGTAATAGATAACATATATCACATGATACTAAGGATACCACGAATACATTTCAGAAATTTAGACAATCATTCATTCATACAGAATATAAAATTGATCATATCATATCATTCAGAAAATATAAAAAGATGAACACAACTTTACGGAGTTATTACTCGCAGATAGCTCCAGTAGCAGAATAGACAAAGCAGACAAATCAGATAGTCTATGGCTCATGACCTACACAAACACATAACGGATACACATTGAAATATACGCTCGAAAAATACATGACATATTTCTTTTCTATTTTGGTGTGTTTCTAATCCTTATTATCATTATTTTGTCTTAATTAGGTCTTAGGAATGCCTAAGATACAATAAGGATGCCAAAATATAATTTGAAACACTTAGTCAAATTTTCAAAAATAAGGCAATTCGCTTGAGTGAACCTCTTGGTCTGCAAACTTCTAAGAACTCTCATTTTATGCTCGAGTGCAACTTTGGGTCACTTGAGCCAAGGTTCAAAAATAAGAGTGGTTGCTCGAGTGCAACCTTCACCGTTCGAGCCAACCTCCAAACTCTGCAAAACTTTTGGGAGCTTGCATTTTTCGCTCGAGCGCAGATTCCACCGCTCGAGCGAAGAGTGCGAATTTTGGATTTTTCAGATTCCTCTCTCAGCTCCAAACTTCAATTCCAAAGCATCAAAACTCATTCTTTTGGGCCAAAACTTGAGAAAACACTTGTAAACTTATAAAACATCATGAATTAAAGATCATTTCGCAAAATCAAGGCCTAAAACATGCTAATTGTTCCAAAAAAAAAAAAAAAAAACTTGAAACTTTGAAAACACAATATGCATGAGTTGATATGAACTTCAACCTTCCAAAACATGATCAGATGAGATTTTTAGCTCAAAAACATGTTGACTTCTTATAACAAAACCAAGATAAGAACATGTATTTGAAAACTCTTTGAAAACAACCACAAAACATGATTAAATGCACATGCATGTATGATTTGCTCTTCTATTCTACTTCTTTAGCTTAATTCTTCCAGCACTTAGCTTAATTCTCTTGAATTCATGCATTAACCAACTCAATTACAAAACTAAAGGCTTGAATTCTTACCTTAGGTGTTCAATTATGTTCTAGATGCTAAGTTGGTTGAGCTCTCAAGTCAATTGCTTCAAATTTCTTCTCAATTCAAGCTTTCCTCTCTTGTCTTCTTGAATTATCCTCTCACTCTAGCTCTCACTCTCTCTCACATTTATGAGCTCAAAATGGATGAAGGAGGTGTGTGTAAAGTGTGCTATAGAAGTCTACCTAGCCTTACATAGGCTTAGTTAATGGTTTAATTAAGTTTGATTATGTTAAATTCAGCTAAACCAATTTTATTCTAATTATTTAGGTCCGAATTGAAATTCAATTAAACCTACAATAATATGCCAAAAGTTCTAAATAATACATAAACTTTGTCAATTTCACGATTGGATGATTCGCATATCAAAACAGAAATACAGATAGATATTCTTACCATGGACAGATATAAACACAATTAACACATAGCACATGCAATTAACTCATAATTTCATCTTAATTACTGATTAAGCATTTTTAAGTAAGGTGTATTAGCTAATCTCAGGTCAGGGTTGTTATACTTGGGTAATGACCTTTCCCTCTCATACTTAAGGTTCTGAGCCAAGCATCTTTGGTTACAACAAATAGTGGCCTTGGCATGAGTCATTGGTTTCCTAATTTTTTGGAAATATTAGGTGGCGACTCTAAGATCCAGTCATATAGTCTATTTATGGCAAAGATTTTGTAATAAAATGGACTTTCTATAAAAGCTGCCAAATCTGGACTCTCATCTATGTTTCACATTTCACTCATGAGACTAGATCGAAGAAATCAAGGGTCTGAACTATTTAACGCCCATGGGTACCCCCCGGGTATGTTACAGTTTTTGGCGACTCTGTTGGGGTTATGAAACCTTGACTCAAACTCCATGATATGATTTTTATTTTCAATTATATGCTCATTGCATTACATGTATTGGTGCACTTAAAGTCCTTGTGTTGCCCAGATACTAGTGGGAGCATGGGCAAACTTATTTTGACACTATACCTATCTCTACGTTACTTTTTGAGGCATTGTGTTATAACCTTTTGAGATCTGTCAAAAAGGTAACTCTGTTGTCTAAGGTTCTCAAACTTCGAAGAAAGGCTATATTGACTCTTTTGACTTCCTGGGATCTTCATTGGTTATGACCCAAAAGACTTTTTGGTAACGTCACCTTGATTTCAACCCCTAGAGTAGAGCCAAACTTATATATATATATATATAGTAAGCTATAGTACCTTCCAAAATTAGGACAGGATGATCTCCCATTTCTAGGATGTATGATACTGCTTGTATGAATAGTGAAGCCCTAGGTCATTTCAAAGGTAAAACAGGGTAACCATAGCCCCCATAGGGGTGTTTGTTCGCTTTTCTGCTATGTGTTATGTGCAATGTATAGGATCTATACATGGCATCTTAGATTCAATGGTTCAGGCATTTTAGTTTGTAAGATTGAGTCTAGTTTTTCAGTGTGATTTAACAGTAATCAGTTGAGCCGGGCATGCTATTAAAATTTGATTAGGGGTTCCATTTTATTTTTGTAAAGTAGTTGGGCACCATAGCTTCAGAACAGTCAAATATCCCCCAAGTTCTATGGACTCGCATTGGTAGATTTTGTAAAACTACAGATTTGGATCAAAGACAACAATGTTAGTTTCTTTGCCACCGGTTACAAGAAGAAGAAGAGCAAAAGCCTCATTAACTATTCAGAGTACCCTTTCTTTACTAGCTAGATCATCCCCACTCAGTTCATCAGTATCAGTGATGGCTCAAGTTCCCAAAAATATAGTGGACATGTTGTTGGCCCTTCAACGAAGTTTGGATGCTATGGCCAATACAGTGGCCACCCATGGTGATGCTTTTGGATGCTATGGCCAATACAGTGGCCACCCATGGTGATGCTCTTGTTAAATTGCGATGCCTATCTGTGGCATTCGCTACTCAACCACCTCTGGTGGCTCATCCAATCCCATCTCCACCAGCTGAGGAATTTCCTGAACCCAACTCACCAGAAGACTTGAGGGTTCTTGCGTAATCATCGGGAGGACCTTTTTCCCTTCCACAACCAACGGGAGGGCTCTTTCCCCTAGAACAAATAAGTTTGATCTAACTATGCTAAAATTGGCCAAGTTACAGAAAATGTTTAAAAGGTCGCAAGTGTAGACACCCCATTTTTGACCGTCCTCAAGACTTGGTTGTTCTTGCAGGTACATCCAGCCACAAGTTCAATTGCTCATCGGGTATTTGACTTTCATGGAGGAACGTCACAGGTTTGAGCTTTCCAAACCCTGTATCCTTTCTGTCCCATTCTTGGACCATGACTTGGTCCTTTCAGAATGTGTTTCTTAGTGCACTGTCGGCCCTCTTTTGGGCCTGTTGGCCTTCACTTTGTTGCTACCGGCCATTGATTGAGCTTGCCGACCATCAATGAGCCACTGTCGGCCATCACTGATGGCCGGTAGAACCCCTGTCTCAGCAGGTTTCACTCCAGATCTTTTGAGCCAGCTGGAATCCTTTCATCTCCCCTCTATACACACCATACATGTGTATGGAGGGATGAAGCTCTTGCCAAGTTTCTTGAAGAAGCTTTGGATTGTTTTCCCTCTATATAAGGGGAGAGCCTCTCTCCTTAGCAAAGGTTCAGCCATTTTAGAAAAGATATAGCTCTCTCTCTATATATTTCTTACTCTCTCTCTATATTGTTGTGGTTTAGTCCATTTTTCTTGCACTTTTACACTACAACACTTAAAGATACACCACCACCATTGGACTAAGGTTTTTGGGAAGGTTACTTGAGCTCTGAAAGTGAGTTTTTGGCCCCTAAGATTGCTGGTTTCGAAGCTGGTCTTCAAGGGTGAGCTTCTTTCCCTTTTTAGCACTTTTTTGTACCTCATTTTGGCCATCCTTGCATATTGTTTTATGCCTTGATTTCAACTAAAAAAATTCTTGTTTTTAAGTGATTTTGAAGTTTGTTTAAGATCTTTTGGCTGTTGAGGGTCTTCAACCCTCTTGTTGACCTTGTTTGGCCTTGTTTTGAGCAATGCCTTAGGGCCTTCGAGCTAGGCCTTGTTTGGCCTTTTAGCCACTGAAATCCAGTGGATTTTCAATAGTAGGCATGTGGTTTTGAGGCCTCAAATCAGAGGGGGTGATCCCCTCTCTTTTGGTTTTTGTTTGCTTGCATTTTTGACCTTCCAAAAGAGCATGCCTCTCTGTACTTGTGAGGCTTGGTTCAGGCCCTTTTTTGTGACTTTTAGGACCTTCCTTGGCTCTGTCCATGGCTGGTTTGGTCACCTTTTGCATGCATCTTGTATGTGTAGTGTAATCTCATTTGTAGCTCATCAAAGTAGCATGTTTGCCTAGCCTGTGTTGGGTCCATTTCAGTAGGTTTTTGGTGATGTTTTACCATGCCTTAGATTTTTTTTGGGTTGGTTTTGTCACTCCATGCATGTATAATACACTTGTAGTATAAATCTCATAAACTAGCTTTATATGCTTCTTGCTTTAGCATGTTATCCTAGCTTATGTTGAGTCCATTTCAACATGATTTTGGTGATGTTTTGCCATTTCATGACTTTGCCCATAGCTGGTTTGGTCATCCTTTGCATGCTCCATATACTTGTAGAACAAATCTTGCTTACTAGCTTTATGTGCATGATGTTTTGACTCATCATCCTAGCATATTTTGGCTTTGCTAAAGCAAGATTTTATTCTTGTTTTGGGCTGTTCTAGGACTGTTTTGGGCTTCCATGGCCATATCACTTATGTTTTGTATAGCTATAGTGTAAATGCTTAGGCTAGCCTCGGGTTTTGAGGCCCCTACCATGCCATACATGTGATGTTTGCATGCTTTTCCATCATTCTAAATGTTATTTCAGTCCATGAAATGTAGTCATACACTTGCATTTGACATGCCTTTAATGCATTGGAGGCTTGGCTCTTTATGCCTCAAGAATGAACTTTTGTGCATACCATTAAGCCTAAGCCTTTGGCTCATCATATCAGTGCATTTTTGGTCTTGTTATACCATGATGTAACTCTATTTTATGTTCTCCAAGTCATGTCATGTTTGGTTTCAATAGGTGTAGTGCATTGCCTCTTTTGTAGCCTTGCATACTCCATGTTTTTGGCCTTGTGTTCTAGCTTGTGTTGACTAGCTTCGAGCTTGTTTTTGGTCTTGTTTGGACCTACCTTGGGATTGTTTTAGGTTCCCTTAGCCCTTTAGGGCTTTCTTTGTATGGCCATGGCTTAAGTCCCTTTGCTAGTTCTTAGCTTTTGAGCTTCATGCATGCCATGTTTGTGTTATGTGTGTGATTTGGCATCATTCCTAACATCATTTCAGAGCATGTAGTATTGTCATACTTGCATGCTTTTCACTCCTCAAGTGTGCTTAAGAGTTGTATCTTTATGCCTTAATTCTTGGGCCCACTGGCATGCATGCTTGTCTAGTATTTTGTACCATCAATTCAGTACCTTTTGGCTACTAATTTGGGCATATCTGAGGTCTGCCCACATTGGTTTAAGTCCATCTTTTACATGTTGTTGCATGCTTGTCACCTTGCATGTGTTGCATACTTGCATGTTTGCATATTGTTCTATGCTTGCTCCATCTTTGCATGTTGTCGCATGCTAGTTCCATTACATGTTGTTGCATGTTTATTACACTGCATTTTGTATGCTTAAGTCATATTGCATGATTGCATGTTCGAGTTAGCATTGTGTATGCCATCCTTGCATTGCATTGTTGTTTGGGTTAAGTGTTAAATCCGAACATGAGAAACGAGGAACGTTTCATACTTCAAGTGATGAAACGTCTCTCAATTCTCGGTCGCCGACGCTCTTGATCATCCATGATAGAGTTTTAGGCTTTATGTGTTTATTTGTGCATTCATTTCATATTGATTTGCATAAGTTGAATCTTTGGCCATCATGCATTGGGATGCGTGATTGATGGTCGTGGATCTGATTATGCCTCTCCCTTGATGTTTCGAGGTGATATGGGGTGGCAGAGTGCGTACATACCCTTGGGAGACCCTCTATTTTCTCTATTTTGTGCTCTATTGCAGCTTGGTGTCCCAGCACATCAGTGGTCGGCAGTGCCTTGCAGATGGCCGGCAATCCTTCATTCTTGGCTAGCAGTGCACCATCTTTGGTCGGCAGGAGGTCGGCAGCATCTCTCCATGGTCGGCAAGCCATTGATGCACTCCCCAGACTGGTTTTGGTAAGTTCCAGCAGCAAAGTCTCAAGGACACCCTGCAAACAGAGCCTCTAAAGAGCAACCAGAGAGCTTACCGGGATGGGAACCGAGCATGCATACTCTCCTTCTTCAAACAGAGCTGGAACAGCATTATTTACTGTTTTGCTTACTTGTTAGTTAGCATTTTGAATTTGTAATTTAATTAGCTAATTTGTCGATTAATTAGGTTTTATAATAATTAGTTGTAGCTAGTTATTCATTCAGTTATGTAATAATTAATTAGCTTCTTAGTTAGTTAGTTAATTCATTTGTATTATTTATTCGAACCCTCCGTCGAGAGGGCGAATTTTGTAATAAGTGTGCGTGCGTGTGTGCATGTCTTCCAACCCCACGTCTTTCTCCCTTTTACTTACCTGCTTTTGTTGGTTAGTTTTAGGTCATGTTTCAATAGTACACTTATGCTCGTATGTTTGCATCCATTCATCTATCTAGCATCCTTATGCTTGGCATGTTTGCATACATTCATCTATCTTGCATGCACCGGGCTCGGCGGATCATACTAACTGTATTGTATTTCAATTCCAATTTGAATACATGTATCAATTGTTGCACCTCATATTCCATTTTAGAATAAGCCGAGCCTATTTCTAATTGCATCTTGTATGTGTTGCATTAGACATTTCAAACATGAACTAGGATCATGCATTTGATTACTAACTAGCTTCTGTTTTGGCTCGGAGTACTAGGTAAGCTTTTACGCTTTAGCATACTACATGTGTGTCATTGATTACCATGATAGTATGCTTGCCATGAGGCTAACTGCTTATGTGATATAACTGCCTGAATGCCTATGAGTGAAGGTTGGATTACTTGAGTTCGAACAATTCATCAAAATCCTCGATTTAGCCTACTTGCGAGTAGCAAACTTCAAACCATTTTTCAAACAAACGGATATGCAATGTTTTGTTCCAAATTAGGCGATCTAGTCTATACTTGTGTGTTGTGCGCATCACATAGTAAGATTAGCCAATTAACCGGAATAAGAACACATGTGTTTTCAAAAACAAGATATCATGTTTAGTAGTGGCCGATCTTTGATCGGGCGAGCGGGGGTGCTCATAGCTGACCTTCCTCAATCGTACCCAAGTTCCCAAGCCAAGGCAACTTTGGTGATGACGGACACGTAGCCTTAGGCACGAGTCAGGGTTTCCTAAATTTCTCCCAAAATAAAATATTTAGGTGGCGACTATGTATCTGACAAAGCAGTCCATGTTTGGCACTTCTTTCTTAAAAATCAGTTTTCCAAAACGATTTGCCAGATTTGGACTCTTTGGTGATTTATCAATCTCACACTGCACATTGTGAGATCAGATTAAGAACCGTGACAATTTGAGTTCGAACTGTAGCATGAGGCCCTCAGGGCGCGTCTACAGCAAGGAATCAACTTCATCCCAAACATTGAAGATGAGTATATGGAAATAGCTATCAAATTGCCGGAATGATTTAAAATGCCACACATTGACAGGTTTGATGGAGTTGGTGACCCTATCGTCTACATTCGCCTCTTCTTGAATGTCTTCAAACCCATGGCCTTGACTCGGCCTCAAAAACTTTCCTTGTTTGAAAGAAATTTATCTGGTGTAGCTGTCATCTAGTATGCTAAATTAGAAAAGTCAATGAAATAAAGTTGGGAAGAATTGGTTGAGGCTTTTGTTACCCAATATGCTTACAACACCCAGATTGAAATAACCACCCAGGAGTTAGAAGCAACCCGGCAGGAACCTAATGAAGGTTTTGCAGCCTTCATTACTAGATAGAGGGCCAATGCAGTGATAATGACTAACAGATCACCATAGAAAGATCAAATTCGCATGGTAGTAAGAAATCTGCATAGAAAAATGTTGCAAAAAATGATAGTCCTTCCACTGTTTACTTTTAAAGAACTACAGTTCAAACAGAGGATGCCATCAAGCAGGGAATTATAGTGGATGACAAAGAATCGGTACGGAAGACCTTTGGCCACAATCCAAACACTACCACCAGCAGGAACATGGCACAAAAATCTTTTGAGGTCAACTCAGTCACTACCACTATTGCCAAAATAGCCGACCCCTTTGCCAATGTCGGTGCACAAACAACAAACTCAGCCCGAGCCTCAACTAGAACCTTCAACCCACTCCATATGTTTCTTACCAAAGCCATGAAGATCTTAGTAGAAAGAGGGTATCTCAAACCTTTTGACCCTCGATCTCTTCTAGTGCCTCTCCCAGCCAAACATGACCTTGCCAAAGACTATGCCTTCCACCAACAGCCTGGACACGATACCGACCGTTGTTTTTGTCTTTGTCATGAGATTCAAGATCTCATTGACAATAAAGTCATAGCTCCCCTATAGCCGCCAAAACCCAATGTCACTACTAACCTATTGCCACCCCATAACAAAGTCTTACCACCTCATCGTCTTAACTTTATCCATACACTATCGCCCACTTTTGACCCTAGTAACTACATCACACCCTCTCATCTACCAAAACCTAAGGTACCCATTCCTGAGAGCACTGATCTATACATGATGGATGCACCTCTAACCTAGCCAAAACATAAGAACCCTATGGTGGTAGTAGTAAAAGCTAAAGAGGAAACAACTGAAGTACTTGTGATTGAGGCTAGGAAACTATCAGAGGAAGAGTATGATCCTAGCCAGTATATTGTACCCATTGGTCAACTGAAGCCTGAGGTTGTTCTGCTTGACTCATTTTCTATCTATGTTGTTAGAGAATATGTACTTGAACAAGGGTTGGATGACTTGGCCGACCTAGAGGAAGACTTGCCCAATTTCCAGTTCTTTAAAGAATTAGACCTTGGAAATGTGTAAATAGGATGGTGGGATCTGAGAAATTCCAATGCCAGTCATGGTTAGTCAAGCAGTAGTGAAGCTTTTGATGAGGAAACTGAGAGAAAAAGGGATGAACCAAAAATTGACACTGAAAAATATGATGACAGTAGTAAAGGAAAGGGTTCTAGAGAGAAAAAACAAGAACCAAAAAGCCAACTAGAGTATACTATGGGAATGATTCGAGCAGAGCTTGATAATTGCCTTTTGGTCAATGAAGGCGAATGATGGGATGATAATGACCTACAGCTCGTCCACACTGAGTGGACGCTACTTCAAGCTTCCACACCTAGACCAAGGAAAGTCCTTGGGCAAAGGCAAAGAAGTTGAAAAAGGGAAAGAAAAAGAGAAAGAAGTAAAAGAAGACTTGGTTCTAAAACAACTGAAAAAGATCCAAGCAAACATCTCCATCTAGGGGCTTCTCATGGCTTCCCGAGAGCACCAGCAAGCAATGTTGTCAACCTTAAGCAAGGCTAAGTTTTCAATTGACACAACTCCAGAACAACTGCTGTCGCTAATCACCCTAAGAGAAACAACTCCTGTGATGGCCTTCTCCGACAAAGAGCTACCACTGGAAGGATCAGGACACAATAAGCCTCCATATGTGTCAATGGAGTGTACAAAGAAATGGATCTTGATCATTCTGATTGACACTAGATTAGCTATCAATGTCTAAACTTTGCGTAGTGCTTATACAATAAGACTAAAGCCAACATATTTCACACCCACTACTCAGTTGATTCGGGCTTATGATAACACTAGTCGAGGGGTTATAGGGACAGTCAAAGTGCAAATAATAGTGGGTCCATTTGAGCACGAAGCTGAATTTCATGTTTTGGATGTCCCCGTAACATTTAACTTGTTATTAGGAAGGCCTTGTCTCTATCAAATGAAGGTTGTATCATTCACGCTACATCAACTGGTGAAATACCCATATGACGGAGGAGTTGCCACTATCTTTAAAAATTATCCATTCATTCTCCTCTAGAAGTTACAACACAATTGCTAGAAATACAACATGGAGAGAAGGATGTGTTCCTCTCGGGCTTTACATTGGAAGAGGCCCAGCTAGTTCAAACATTCATGGCAAAATACGAAGGTGTATACATCAGTGCCATATCAATTTACTTCATGAGTAAACTAGGTCACATTCCTAGGATGTGGTTAGGAAAAAATGGCAGAAAATGTATTGCTACAGCCGATGAAGTACCTCATAACCCGCATGCATTCAAACTAGGGTCTGCACCTACAGCAAATGACTGGAAAAGGAAAAGTGAAGAGATTAAGGAGAGGATCAAGGCAAAGAGAACCGGGCAACAGTTTGAGTTGGTTCATAAGCTAATTCGTGGAACCTTGAACGGGCACTTTATCCGAAAAGGAGAGGATTTTCTTTTCTGTGGGTTTCTAGAACCATGGATTGACCAAGAGAAAAAGAAGAGATATCTCGGATTTGAAATCTTCTTCGATTATCAGCTTTCTGATAGTGATGAGGAGCAGGCAGATCCAAGCATCGGCATCGGTCAAGGTAGTGATGTTAGTTCTGAAAATAATACGGAGGACATCCTAGGTCTGCCACTGGCTGATTTGCTGAAAGAGTCTGACACTAGTGCTAAACCAGTGAACTTGAAGGATGTGACTATTTCTATGATTAGAGACAGACCATCTGTTGATTGTCAAGCTTCATCATAGATGTAGTGAATGGTGCGTAAGCAAATTGGCATGTTGAAAAATGTTTTATTGAGAATTCTAAAGTGATTATTAAGTCTAAGTCTAAGATGTCAAAGTCTTGTTGGTTTGGAGTGAACTTCGAGTTTGTCTAAGATGTCAAAGTCATCTTTTGCTTTTTTCTTTCTTTTGAGTCTTTTGCAACAATTGGGCCCGAGATTCTGAATGAAGATGTTGTGAATTCTACTTGCTTCTCTATGTCTATAGTTCATAACATTGACCAGAATTTTCAACATTTTGATGAAAACGAAGAGGAAGAACTTCCTCGAGCTTTGAAAAATTTAATCAACTAGGAGGAAGAAAGGCATGCTAAGTTGTTGGTCGATGAAATTGTTTCCGCAAATATGGGTACCGACAAAGATCCTTGCTTAGTCCAGATTAGTTCCACTTTATCTTTAGAGGAACGCGAGTAATTAGTTGCTTTATTAAAGGAATTCAAAGATGTTTTTGTGTGGTCCTACAAAGATATGCTTTGAATTGATCCCTCTTAATCCTGATGCCTAACCTGTCAAACAAAAGCTTCACGGAATTTGTCTAAATTGGGCATTGAAAATCAAAGAAGAGGTTAGTAAACAAATCAATGCTGGGGTTTTTACTTGTATCTGAGTATGTGACTTGATTAGCCAACATTGTGCCAGTCCCAAAGAAAGACGGCAAAATCAAAGTTTGTGTTGATTTATGGGATTTGAACAAGGCTAGTCCGAAAGATGACTTTCCATTGCCATATATTAATGAATTGGTAAACTTCACTACAGAGCATGCCTTGCTGTCATTCATGGATGGTTTTTCGGGGTATAACCAGATCCTTATGGCTCCAAAGGACAAAGAAAAAACCACATTTACCACACCATGAGGGACATATTGTTACAAGGTCATGCCATTCGGTTTGAAAAATGTCGAGGCCACTTATCAGCGAGCCGCTACCACACTGTTGCATGATATGATCCACAAGGAAGTTGACGTATATATAGATGACATGATTGTCAAGTCCAAAGATCGAGAAGGCCATTATATGGTGTTGAAAAAATTCTTTGAGAGAATTAGGAAATACAGGCTGAAACTGAATCCACAAAAATGCACCTTTCGGGTAATTGCAAGCAAGATGTTGGGATTTCTGATCACACAGCGGAGAATTGAAGTTGATCCATCCAAAATTAAGGCCATCTTAGACATGCTACCACCAATGACTAAAAAGGAGGTGCGGGCTTTCTAGGCAAAGTGCAATCCATAAGGAGGTTTATTTCTAAATTAACCTTGACCTCTTAACCATTTTTTGGTTTATTAAAGAAAAGAATGAAATTCCAATGAGATTATTTGTGTCAATTCGCCTTTGAGTAAGTTAAGCAGTATTTGTAAAATCCACCTGTGTTATCACCACTTGAGCCAGGAAAATTAATGATTTCGTATTTATTAGTGACTGACTCAACCATGGGATGTATGCTTGTGCAAGAGTCAGACCAAAAAGTACAGAAAGCTATCTACTACTTGAGTAATAAGATGCTTGAATACAAGACCCACTACACTCCCTTGGAAGAGGCTTGCTCGGCCTTGGTTTGGGCCACCAGGAAGTTGAGACACTACTTGTTAGCTCACTCAATAATTCTAGTTTCAAGATTAGACCTCATCAAATATCTCTTTAAGAAATCAGTGATTGCTGGTGGGCTAGCTCGTTGGTTGCTTTTGCTTTCTGAATTCAACCTCAAGTATATCGCTGGCAAATCTATTAAAGGAATGGTCGTGACAAAATTGTTAGCTGATCACCCGATTAAAGGAGAAGAAGATATGGATTGTTTATTCTCAGATAAGGAGGTCATGTAGATGGAAGAAGACACTTGAAAGTTGTACTTTGATGGCGCATCCAATCAATTTGGCTACGGGATAAGTGTGTTACTTATAGCGCTAGATGATTCCTATGTCCTTTTAGCTTTCAAACTCCGATTCATGATATCCAACAACCAAGCAGAGTATGAGGCATGCATTATTGAACTAGAAACAGCTCTAAAACTAGGGGCAATAAGGTTAGATGTGATTAGGATTCAAACTTGGTCATCTCTCAAGCCAATGGAGATTGGAAGGTTAAAGAGGAAAAAAAGAAAATCTATCATCAAACCTTGGACATGTTGATCCTAAGGTTCAAAAGACTGACATTTACACACCTGGTGAGAGAGAACAACCGATTTGCTGATGCGTTGGCAACCCTGGCCTCCAAGATAGATATTCCAGTCGAGGTTAAGATGTGCCCAGTCCTGATAAAACAAAGATATACGCCCACATATGAAATGGTAACTGCAACAAAAGAGGTTCAAGATGAAAATCCCTGGTACTTTAATATTTGGAACTTTTTGGAAAGTAGTACATACTTGCAATGGGCAAACACCAAGGACAAAAGAGAAATACGACGTCTGGCTGCTCAGTTCGTCATCTACGGAGATAAGCTGTATAGAAGGAGACATTTGGGAATGCATAAGTTGTGTGTAGAGGAAGAAGAGACAAAACATATCATACCATGGAGAAGAGTGTGGAGCTCATATGAACAGTATAATGTTGGCTAGAAAGATCCTTAGATAGGGATACTACTGATTAACCAAGGAGAGTGATTGTATCGCCTTTGTTAGGAGATGCCACAAATGCCAAATCCACTCCAATCACATGAATATATCGCCCTCAAAACTTTACAACATGACTTCGCCTTGGCCTTTCTCAGTCTGGGGCATAAATGTCATCGGGGCAGTCACACCGAAGGGTTCAAATGGTCATCAGTTCATCTTGGTTGCCATTGATTATTTCACCAAGTGGATTAAAGCACAGTCATTTTCAGTGTTAAAAGCATCACATGTGGCCAAATTTATCAGGAATAATATTATCTGCAGATATAGGGTGCCAAATGAAATAATTTCAGACAATGGCTCATACTTTAGAGGAGAAATGGCAGTTTTACTTGAGAAATATAACATGGCTTTTCACAAGTCATCAGCTTACAGGCCACAAACCAATGGAGCCATTGAAGCTACAAATAAGAACATCAAGACTATTCTGCGTGAAACGGTGGAAACCTATAAAGATTGGCTACATAAATTGCCTTTTGCGCTTTGGGGATACAAGACATCGATCCAAATGTCTACAGGGGCAACCCCCTCACTTTTTGGTATATAGAATGAAGGCTATTTTGCCGATCGAATTAGAAGTACCTTCGTTGAGGATTATGACTGAATATCAGATAGTAGAAGCTGATTGGTAGCAAAACCAATTTAAGGAGCTAATTGTCGTTTGATGAGCGAAGATTAAAGGCGTTATACCACGTTCAGAGGTATCAACGCAGGATTTCCAAAGCATTCAACAAAAAGATCAGATCTAGGAATTTGAGGAAAGGGGATTTAGTGCTAAAGAACAATCGAGCTCCTATCCACGACCCTAGGGGCAAGTTCAGGCCCAATTAGATAGGTCCCTACATCATCAAGTTAATCTAGTCAGGGAGAGCAGTCATTCTCATGGATTTGGTTGGTTTGGAGTTCTTGCAACCAATCAACATGAACAAACTAAAGAAATACTATCCTTGAGAGGCTCGCTCGATCGAAAATCCAAAAAGGTGGCCTAGGCAAAAGAAAGAGCATAAAAATGAAAAAAAAAAAAAAGATTCCAAGGTCGAAAACCTAAAAGGATGGCTTTGACAAAAGTTAAAGCACAAAAGAGAGTGTTCATACCCAAGTGAACCATAACCGGAACTACGTATGGCCTAATTCCTATCTTTAGGATATGTAGACAACTTCATCTTACAGTTCGGCCCTAATCATTTTTTTAACTCACTTATCTTGTCCATGTTTGCTTGGTGTTTCTATATTCGACTCATTTTTCTTATCCATGTTTGATTGGCTCATCTCTGTTTGATTTAGTTGTCCTATTTCTCCTTTATGATAGGTAGTTGCCAGAGTGGCGATGTGCAAAAATGGATTTTGAAGACTCTTAATGAAGTTGACTGATTGTCTCAAAAACTATTTCATATTTTGTAAAACCCAAACCATTTTTTGAACCAAAAAAGGAAAATTTTCAGTGCCCACATTTTGGCTCACATGATTTCAAGACAGAAAGTGGAACAAGCATGCTAATTTACTTCTCATGTTGGCCAAAATCTTTTTAACAGAAAACCAAAACATAGTCAAAGCGATGAACTAGGGGCACAGTCGAGTCTAGTTTTTTGTCTTTCCCCTGTATTCTCGACAGTCTCCATTTACATTGTCAATCACTCACCGAAAATTGTGTAATCGTTGTGATAGAACCCTTTCAGTTGGTTGATTGTTTGGGCGACTGACAGATGGTGTTTCTTTTTGGTTTTGACTCTTGTTTTACCGCGTCTGCGATATTCTTACGCCATGCCCCGCGATAGTCTAAACGGCGTTCGTAAGTGTTGTGCTCACAATGTTTATAACCGCGCCCGCGTTTGTCGTGCCAATAGTGTTTCTCATCGCGCCCACGATGAAATTCTGTGTTCTTTCTATTCTAGCAAATGTCAATTAGTCTGTTTCGTTTAGGTTTTTCTTTTATTGAGTTTAATTTCTGGTCTGTTAAGGGCTCAATATTCAGTTTAGAATTCATTGAAACGCAGCCATTTTCAATTCCAAAATTCAAAACAAAATGATTTTCATGCTCAGTGTTGTGTCATTTATACCATTTGAATTTGTAAAACAAACTATTTTTATTGAATATCAAGGATCAAACCCCGATCAAAGTTGTACGAAAGTGCCCACTCCCAAGAAAAAAATACAGGAAAAAAAAACTGATAATGCAAGCATTGTTCTCAGTTTCAGATGACTTGTGTTTTCAGCAACAAAGGTTATAGGTTAATGCTTTAGTTTCACCACCCTCTTCCATTATTGATTGCCTCGCCACATCTTCACTCCTTGGAAGCCTTTGAAGACTTTGCCTCGGCATTAGCAGAGCTTTCAAAAGAAATTACTCTCCCCCAGCCATCAAATGTGGAGTACGTACGAACTCTGAATCGGGCCACGGAGGTGGCCTGTTGTTTCAACTCTTTGTTCTACTTTTTCAATGCACTAATCTCTACTTGAGTGTCCTTGTATATACGCTGGAGCAAGGAAAGTTGGGCGTTTAGCTAATGCACTTCACTCGTCCTACTCTACAACCGATGGGACAAATTGAAGACCGCAGTCATGGTCTCTATGCAGGACTTCAATGTGTAATAGTTGGCATCGATGTCAGACTGTGCTACCATCAGTTACTTGACTAACAGCGCAGAAAAACTGAGAACGGGGACAAGGGCAAAGGCACTCTATCGAGACTCAAAGGAGCTAGTAATCTTGACTGGGGATTCATTAAGATATGGGAAGAGGGAAAGAGTACGGCGGAATGACGCCATGACAGAAGAGAGTAATGCCACTAAAGAGAGAATTGGCATAGTAATGGCAGAGAGAGTTTGCAGCTTTCTGCTCTTTTTCTCTTGCATGTCTTGGTTTAAGAAGAAAATGAAGAAAAAGAAGATGTCAAGGCAATCTTTGACAAACAAGGCCGATCCAGCTGTTGTCGATTAGACGTCGTGATTGTTGAAATCGCGCGCTATACGCGACATTCAAAGGAGACGGAGGAGGGAGACAGACAAGAATAGGAGAGGGTGTATATACCGTATGTATATAATAAGTACATATGTATTTGTATGTATTCGTCTGTGTGTATATGTATATGTATATACTGTATAATATGTATATACCGTATGTATATAATATGTATGTGTCTGTGTGTGTATATATGTATATGTATGTAATACATATTTTGTATATCGTTTGTGTCCGTAAGTGTATATATTTTGCATATATTTTATATGTATGTGTCTGTGTATTCATATCTGTATGTATGTGTCCGTACATGTATATATGTTGAAAACTCAAAAAACAAAAAACAAATTCAAAAAAAAATTCAAAAAAAAAATTCAAAAAGAAATTTTCAAAAAGAAATCATCAAAAAATCAAAAACAAAAAAAGAAAAAAACAAAGAAGGAAAATCAAAAAAGGAAAACATCAAAAAGGAAATTGAAAAGAATAGAACATGAATAATAAGTTTGTGCATCAATCAAATATGGTTAAAACCTCCCCCCCCCCCTCTCCGTGTGAGATACGGTTAGGTATGCCTGTTAGTTATACCACATTTCCTCATTTTACGTGAAACGTATTAGGATTTGAAGTCTGCCCGATTAAAAGTTTTCCCCTCTCTGTATGAGATACGGTTAGGTACGCCTATTGGTTATACCGCATTTCCTCCTTTCACATGAAACATGTTAGGATTTGAAGTCTACCCAATTAAAACCTTTCCCCTATTCGTATAAAATACGGTTAGGTACGCCTGTTAGTTACACCAACTTTCCTTATTTCGCATGAAACGCGTTAGGATTTCAGATTACCCAATTAAAACCTTCCCTCTTTCTGTATGAGATATAGTTAGGTACGCCTATTGGTTACACCACCTTTTCTCTTTCATGTGAAACATGTTAGGATGTGAAGTCTACCCAGTTAAAACCTTCCCCTTCTCCGTATAAAATACGGTTAGGTACGCCTATTGGTTATACCACTATTTCTTCTCTCGCATGAGACACATTTGGATTTCAAGTTCACCATTCCTCCTCTGGTACGAGCCGCGTTTGGATTTCAAATTCACTATTCCTCCTCTTGCATGAGACACGTTTGGATTTCAAGTCCATTATTTCTCCTTTTGCGTGATATGCATTTGGATTTCAAGTTCACCATTCCTCTTCTCGCATGGCACGCGTTTGGATTTCGAGTTCACTATTCCTTCTCTCGCGTGAGATGCATTTGGATTTTGAGTTCACCTTTTCCCTTTATTATTTGTGTTGTGGCATATTTGTAATCAATGCACTCCATTTTATTGTTTGTGTTTTGACACATTTTTATGCGATGCACCTCTTGTTATACTTCATATCATTTGCATGAGGCTTGCCTCTTATGTTGCCATCTTCATATCTTTATCATCATTCCATTGCATTACATTGCAAAATCATGAATTTTTTAAGAAAAAAAACTGGCTGCGTAAAGCGTATAAGTCCAATTTTGAGCTTGCCATTTGCATTCTGCCCCTGAACTATACTGGTTTGATTCCTTGCAAAGGGATACGTAAGCAACCTTCAAGTTCAACCAACTGCATCTGCATCTTGTTTGTTTGCCCAAAGTCTTACGGCCTTGTCAAAAGGGTCGTCTTCTAGTTTTGACATTCACTCATGTTATGAAATGACTTCAAGCTCTATCAAAGAGGGGCAATTGTAGACATCCCATTTTGACCGACCCTAAGACTTAGGTGCTTTCTTTTGATTACCCGATGATGAAAATCAGAATGTGTTTCTTATAGAATCTTCAATAAGAGAGATGAAATTTGAGCTTTGTTCCCAACCTTAAGCCTATTTTGGTCAAGTATTTGAGCCCCATTGGACACCCGAAGTGAAGTTGGACCAAACTGGAGCAAAACTAGATTGAGCGAGCAAAATCAAGCAAATTTCTCTTTGGTTGGTTGACCGCCCTAACACAGATTTGCCCAGTTTTGTGTTGGTTTAGGTAGGGTACTTCCCAAACCCATTTTTTGACCCATTCATGCATTGAATGCATGTATACTCACCCTCCATTGCCTAGTGTTCGATCCATTAAAGCTAATGCTCTACTTTTGTCTTCCATTAGCTCCATTAGTGCTCAGTTTGCTCCATTATCTTCATTAATGCTCTATTCTTGTCTTCTACCATTTCTCCACTTGTATAGCCTATATGAATACATCAGATTGTTGAGAGGAGAGGGAGGATAGATTGAGTAAAGAAGGCTAGAGATAGAGAAGAAGAGAGTTTAAGTTTTGAATTCAAGAGTTAGCCAAAATTAAGTGTTAGCTGTGAACTTCCATTTTCTCAAGTTGTACACCATATCTCATATTCCCTTGCAAAAACCACTCAAGAACCAAGTCTTAAAGCCTTGATCAAAGAGATAGCAGTCTTGCTAAGTTGAAGAAGAATAAAGAGTGATCATACACTTGTCCAAAACCACCATTTTAAGCTCAAATTCCAAGCTCTTGAATTGAGGATTAAGATCATAATGCACAATCTTGAGGGTGATTAAGAGGAAGTTTGGAAATCAAGAAGTCCACTATTTCTTTAGAAGGTGAATTTTCAATTCTTTCATTTCTATTTCAAATTTATTTTCTTGCTTTCGTTTCATATTGTTTTGTTGTAACCTAACCGGAAGTGGTTAGTTTTCAATTCTCTCATTTTCTTGCATTGTCTATCTCCTACTAATTTTCTTGCACTTTCTATCTTATACTTGTTTTCTTATTTTAGTTTCATATTGGTTTTGTTGTAATCTAACCGGAAGTGATTAGTTGAGCCACATACATATTCCCTGTTTATTCATTTTCTTGATTTTGCAACAAGACAGATTTTGCTAGGCCTAGTTGGCCGGCCAGCTGGCCGGTTAGCTTTTTTTGGACAAAACAGAGTAGCCTTCCGATGTTGAACATATTAGTTTCCAGCAATCCTCAAGACACGTGAAACTTTTATTTTATTTTATTTTTATTTGAGTGTTTTGTGAGGTTTCTATTTTGTTGTAATATTTTCCTCTTCTCTCTCTAATTTGGTTTGTAATTAGTCTTTCAAGTATTATAATAATTCTCCGCGCCGCTTCTTTCTATTCTATTCTTTTACTTGCTTTCCTTATTTGTGCATTAGCATCATATTTTGTTTTTTTTATTTTTTCTCCGTCAAATCCATACTTTACATCTATGTTTCATGCATATTGATTCGGCTCTTTTTTCCTCCCATCAAATCCGATAATCTAAGCCCAATCTTTAGTTGCATCTCAAGAGTGAATTACATTAGGATTTGTATATAAGGTCATGCATATTTTGCTAACTTTGTTTTGTAATTGTTCGTGGGACGTCGGTAAACATGCAAGTTTTTATGTTTTAGCACCCTGCTTGTGTGTGTTTTCTTACTATGTTTAGCATCCTACCATGAGGTTATTTGCTTACTTAATATAACTGTATGAGAACTAATGAATGGAGGTTATGTCGCTTAATTTGAAATGATTTTGATTTTCATGTTTGTAAATTCATGATTTTGATTTTCATGTTTGGAATGATTTTGATTTCTGTGAGTTGTCCATCTTCAAAACTCTTTCAAAATACATGAAATCAAGTTGTTCCAAAATGAATGATATAGTCTATACTTGTATGTTTCACATAGTAACTTTTATGATTTATTCATAATTAGAACATGAACATATAAAGTTAATAAAATTCATATCATAGTTTAGTAGAGGTCGATCTTCGATCGGGTGAACAGGGGTGCTCAAGTAATGACCTTTCCCTCTTATACCTAAGGTTCCGAGTCAAGCATCCTTGGTTACGACGAATAGTGGCATTGGCATGAGTCATGAGTTTCTTATTTTTTCTAAAATATTAGGTGGTTACTCTAAGATCTGGTGATGTAGTTCATTTTTGGCAAAGATTTTATAATAAAAAGAATTTTTTATAAAAGTTATCAAATCTGAACTCTCATCTATATTTCATATTACACTCATGAGACTAAATCAAAGAAATCGAGGGTCCAAACTGTTTAACGCGCACGGGTACCCCGGGGCAGGTTACAGGCCTACATATATCCAATTAATCTGATTTTTTTATGGATATTCAACGAACCTTAAAATATGAATGGTTCAAATCATTAAAATAGTTCCAAGATAGGTCAACACCAAACCTCACACCAAGCTCATCCCTCTGTCCAATAAGAATCATCAAATTTTAATAGTTTCATCGTATGGTTTAAACTAATCAAAAAGAGTTTGGATTTGTTAAAATTGAAAATCTCAATTTCTTAAATAAAGTTGGAGCATCATGGGACTAATTAGTTACAGTTCTTGATAATTTGAGCCAAAATGGATGCATGACCTATAATAAGCATAATCTACACTTTAAATAAAAATTATTTGTATACTATGTGAATATAGATTTGTTTTTTATTTGTTTATAGATTTATAAATCTTTCATAGTTACTCATAAATAAATTTAAAAAATTGACATGATGCATTCTCAATTTGTATGGTATAACCTAATTGATAAAAATATTTTTATTTCAAAATTTACACATAATCAAATAGTTCTTTTAATAAAATTATGTCATATGTTATAAAAATTAAAATTTATATTTTTTTATTCAAATAGTTTAATCTCAAGTGTAGGAGTGTGCAAAAATAATTTCATAACATTATTAAAATTTTATTCAAAAAAATTCAAATTAGATTTGGTTTAAATATTTTGAACGTTCGTCTAAATATTTTAAAATTTTAAATTAGATATGATTTAGATTACCCAACATAAGAATAAATTTATATTAATAAATTTTGAAATATGTTAATAGTATATATATATAATAAATTAAATATGAATAAGATTTCATGCTAAACTTATGTGTTTAAAAATTTTTAGGCATGTCTGGTTTGTCTCTCAAAATATATTTTTGGAGAAAAAATTTCAAAACCATATTTCGTAGAATTTTTTTTTAAAAAGAAAAATCAAAATCACTTTTCTCTCTACTATACATCAATTAATCACTTTTTCTCTCTCTTCTCTCATTCTCAATCACTTTTTCTCTCACTCATCTATTCAACTATAAAAAAAAATATCAAATCATTCAAATCTACAAAACTCTAAAATTATTTTCAAAATATATAACCAAACAAATTTTTAAATTTTCTAAACTTTCCCCAAAAAATTATTTTTGAAATAATATCTTAAAACACAAACCAAACAAGGTCTTTAAATTTCATATGATTACAATTTTATTTTTGGAACTTTCATATAAATATTTTCAAAATTTTAACTTCTATGGGATGGATGAATTAATAGTTTTATTATTCTTAATTTTCAATATCATAAAATTGACAATTTTATATTAGTTTTGGAGCTCTCTTAATTTTTCCTTTTGAACTTTTACGAGAGAATAGATTTTGACAAATGAGGAAAGAGATTGTTTTATCCTTCCTTCTAAGAAGCGTAAATCATGGGATAATTAATATTTTGTAATTATTGATTTAATGGGTTGACCGATAGTGTTTTTTTAAATTATATTTTAATTGAAAATTTCAAAAAATTAGTTAGGAGTTTTTGAGCTTTCACAAGGCTCCTTAAGTCACTTTACTATAATATATTACACATGAATGATCTATTTTACAAATATGTAAACCGTATAGATACAAATAGTTTAATAGTATAATAATTGATATTAGATCAATTTTATTTTTTGCATAAATAATTTTCTTTATATAAAATGAACATTTAAATCACTAAATAAGATAGTCAAATTTGATCAATTTTACTATGAAATTGAAAGTGGGTTAACTTTTTGACTTTTTGGCTTTTTAGACTATTTTAGTTTGGGCTTAAAAGTTTGATTTGGGAAGGACTTTTTGACTTTTTTGAGTTTTTTTATGAGAGAAGAATGTAATGATTATGAGTTAGATGTGATGTTTTGTTTGTTATAATTAAAATAACTTATTTTATTTTTTGTTACTAAAATAACTAAAAAAATCCAAACCATAATTTCTCAAACGAAGCCTGAGATGTTTAGCTTTAACAAATCCAGACTCAATCAAAAAAATATGTTGCATTCACATATTTTCTCGAAAAGTAATGACAAATATATATAATTTAATAAAATACTTAGGAAATAGATTGCGTGGAAAACATTTATTTTGAGATGGCTCACACAACAAGAAGTTTGAATCAATAAACGGGACTAGTACGATTTGTTAAAATTCCTACAACTCATAAGATGTCAATGATTTAAATATTCACACTCACATGTAAATTTTATTCACTGTGTATTAGTTATGACTTTCTTTGGCTTTATATGATAAATTTCATGGCAACTTTCACGCTACATAATTTTTTTTCTTTCCAATTTTTTTGAATTTGGTATGAGATTCACATCAAATATATTTTTTCTTTCACGTTTTGTTTGTTCGCATTATTCATCAATGATGCTACCAATAATGCTATGAACTTCATGATCTATTCGCCCTACTTCGAATTTCATAATCTCTTTTCTGACTAACTCTTGGTACTTGGTCATCCTCTTATCTTTTGTCTCATAGTCGCCTGAAATTTGGTTTACTACCAGCTGGGAGTCACTGTAAACCATTAGCTCGGTGGCCTTCATGAAGAGTGCTGATTTTAGGCCTGCTAAAAGTGCTTCGTACTCTGCCTCATTGTTTGATGCTAGGAAGCCAAGGTTGACTGCTTGTTCCACTATCAAGCCATCTGGTGAGATGAGGACTATGCCAAGTCCTGCACCATGCCTATTGGATGCTCCATCCACGAAGAGTTTCCACATCTCTCCAACAAATAGCTTCTAGCAAGTGGAGGGGTCAGATGATGTCTTGGAGTCATGAGTGTTGCTGATATTTTTTTTCAAGTCCATGCCTACTGTTGGGGTTTTCTCTTCACTATCTGACTGTACCAAGTTTTTACTTGTTGATGAGTCTTTGCCGGGTATAACACGGTCTGCTTCTTCCTCCCTTTCTTCAATCCAGTATGCCTTGGGATGTGGCTGGGCATCTTGTTTTGGGGGCTGCGCAATTCCTGTGGCACTTTTCATCCTCTTTTCGGTTGTATCAGTTAAGTCAAGTGGGCAGATGTGATGGTTTCCTGGTGTGAACTCAGCCACTAAGTCTACCAGAGCTTGGGCTTTTATTGCGGTTCTAGGTTGAAACTTGATGTCGAACTGTCCCAATTCCATCGCCCATTTCAAGATTCGTCCAGAAAAGTCCGCCCTCTCAAACAAAGCTTTTAAGGAAAAAGCTGTTAGGACGATTATGGTGTAGGCGTAGAAGTAATGTGATAACTTCCTTGAGGCCATTATCAAAGCTAAGGCCAGCTTTTCCAATGATAGGTACCTGGTTTCTGCCCCCAGCAAGGTCTTGCTAACATAAAAGATAGGCAGGTGTTGGATTCCTTCTGCTCTGACCAACACTGCGCTGACTGCATGCTGTAAAACTGCTAAGTACAAAAAAGAGTTCTTCTCCAGGTACTGGGGTTACTAGCAATGAAGGAGAAGTCATGTAGTCTTTCAGGCTCTCTAGGGCGTGGTCACATTCTTCATCCCACTCAAATTTGGCCTTCAACGCTTGGAAGAATGGTCGACATCTATCTGATGACCGACTTATGAACCGGTTGAGTGCGACAGCTACGCCAGTGAGATGTTGCACCTCTTTTACTGTGTTGGGCCTCCCTAGATCCTGGATTGCTTTGATCTGAGAGGGGTCTGCTTCTATACCTCGGTTGGTCACCAAGAAGCATAGGAATTTGCCTAATCCTACGCCGAATGCACACTTAGATGCATTTAGACGCAACTTGTTCTTCTTTAGGATTTGGAACATTTCGTCTAAATCCCTAAGATGGTCTTTCTCATTCTTGCTTTTGACCACCATGTCATCTATGTAAGCCTCCATTGTTTTGCCTAACAACGGTTCAAACATTTTGGTGACCATCCGTTGGAATGTGGCCCCTGCATTTTTTAGGCCAAAGGGCATGACCTTGTAACAATACAATCCTCTGGGCGTTGTAAAAGATGTGACCTCCTGGTCTGGCTCATACCTAGCATTCTGATGGTAATCTGTAGACACCCCATTTTTAACCGCCCTTAAGACTTGAGCGCTACTGATGGCTTCTTTGGTAATGAAAGTTGTGCAATGCAAATGGTCGATTTCTTCGGTGATAGGAGAGTCAAATCCTAATCTCACACCCCATTTTTGGACTAAAACTATTTTGAATGGTATTTAGATCTTAAAACCCTCTCTTTCAAAATATTTTTGAAAAGAAGTTTCTACGATGTTCCAACGCTTGCATTTTATTAAATGTTGCGCTTTTCGGTAAACCGAGTAAGGACAAAGTGGAAATGAATGAAAGAGAGGTAAAATCTCTAAAAAATATTTCAAAACACCTTATCTAGGGGTTTGAAGTTGAAGAAAAGAGGAGTGGAGGGAAGAAACCCAGTTGGGGAAAGAGTTGGGCATGAACCGTTAAGAGAGAGTCGGGCGGCCCTCGGTAGATCAGGCCTATCCATTTGCATACTTAGGTTTAAGCTATAAGACCACCACCGTTGGAAAGAAGACTTCCAAGGCTTCATTTTTCACTCAAGAATCTCCTAAATCCAAGTCCGGATAGGGGAGATATGATTGGTTGAAGTTGGGCATCATTCTGGTTGGACTGAAACTGAGCAGTCTTCACTAAAAAAGGGATATCTCTTAGCACACTTGGAATTTTGAGGTGAGGCTGCCACCATTGGAAATCTTACTTCCGGGGCTTCATTTTAGACACAAGAATGACCTGAAAAGGAGTCCAGATGAAGTATTTATGCCTGGTTCAAGTCGGGGACTGAGGTTAGTTTTTGCCGTCGGCCTCTATTGTAACAACCCTCGTACTGATTACCGTTAAACCACTGAATTATATACTGATTACCATTAAACTGAACTGCTAATAATGATATAAAATGGATGATGAAATGAACAACAAACAAAATGAAAAATCAAATGGCCCGAATGAGTTCGTCTATTGAATTGCGTGTTGCATCTGTTTGAGTGTATGATTATCTGTTTGCATTTTATGTTTAAACTGTTAATTGAAGGCCTTATCGGCGGCCGATTTAGAAACCGTTTGATGTTTTGTAATCAGCATAATATTTGTGATTTAATGATATTTTTATCTGAAAATTGATTAGGAATGATTACATTAGATTAAAAGAGTAATTATGAACTTTTACCGAGGCGTGTTACCGAATTGCCATGGCTAGTGGACAACTTGTTTATCATTGTACTTGAGTCTATACACTTAGATAGACATTTGATCAGCCATTTCTTTCACACCTAACCGACCAAACAAGAGAGAGAGAGAGAGTTCATCTTGGGAGAAATTGAATTCATCTTGGAAATTGGCTAGGAATTGAAGTGTAACTTGGCCTAATCTAGCTTCCTACCTTGAATCAACACTTAGGTAAGTGAATACATCATCTTCTTGCCATCTAGGAGCTTCATTTTGCATGGTTCTTGCTCAATTGTAGGATTAAACCATGTTTGAGTTCACATAGGTTGATTCATGCTAGAATTCATGCATGCATGTTGAATTTGTTGACTTTTGAAGTTGAATTCTTGGCTAATTAGTACATGCAAGCTCATAGTCATATTAAGTCCATGATTTCATCTCATTTGCCAACTATTGAGCTCTTTGGAGCAAGATTTAAAGATTGAAATTGGTTTGAAACTCATGCATTGCATGTTTTAAAGTGTTCTTGACTTGTTCTTGGAAAATGGTTTGAATTGACTCACCTTTGGGGCTTGAATTCTCAAATTGGCTTTTGAAACTTGTTAATTGTTGAGTTGGGATATATTCTCCAGAATTTGAGCCCAAGAGGTCGAGAATTGAGGTGAGAATGCTTGGTTTGAGCTAGGAAGGCAACTGATCTGAAATTCCAGATTTGCTTCTTCTTTCTTCGATTCTCGCTCTCGGCTCGCCGTTTTCCTCTGAGCGCTCCTCCGGGCGAAATTCGGTTGGCTCGGCGGCATAAAAAAAATCGTCGCTTTTCTTTTTTTATCTTTTTTCTTTTCATCGAGCGAAAGAAGGGCTCTCGGCGAAGCGTTTTGATTTTTTGCTTCGCTCGGCGGCGAATCGGCGACATCGTAGCGTCGCCGCCGTGGCGATTTTGCGCCGAATATCAACGCTTTCTCCAGCCCACGCCGAAGAGGATTTTGGTGGCGAAAAAAAAAAACATCCAAAAGATTTTTTTCGTTTTTCGTATCCGCCGAAAAGGAAGGAAGGCGCGCCGAATAACCCTTTTTGGGAAGCTAAGTTCAGCGAGAATCGAGAAGATAGCACGCGCGAAAAATTGAGCATCCAAGATATTTTTTCATTGTTCCGCCGCCGCTCGGCGAAGTTGTTCGCTCGGACAAGCCTTTGATTTTGCAACCTCGGCTCGAGGCGAAGGAAGGCTCGCCGAGCGAGACCCTATTTTAAACAACTTTTGAAAAATGCCTTCCAGGCGTGTATTTTTGCATCCTCATCGCATCCTAGGCATTCTTAGGCCTAGCTTAAGACATCTTAATGAGGATTTAGACATAGAACCACACCGAGCAATTTAGGGATTTAATTATCATCCTTTCCGACTGTAAACTTAGTGTGGGGTCTATTTGATTGACTGTTTAGGGTTGACTTCTTGGACTGGGGGGCGGCGCTCTAGCTACTTGATAGCCCAATCAGTGAGTAGCAGTTGTGTAAAGATATGTTCAAAATGGTTATATTTTGATTCTTTTTGAATCACATTTATTGAATTGATATTGTTTATTGAATGAATGTATGTCTGTATTTGAACTATATTGTGGCATCCTTAGCACCCACGTATTGGATCACATAGAAGCTCTCGGTTTCCTTGTGGAACCATCTTGATTGATGGCCATCATTATTGTTGGAGTGTTAAAGGCCGGTCCTTTTGGACCCTCTTGTTTATAGGCTAATGGATGTACCACATATGGTGATCGATTGAAATATTGATTGTGAAATCTTTGATCAATATCGAAGATTGAAATCTTGTATAATGAATTGATTTCATTATTGTAAGGACATTCATTCATAACCTCTTTACACGTTATGTTATTCAATTGGGCTTTAGCTCCACTGTTTATATATATATGTAGGTTCTCAACAAACTGAGGCCGAGCTAGGGGCGTGGGTTTGATCCCCATTGTTTGTCGGCCCAATTGTGTCTCTCTTTGCGAGGTCCGAGACGCCATGCCATGGCTTGGGGTGTTTTGTTTCCCACTCTCTCCCTCTTGTATTGTACTTTTTGTATAAAGTGCTTCTTTTTAAACTTGTATGAATGCATAAAATGTTTTTGACATCTGATTTTCTGACTCTATGGACACTAGTTACTTCTTGTTTTGGCTTGCATGAGCCCATACCTTCGATTTGTGTTCTTTCATTTAGGCAGGCCTTTTAATCTCGGGATTCTGGGCGATTCTGATGCTAAACCCATAGGGCCGGGTTTGGGTCGTGACATCTATGGAAGTGCATCGGCCACAATTGGAGCTTATCGGCCATAGGTCGGCCAAGAGTGAACCTAATCGGCCACAAATGGTGGCCGGTCGGTCAACAAAGTGGCCGGTCGGCCAGAAATGTCCAGAAAGCCTAGAATTGGCAAATATTTCTCCTCCAGCTGTTGTACACTGCTCCAGATATTTCCAATTGAGATATTTTCAGCCAGAGCTTGTATTTTTGCTATATATGGAGGCTATATCTCATATTTTTCAAGGTTAGAACATATTGAAAGGTTAGGAAATTTTGATAGCTTCTCACTAAAATCCCTCTCTCTCTCTACAATTTTCAGAGCTTAATCTCTCCCTCTCTCTCTAAAGTTCGCTCTCTTTTACCCTTTTGTGCACGAAAGCTTAGATACACCATACTTTTGCATACACATCCTTGATCAAACTTGACCACCATTGGGCTGAGATTCCTTGGGACTTTGTTTGAGCACCAAAAGGTGGTTTTTGCTCAGATTTTGGGCTGGTTTTGCAGCTGTGCATCAAGGGTAAGAACTCTCTCCCTTTTAGCTTATTTTGCATGCTTGCTTGGCCATTCTTTCACACTACTTTGGGGTTGTTTTTAGGGTGGTGTTGAATACAAAAACCTCCATTTTTTCTCTATTTTTCAGTCCTAAAAGTGTTGGTTTGTGCCTTGGTTGGCTAGGAGGTTGTCCTCTCTTTTGCTCCTTGGCTTGTAAGGCCTTTTGAGCTAACTTTCAAACTTTTCAAAAAACTTCTTTTTGGCCTTAAAACCACTAAATTCTAGAGGAATTTCAGTGGTAGAAAACTTGTTTTGAGGTCTCAAATAAGAGGGGGTGGCCTCCCCTTATTGTCTCTCCATACCATGCCTTGTTAGCACTATAAAGTAGCATCTTTTTGTGGGTTATGTTAGCTCTTTTCAGGCATGTTTTTGTGACTTTTAGGACCTGATATAACTTTGTTTTGGGCTGGTTTGGTCACCTCTTGCATGCTTCATGTACTTGTAGTGCAAATCTTGCTTACTAGCCTTGTATGCTTGATGTTTTGGTTCATTATTCTAGCATGTGTTGGCTTAGTCTCAGCCCATTTTTGGTGTTATTTTGGCATGCTCTAACTCTATTTTGAGTAGCCTTCATCACTCAAGCTTTGCTTTGTATACTTGTAATGCAATTGTGCTAAATTGCCTAACATGTGCTATTGTTTTGGCCTCTAAATCTAGCCATTCTTAGCTTATTTCAAGCATGTTTTAGAACTCTATTTGGGCTGTTTTAGGACTATTTTGGGCTGCCTTGGTCATATGACTCGTGTTTTGTATAGCTATAGTGCAAATGCCTTGACTAGTTTTGAGTTTTGAGGTATCTTGCATGCTTGGCTTGAGGTATTTGCATGCTTTGGCATCATTTTGCATATTATTTCAGAGCATATGGTGTTGTCACACTTCCATGTTTTTCACTCTTTCATTGTGTTTAAGAGTTGAGCCTTATGCCTTGCTTGCGAGCCAACATGTGCGTATGATTTTCTTGCCTTTTGTGCCTAAGTTTAAGCATATCTAGGCCACTATTTTAGCATGATTTAGCTCTGTCCATGGCTGGTTTGGCCATTTGAGTTTGATGTTGCATGCCTCTAGTGTAATACTTGTCACTAGTTTCAATGCCTTTGGCCCTTAACATATTGTACATGCGTTGCTTGCATGGTTTAGTGTCTTTAGCATCCTATTTCAGCACTGAAATGTTTGCCATATCACTCCACTCTTCATTTGTGACTTTGCTTTGAAAATGGTCTTGAGCCCCTTGTTGTCTTGAGCATGAAATTGAGGCGTTCATGCATAATGGTTTTAGCCTTTTCTTGAGGGTTTCTACTAACCAACGGCATGAGACTTCTTTCATGCTCAAGATGCTTGTGGCTTAGGCCATCTTTCCCATTAGAGGACTTTCATATTACACTTAACCGGTTAAAGAATAAATCGGTAATGTTAAAATGTGTAAACAAAATCAAACAAGTAAAACATGCCAAGATAAGCATGTTGTTTGCATTGCATTGTGTTTGGATCGAACGTTAATCTAAACACGAGAAACGAGGGACGTTTCATACTTGAAATGATGAAACGTGCCTCATTTCTTAGTCCCTGTCCCCCTTGATTGTGCATGATAGGGTGGAGGCCTCTCGAGTCTTGTGTGTTATTTGTGCATTCATCAACATTGTGCAAGCTTGACTCTTTGGCCATCATGCATTGAGATGCGTGATTGATGGCTCGAGAGCCAAGCACTACATCCTTTGAGCTTGAGACATGATAAGGAGTGTAGTTGCACACACATTCCCTTGCAAATACACTACCATGTCTCTGTTTGTGTTCTGTTACAGCAAAAATGAGGAAATTGCAGGAAGCAGTAGCCGACCGACCATCAAATCTGCCGACCGGCCACCAATATCTGTCGATCGGCTATCAAAAGTGGCTGATGGCCATAAACTCTGGCCGATAGCCACCATCTTTGGCCGATCATTCCTCAGCATATTCCTAAGGTGGGTCAGAAACATTCTGGAAGTTGGCATAATTTTCAGAAGTACAGAAGGTGTGCAAACAGAGGCATCTTGAGGCATGGCATTGGATTTTCGAGCAAAGCCGACTAAGCATGCATATCCCCTCACTTCCCAAGGCTATTTGTTTAAATTTCTTAGCTAAACTAGTTCATTAGCTTAGTTATTTTGTAATTAATTAGTTAAGTGTGTAATTAATTAATTTGGTTTGTACTTAATTAACTTAGAATAGTTAGTTGATTCGATTTGTTTTGTAATAATTAGTTTAATTAGCATAGCTAATTAACTAAATTCATTCGGACCCTCTGTCGAGAGGACACATTGTTGTAATAAGTGTGCGTATGTGTGATGCATGTCTTCCAACCCCATTTCTTTCTCCCTTTTACTTATCAGCTCTCGATGGTTAGTTTAGGGCATATTTCGATTAGCATACCTTATGCTTGCATGCGTGCATCCATTCATCTGTCTTGCATGCGCCGCACTGGGCTCGGCGCATCATACAAACTGCATTGTATTTCAATACTAATTTGAATACATGTTATCTAGTTGCATTCACATGACATTTTAGGATAGCCGAGCCTATCTTAGTTGCATTTTGCTTGTGTTGCATTAGGCATTGTTGACATAGCTAGGATCATGCATTGATTACTAACTAGTTTTTTTTTTTTTTTTTGCTCGGAGTACACTGTGAGTGTTTATGCTTTAGCATCCTTGCATGTGTGTAAGTGACTGCCATGATAGCATGCTTGCCATGAGGCTATTTGCTTAACTGCTATAACTGCATGAATGCCTGTGGATGAAGGCTCAATTGCCTGAATTGGGACAACTCGATGATTATGAGTTTTAAGCCCACTTGAAGTGACAAAATCATGTTTTTCTAAGCCCACTCGAGGATGGCAAATCCGCGTCTTAGCCTACTTGCGAGTAGCACTTTCAAACCACTTTCAAAAACAAACATGAGTTGTTTTGTTCCAATCTGCGTGATTGAGTCTATACTTGTATGCTGTGCGCATCACATAGTAAGCTAGCTAATAAACCGGAATAAGAACACATGTGTTTTCAAAAACAATATATCATGTTAGTAGAGGCCGATTCTTTGATCGGGCGAGTGGGGGTGCTCATTTCAGGACCTTCCCCTCTCGTACCCAAGTTCCCAAGTCGAGGCAACTTTGGTGATGACGGATACGTAGCCTTAGGCACAAGTCAGGGTTTCCTAAATCTTCCAAAATAAAATATTTAGGCAGCGACTCTGAAATCTGGCAAAACAAGCCATGTTTGGCGCTTTTTGATTAAAATCAATTTTCCAAAACCAATTGCCGGATTTGGACTCTTTGGTCATTTATCAGTCTTACATTGCACTTTGTGAGATTAGATTCAGAATCGTGGCAGGAGTCCGAACTGTAGTAGCTAGAACTACAATTCGCGCCCTCGCGTGCGGAGCAAAGTTCGGACGGTCTACACCTCTATACGCATCAAAGAAGCTAAGTCGATTGTGTCCTGCTGTCAAGTCTACCAGTTGGTCTATCCTGGGTAAGGGAAAGCTATCCTTTGGGCATACCTTGTTGACTGTTTTGTAGTCCATGCAAACACGCCATTTTCCATTCTTCTTTGGCACTACTACAGTATTGGATATCTACCTGGGATAGTGTACTTCTTTGATGGCTCCTGCCTCCAGCAACCACTTCCTCCGCTACTATCTCTGCGTGGTGAAGTGCTGATCTGCGAGTACGCTGTATAATTGGTCTAGCAGTCGAGTGGACATTCAGTTGGTGACAGATGAAGTTTGGGTCAATGCCAGGCATGTCGTATGGTGTCCATGCAAACACTTCGATGTTAGAGGTTAAGAATTCTATGATCTCTATTCTCTCAATGCTAGACAAAAACGAGCCGAGCAAAAAGAACTTTTCTGGGTTCTTTTCATCTGTCCTTACCTCTACCAAGTCTTCTACTGCTTTCTGTTCTGCTGCCTTGCCAATATCCGCAAATAGTTCATTGCTCTCTGGCTCTTCTACCATCTGTACATATCCTTTTGCTGCCCGGCTGCCATTTACTGTGACGAAGCACTGTTTTGACATGATTTGATCTCCCAAGACCTCCTCAATTACTCCAGCTTCGTTGAGGAACCGCAGTGCTTGATGGTAGGTTGACGTTACCGATCACATGACGTGCAGCCATGTTCTTCCCAGGATTATGTTGTAAGTGGAAGGGACCTTCAATACCCAAAATTCCACTTGTTTAGTCATGGTCCCAGCTTTGACTGGGAGGATTATCTTGCCTACTGGCCATTCTGGCATTAAGTTAAAGCCAACTAAGGGGGATGTTGCAGGGGCCAAGTCTTTGTCCTCTAGTTTCAACTGTTTGAAGGTTTCATAGTACATTATCTCGCATGAACTTCCTTGGTCAATCAGGATTCGCTTGATGTCGAAGTTCTTGATGCGCAAAGTTACCACCAGTGCATCATTGTAAGGGTAATGTAGCCTTGCTAGGTCCTTGTCTAAGAAGGATATGACGTTCGTAGCCTCTGTTTTGCCCTTTTTGATGGCGGGTTGTGCACTTAGTACCTCCTTCAGGAGCTCTGCCTTCTTTATCATCCCCCTGAGTTCACATACCCACTCAGGTTCAATGATCCCATGAATAACATTGATTACGCCTTGGGGTGGTCCGTCCACCGGCATCCCGTTTGGCCTGTTGAGGTCCTAGGGGGCTGGCTGTGTTCCCCCTTCAATATACTGGTCTAGGTGACCAGCAGCTATTAATTCTTCCAGATGTTACCTCAGGGATGTGTAATTTTCAATTAGGTGCCCCTTCTCATCATGAAAGGTGCAGTAGGACCTCTCGTCGTAGCCTATTTTTGCTACTCCCAACTTGGCTGGCTGCCGAACGAAGGGTTCATTCTTTATCTCACTGAGAATTCAGTAGATGGGTTTATTGAACACGGTGGTGATGGCAATGCGAACTCTTAACCTCCTTTTTTCTGGGTCCTCCCTGTTGGCTCGCCTGCCTCGCCCATTCTTGTTTTGTTGTTCTACCGTGTTGACTTTTGCTGCAGTCTTTTTGTCTGGCATTACTGTTGAGCCAGATTTTGCTTTAGCCCGGGCGCTATCTTCCTCCACGCGGATATGTTGGCGCACCCTCTCCATTAGGGCCTCCATCATAAGGGGTGGCATCATAGTAATTGAGTCCCTCAACTTGTTTCCGACTGGTAGACCCCTTTTGTATTACGCGATGGCAAGATTTGTGGGGCAATCTTCTATCTGGTTGAAAGTCTCCCAATATCGACTATTGTAGGATCTCAACGTCTCCTTATCGTGCATGTCAATGGAGAGTAGCTAATCGATCTCCACTGGTGTCTTGGTGTTCGTTCTGAACCTAGTCACGAACGCCTCTGCCAATTGTGCCCAGGAGACGATGCTGCCTTCTGGTAGCCTTTCGAACCAGGTTAGACCTAGGTTGCCAAGGCTGGATGGGAACAGGATACACATCAGGGCCTCATTCCGCCGGTACACTGCCATAACCTAGCGAAAGTGCATGTAGGGGTCTATCTTCCCCTCATAAGTGGTGAATTTGGGCTGGTGGAAGCCCGAAAGTAGTGGTGCGTTCTCTGTTGCCGGAACGAACGGTGAGCTCTGCAACCTTGCTAATACCTTATCCGTTGGTTCGTAAGCAAGGCGAGGCATTGGTATCCCTACTTCGACACTTCCATGTGTCCTAGGGGCCAATCATTGTAGAAATTTGAAACCTATGCGGGTCGTGGGCCCTAGAGTCCTCCTTCCGTCGGGCCCTCTCCTCGAGTACCGACCGTAAGTCCGCTGACCTAGGCAACTCCGTGTTCTTGGATGTCGTCTGGTACGTGTGCAATAGGTAATAGTTGCTTCCCTCTGTATAAGATCTTTCAGTCCTCGTTCTCTCAGACCTGGAGTGACGAGTCCTAGAAGTCCTTGATTGAGTGTCGCATGTTCTAAGGCTCCTGCTTTGTGCTTGCGATGGGATGACCTGCTGCCTATCACGATCCTCTAAGTGGCGAGAGGGCGTGTTGCCTTTGCGCTCCTCTCCTATCGCCACCTCTTTCCCTTTTATCTAGCGCTTCATTGTCTCCATGTCTGCTGTCATCTTCCTAATTAACTCATCCTACTCCCTCACGCAATTCTCCAAAACTTGAGGATCCAGCCTCCGTCTCTATCTATCAGGACTTTGAGAGCGACGGGGGCTAGTGCCCCGTTTCTCCCTTGCGTCTCTCTGGGAGTTTCGTCGCTGGGGTTCTAAATCCGCCATGGAAAGGATAGAAGGCAAACCTTCATGCCTCCCACCCACCTCCGGGGTTTGCCCATCAATAGCCGATTGCAGCAAGTCTTCATTGTGCGCCATTGCTTCTAACTAGAGAGGAAAGCTTAATCAAAAGGTTTTGTTCTTTGTGGACTTCCCACAGATGGCGCCAATTGTACGACCACAGAATAATCTTCTCGTATAATCCTGTTGATCAAGTTTGAACTCCTCCAGACGTCGTCGCTTTGCTCCCTGAAAACACAAACATAAGCTAGTCGATGGGTATGTACTGGATACCTCTCCGATGCCTAAGTCAACAAAATAGGCAAAAAGCTTCGTGTATTCGAGAGTCAAAATTGTGTTACCTCTACATAGGTTCTGTCATGAGCTTTTATAGTTTTTGCCTAGCACACTCCTAGTAAGACTCTTATTCCTCAATGTAGAGTCCTCCTAAGAATCATACTCCTAAAAGATAATGCTTATCCCTCAACACCCTCGTTACTACTTAAACCAAGTGAGATGGTTTTACCACGGTTGGATAACAGTATGACCAAGCTAACACTAGCCCTTTGTCATACTTAATACAGCGCCTTCATATGCAACACATAGTTCGGCTCTTGTTCACTTGTATCTCGGTTTTGTCTGTTTAAACCGAGCTAACTGCAGCAAGCTTTGACCGAGCTAACAAGGGCGAGGTCCACCTTATGAAGCCCAAATACCTCAGCTCATAACTCGGTCCAGATTTCTCCTGGCCCAAGCTCGTTAGTTTTTAGACCGAGCTACAGCAGCACCTATCTCGGTTCGACGTGTGGCCCAATTTCCAAAAAAGCCTCTTCCTTAGCTCGACCCAATTTATTTATAAATTACCCTCTCATCTACTGTTATCGATTTATTCATCTAATCTACCTATCTCTCTATCACCACCACCACTAGCCACTGCCGGCCACCTTCAATTACTTTTTTCTTGGTGTTGGCAACTTTTCCGACAGTCCAATGGCGATGCATAAAAAATGAAAAAAATTTATTTTTAAAAATAATAATTTATCTTTCTTATCAAATAATTTTATTGATCACGTTCTTACAATTAAAATAAAATAATTCTTAAACTTAATGACATACACCTCTTTAGAAATAGATTTTTCAATAATTTTTTCCCTAAATAACTATTAAAAAATGTTATTTAACAAATAAAAAATTATAGAAGACAAGTGATTGTCTCAATTTAGACATGCTGTAAATTATATAATTATTTAAATAATAATCAACGTCAATAGAACCCACAAAACTTCACAAGTTCAAATAAAATTTGGATAAAATATACTTATAACTCCTAAAATTGAGTCACTTGAGTTATTTAAGGTTTAATGTTGGGAGATTGGGTTTAAATCTCCTCATAATAAAATTTTAATGCATCGAGATCAAGCACAAAATATTTTTCTTAAAAAATCCAATACATATACAACTATTATCAAAATATTAAATTTTAAAATAATATAACTTTTGATTTAGATGTCGATTTTTAATATAATTAGTATTTTGAGAATCTTCTCATTAAGATCTATCAAATAAGATCTATGTTGACTATGAAATTCTTAAAATATATATATATATATATATTACCATCAAAATTGATATAAACAGTAATATGTTACTCTATTTAACAGTAACATGTTATTCTGTCTTATAGTAATGTGTGTAACATATTACTCTAGCAATATTGTCCCAAAAAAAAATTTCTTTTTCCTTATTCAATTATGTGCGTCCTCCTTAGAGAGTTTATGAAACAAATTAAAGTGAATTGTCGTTTTCACCAAACAATGGTCCAATAAAAAGATTTTGGCTAAATTTTCCCCAATTTCCGAGAATGGTTTAAATCATACACAAAATGAGTGGTTTGGGTACCAAGCAAATAAGTTACTAAATAATTTATTGGGAAAATTACTTTACAGTGAAACAAAAATGAAAATTTTAGACAAATATAGAAGAATGCAAGTCACCTTGACAAGTTTTCACTTGCACCCTATCACAAGATAATTTGTGCCCTCCATATTTTTCTTCTCCCACTAGCAAGCAATTCCCCCTAATTTATTTGTTACAAGTTGTCATATCATGTTTATACTTTTTTTACATGTCTTTTTGTAATAAACATAAGCCAAAACATAAGCTATACCCAAATCATCCCAAAATAATTATAAATTTCAACAATGGTTCCTAAAGTATAAATTTTGTGTCATTTTAGTACCTAAATTATTAATTTTTTTCAATTTTGTTTCTCAATATTTGACGGTTATATTTCATCTTTTTCATTAATATTAATTATTACTTTTGTCAATTTCGTCTCTAAATATTTGAAGGTTATATTTCATCTTTTTCATTAATATTTCAAGACCAAATTCATAAATTAAAAATCTTAGAAACTATACTACCATGGAACACATACTTTAAAGATCATATGCATATTTAATTATCATTCTGTTAACTATTTAAACGTTCGGTTAGATATTAGACTAAATTGACTCAAATTAAAAATTTTAATAACAAAATTGAAAAAATTGAGACTTAAAAGGTAAATTACACTTCACACTATTGTACTTTGTACCAAATCTCACTTTGGTCTCTATACATAAAATCGTGATAATCAACCCCTTATACTTGTAGTCAAGTGTCAACTTCCCTCTTCTATTACTTCGTTGTCTAAATCTTTAACAGAATTCAGTCATGTGACATATATGACTACAAAATGAGAATAAGAGAGAAAAATCATCCTGATTTCGCATTAATACACACTTTGTCATACGTGATAAGCATATGAGAATTATATTATACTATATGTGTGTGTGTGTGTGTGTGTGTGTGTGTGTGTGTGTTCATATGCTGAAAATTGAGACGAAGCGGTAAGAAAACAGGGCTTTTGAAATAGAAAAGGTAATAGAGAAATCGAAGAAAAAGGAAGATGAATAGACAGAAGTCCGTATTACTATGAAAAACAGAGTTTCGTGATTCTAATTTATGCAAAACCCTAGTTCATCTCTTTAATCGTTCATAAGTTGCATTTTGTTTTAATGGAATACAGTCATAATTTGATTCAAAATTTTGGAATGAAATGTGTATAGATGGGAAATTGGGGTGATTTTTTTCTTTTACTCTCATTTCATAGTCAGATACTTGTCATATTACTGACTTTTGTTAAAGATTGATATGGTAGAATAATATAATAGGAACATTGACACTTGACTAGAAGTATAAGAAGTTGATTATCACGATTTTATGTGTAAAAATCAAAGTGGTACTTGACTAGAAGTACAAAGAGTTGATTGTCATGATTTTATGTGTATGGATCAAAGTAAAATTTGATCAAAAGTGTAAGAGATTTACTGTCACGATTTCATGTGTAGAAATCAAAGTGAGATTTGTTATAAAATATAAAAGTGCAAAGTGTAATTTATCTATACTTAAATGAGCAAAGTGACACAAAATGAATATTTTAAAAACCATATATATATATTATCCATTAAAATTTATTGGAAATCCCTTAAGAAACCATTCTATGGACACGTTTAGGATGTGGGTTGACTTTTTGACTTTTTAAATATTTTAACCTGAGGTTAAAAACCCTGGTTTGAGATGAATTTTGTTTGCTTTTTTTACTTTTGTGAAAGAAAAAATAAAATGATTATGATTTAGATGTAGCATTTTGTCTTATTAGATTAAAAATTCTATTTTATTTTTTGTGACTAAATAACCCCAACCTCACCCAAGTCCACATGCCAAACGAGCACTATATTCTTTAGCAAAATTTTCTAACTTTTAAAAAAAGTTTAATTTGGGTTTGTTTTAGCTTTTTCAAAATTTTAAGTTGATAATCAGAGGTAGAAATTAAAAATACATATTTTTTAATTTTTAGATAATCAATTTTTTTAAATTTATTTAAGTTTTTTTTATTTCATAAGTCATAAGTAGAATTTACACAAAACAATCTAGTACAAAACTCCTAAAATAAATTTTTTTTTTTAAAAATGCAAGCAGAATTATAGACAGTATATTTGTTTATTAATTTCATATAAATCCAATAAATCATATTTATTTTTTACTGTAATTTTTTTTTGAACATTTAATCCAACTTTGGGAAAATGGGCCATAATCCAAAGGATAACTTGGTTGTGGATGGAGATGCCAGATGGGCCGATGTACGGCCATTTTCACGTTGTTCTTGTTCAGGCTAAGGCTATAAAAAGGGTGACTGTTTCCAGCTTTTAAAATAGGCCAGCCCTGCTACTGTTAAATTTCTATTCACCTCATTTGGGAACTTGCAAAAACGCAGATTTTTTGGTTTTGAGCAAAACGCAGCTTTTTTGTTTTGCTCATTTGGGAAGCGTAAAAAGCAGGTTTGGAAATTACGTAAATATCCTCACTGTTTACATGTTGTGAATGTAGGTAAAATGTAATTTTTTAATTTGGGTGAGGCTATTTTAGTCATTTTAGTATGATGTGATACTATAAATAAATATTAATCCAACAAAAAAATTAACTTTTTACCAATTTTTCAAATCATTCTAAAAAAAACTTGGTTAAAAGCAAAAAAGTTGATTTTTACCATCTTCTCAAAATAGGCATAATCCAAACCTAACCCCACGTTTGGATGATTAAGACCATTTTCAATGGTTATTTAGGTGTTATTTGGCAAGTTAGTTTGTGGTTAAATAGTCACAAAAGATAAAATAGATTATTTTAGTCATAATAAATAAAATATCACATCTAACTCATAATTATTACATTCTTCTCTTACAAAAAAAGTCAAAAAAGTTGAAAAGTCAAAAAGTCAAAAAATCAAAAAGTCCTTCCCAAACCAAACTTTTTAGCCCAGGCTAAAATAGCCAAAAAAATAAAAAATTCAAAAGCCAACCCACTTTCCAAACGAAGGCTTAGATTGATCATTAAATTTGAATTTGGTGGAAAAAATTTCTTTTTTCTGCTCTAACGGTTTCATCAAGTAAGTATCAATTTCAGAATTTTTTTTTTTTTTTCATCAAACTAAGGACGAACTTTTCTTTTATCAAATTACTATTCATTGCCGTAGTCAGATGTCTCCCAATATCCCCCCGGATGTCCTCCCGGATGACCATCTCAAGATAAGAATTTGTGAAAATATTACACTATCTAGTCGACTAGCTGGTCGTCCGCCTAATTAACCGCCCGACTGACCCTCCAGATAACCACCTCAAGGCAAAAAATACAAAAAAAATATACACTAGCTGGTCGACTGATGGTTTGATGAAATTTCAAAATATTCTGTTGGAGCACTTGATATCAAAAGAAGTTTTTATTTAAATTTTTAATCAAATTTAGGCTTCGTTTGGAAAATGGGTTGGTTTTTTGACTTTTTGATTTTTTTGGCTATTTTAGCCTGGGGCTAAAAAGTCTAATTTGGAAAGAGCTTTTGACTTTTTTAGTTTTTTTTGAAAGAAAGAATGTAATGATTATAGGTTAGATGTGATGTTTTATCTTATTGGGCTATAAAGTCTATTTTATTTTTAGTGACTATTTAAGCAAAAAAAAATCACAAAACCTTCTTCCCAAACATAGGCTAATGAATTTTTTAGTGCACCGTTAAAAATGCTCTAAGGTTGAATTTGTTTATATTTAACAATAAATCAAACATCAAACGGTTACTTATAGTTCCATAAAATTTAAAATCAAATCAAACTACAAAACTTTTAGAGCTAAATTAGGTAGAATCAATAAAAACTCAGTTTGATTAGTTCAGAACCATAATTTTTAATTTGTTTCATTATTTAAAATTTGATTAATTACACTAACATCTCTTGAGATTTATATTTATTATAATTTTTCCTTTTATTTTTTGGAAATTACATCTCCCCCTGAGGTTTAAAGTTTCATTAAAGATTCCCCATGAGCAATTTAATTTTTTTAAATACCAATTTTATCCTCACTAGGTAAATTACATTGACACCTCTCACATTTTAGAAATTACAATCCCCTCTTTAAGGTTTAAAGTAGCATTATCAATTGCCCCCTCGGTTAGTATTAGCTGGAAAAAAAATTAATTGAAAAAATATTTTGTTTAAATTTTTGTTTAAAAATCAACGTAAACTAATTTTTTGAATTTACGTTTTTTCCTCAAATTTACAAACTGAGACAACCATTTATAAATCAAAAAAAATTATCAAATAAGTTTTTACGACAATTTTTAAAATTTTATAAATATAAATTGAAAACTGAAAATTAAATGGTTACCAAACAGGTCTCAGATGGTAAAAATGTCGTAAAATTAACAAATAATTAAATAAGTTACCAATGTAAGAAATGACTTATCAAAATATTCTTAGGCTATGTATAGTTTGATTTTTAAAATTTTTTTTAAATTAAAATTAATTTGGTTAAGAAATAAAAAATAAAAAATAAAAAATAATTATCATTTAAGGATAAAAAATAATTATCATTTTAACTTTGAGCAAGTTATATACATACGTATGGCTGTTTCAATTTAATTTATAAAAAATTATTTCTAACCACTCAAAAGATAAAAATTATATAAAAATGATAATTATTTTTTATTTTTTATTTCTTAACCAAATTAATTTTTAATTTAAAAAAAAAATTCTAAAAATCAAACCATATACAATCTAAGAATTTTTTGATAAGTCATTTCTTACGTTGGTAACTTATTTAATTATTTGTTAATTTTATGACGCTTTTACCATCTGAAAGCCTGTTTGGTGTAACACTTGGGTCTGTTTGGTAACGTTTATGTTTTCAGTTTATATTTACAAAAATTTTATAAAGTGATTTTTGTTTATTTTTTGTTTATTTTTTGAAAAATATAAACTGCAAACGCGTTTGGTAATTGACAAAATGTTTTTAAAAAAATTAAAATATAAAAAAGAGTGAGAAATGACAAGTGGTTATAAGTGGCAGCGGAAGACGGTAGTGGAAAGTGGTGACGATGGGTGGTTGTCACGACCCAAACCCGGCCCTATGGGTTTAGCATCAGAATCGCCAAGAATCCGAGATTACCAAGGCACCGCTAATGATAGTATAGTAAAACAGAGTTCAGGGCCTAGCAGAAGCCAATACAGTAAATAAATAATGTCCATTGAGCTGTGACGGATCAGATGCCAAAAGATTTTTCATGCATTCATACATTCAAACAAAGACAGATCTATACAAGATTCTGATCTACACGATCTGAGGACCTAATCCCTTGATAACGATGATGTTAGTAGTCGTCTATCTATACAGTAATCCGAACAGTACGGAGACAGACGGGGGAAAAACAAAACACCCCAAAGCCATAGCATGGCAACTCAGAACCTCGTGGTGAGGCACAAAGGTTGGCTTGACAAAACTAGAGTCTAACCCACGCTCCTAGCTCCGATCTGGTGGCTGAGCACCTACATATATATATATAAATAGTGAGCTAAAGCCCAGTAAATAACATAATGCGTAAAGGGGTTAAGAATGAAATGTCCTTACAGTAATGAAAACAATTCATTAAACAGTATTTCAGTCTTTCAGTCAGAACAGTTATTCAGTCATATGTGGTACATCCATTAGCATGGCGATGTGATGAGTCTTAAAGACCTAGCGTAATGATGGCCATCAACGAAGAATGATAATGGTTCCACGAGGAACCGACAGAGATCTCTATGAATAAAGATGCGATAATCTGATGGTTGCTAAGGATGCCACAATACATTTCAGAATATAGGACATACATTCAATCAAATAACAATAATCACTTCAGAAAACAGTTCCGTAAACAGTCAGAAAACATTCTCAGTTGAACATATCTTTACACAATTGTTACTCACAGAGTTTGGGCTACAGTATGCTAGAGCGTGTCTCCCCAGTCGCCAACCCTACACAGTTCACAGGTTGAACACACACTAAGCTATACAGTTGGGAAATATCATAACTTAATCCCTAATTTGCCTTGGTGTGTTCTACATCTATATCCTCATTAAGATGCCTTAAACTAGGCCTAAGAATGCCTAGAATGGGATGAGGATGCAAAAATACACTTAGAAAACATTTTGCAAAGTTTGCTGAAAATAGGAGCCTCGCCGGCGAGACTTCCTTCGCCGAGCGAAGCTTCGAAATCAAAGGCCTCGCTCGAGCGAGAAATCCTTCGCTCGAGCGGCCTGTCAAAACAAAAAAATCTTGGATCTTTGCAATTTTACGCTCGAGCCACCAATTCTATGCTCGAGCGTAGCTTCGAACAAAGATTGGTCGCTCGAGCGAAGAAGCTAAATTCTGGAATTTCCAGATTTGTCTCCTAAGCTCAAACCAAACATTCTTTCACTCAAAACTCAACCTCTTTGGCCCAAATTCTGGAAAACACATCTAAATTCAATGTATAACAAGTTTCAAAGCTCAATTTATGAATTCAAGCCCCAAAGGTGAGTCAATTAAAACCATATTCAAACCCATTTTTCATGAACATGGAGAATATGCAACATGCATGGATTCAAACCAAATTCAACCTTCAAAGCTTGTCCAAATGGACTCATTTCTTCAAGAACATGATGAATTCATGGACTCAAGCCTAATTATGAACATGCATGTACAATTTTACCATGAAAACACCTTAAGACTCAACAATACAAGCATGCATGCATGAATTATGCTATAATTCAACATGTATAAACTAATTCATGACTTAATTTTACAATGAAGCATAAACTATGCAAGACTTAGCTCAATGACAACAATAAAGAGATGAATGATCTACCTTAGGTGTAGGATAAGAAGTGAGGAAGCTTAATTTGTCAACTTATACTTCAATCTCTTCAAGGTCACCAAGTTGTAGTCAAAATCCCTCTCAATTCTCTCCCTTACTCTCTAGTTCAGTGGTGAGACAACAAATAAGCTGAGGAAATGTTTAAACTACATGTATAAGGCTCAACATATGTGAATAAACAAAGCCCCCATTAGGTGGCAAAGTTGTAATTAAGGCAAACTCTTAAATTGGCTTTATTTAATCTAGTTTAATCATACCTAAGCACATTTTAAATAAATATACCATAAAATCAGATAAATTCTACTGTTCATGAAATACTAAACGGTTTCTAATTCGGTCGCCGATAAGGCCTTCGATTTGCAGTTCGAACATAAAACACAAACAGATAAATCATAGAATCAAACAGATAGAATACAATACAATAGGTATGCTCAGTCAATTTAGTTCCAATTTTCAATCAATTGCTCAAGATTTCCGCTTAGTTCAATTATTAGTCATAAGTCGTCGGTTTAGCAATGAATCAAGATGTAATTCAAGAATTTTCAGAAACAAGATGGGGTTGTTACGCCTCTCCTTATAAAGAGTTTAGTCCTCTAAATTCGAGTTACCTTCATTCTGGAAGAAAACAGGATCCAGTGGGAACAAATCAGGATACCTCCTAGCCATGTCGTCTTCCCTTTCCCAAGTGGCATACATACCACCATGGTTCTGCCAGTCAACTTTCACCAACGGGATCTCTTTGTTTCTCAGTTTCTTGGTCCGTCTGTTTACAATTTGTATAGACCGTTCCTCGTAAGTGTAGTCATCATTCAACATAATACGAGTAGGCTCAATCACGTGGAAGGGATCCCGGAGATAATCTCTCAACATCGAAATATGGAAAACGTTATGCATATGCTCCATTTCAGGAGGGAGCGCAACCTGATACGCAACCAGATTAATTTTCTCAATAATCTCATATGGTCCGACGTATCTCGGCGCTAACTTGCCTTTGACTCCAAAACGAGTCTGGCCCTTCATTGGTGTCACTTTTACAAAAACGTGATCACCCACTTCATACTCTCTTCCGCCTTCTCGACATCCGCATAACTTTTTCGCTACTCAGGCTTTTAGGTCTTTGTTGTATCAGTTTTATCTTTTCAGTCGTCTCATATACGATCTCGGGCCCAAGCAAAGGCCCATCTCCAACTTCTGCCCAGCAAATCGGAGATCGACACTTCCTGCCATACAATGCCTCGAAAGGCGCCATACCAATACTCGAATGGTAGCTGTTGTTGTAGGCGAATTCAGCCAATGGCAAATGACTTTCCCAGTTTCCCTGGAAATCAAGGACGTACATTCTCAATAGATCCTCCAAGGTCTGGATGGTCCTTTCTGACTTTCCATCTGTCTGAGGATGATAGGCACTACTCAACCTCAATTCAGTACCCAATGCAGTCTGTAGGCTTTGCCAAAACCTCGATGTAAACTTCGAATCCCTGTCAGAAACAATAGACACAGGCACTCCATGCAGTCTTACAATTTCATCAATATAGATAACAGCTAATTTGTCCGCATTATAGATTGTCTTGACAAGTAAGAAGTGAGCAGATTTGGTTAGTCTATCAACAATAACCCAAATTGAATCCATACCTTTTCTGGAGCGAGGTAACCCAACAATAAAGTCCATCGTGATATGCTCCCATTTCCATTCTGGTATAGGTAAGGGTTGTAATAATCCGGCAGGTCGTTGATGTTCAGCTTTGACTTGTTGGCAATGAAGACATTTGGACACAAAGTCGGCAATTTCTTTCTTCATTCCCGGCCACCAGAAATTCTATTTCAGATCTTGGTACATTTTCGTATTCCCCAGGTGGATAGACAATTTTGAATTGTGGCCCTCTTGCAGGACTCTTCTTTTCAGTTCAGTGTCATTCGGCACACACGGTCTTTCTTAGAATTTCAGTACATTGTTCTCGAATTTGAAACCCGGTCTCGGCTTAGACTCACTTTCTTCGATGATCTTTTTCAAGAAGTCATCATGTTGCTGTTTCTCTTTAATTTATTCTATCAAGGCTGGTTGAGCAGAAATAGCGGCTAGCGTTCCACCTTGTTCTCTCAAAACAACTTCAATTTCAAATTTTTCAAGGTCACAAAGCAGCTCTTTCTGTCCGGTGAGCAAACAAGCTAAGTTGGTAATTGACTTTCGGCTCAATGCATCAGCAACAGTATTGGCTTTTCCCGGATGGTACAAAATCTGCAGATCGTAGTCTTTGATCAGTTCTAGCCATCTGCGCTGTCTCATATTTAGTTCTTTCTGTGTGAAGAAATATTTTAAGCTCTTGTGGTCGGTGTATACTTCACATGTCGCCCCATACAGATAGTGACGCCAAAATTTCAGTGCAAACACCACCGCAGCAAGTTCCAAATCATGGGTCGGGTAGTTCTTTTCATGTGGTCTCAACTGTCGGGAAGCATAAGCAATAACTCTCCCATTCTATATTAAAACACACCCCAAACCCTTATGAGAAGTATCACTAAATATAGTATAACCATCCGTACCTGAAGGTAGAGTAAGGACCGGTGCAGTTACAAGTCGAGTTTTCAATTCTTGGAATGTTGATTTCCTCTGGTCAGTCCAGTCAAATGATGTCCCCTTCTGAGTTAACTGAGTCAATGGTAAGGCAATTCTGGAGAAGTCTTTGACAAACCTTCTGTAATATCTAGCCAATCCCAAAAAGCTTCGGACTTCTGTCACATTTGTTGGTCTAGGCCAGTTCACTACAGCTTCAATTTTCTGCGGATCAACAGAAATTCCATCTTTGCTAACAACATGCCCCAAAAACATAACATAATCAAGCCAGAACTCACATTTAGACAATTTAGCATACAGTTTCTGTTCCCTTAGGGTCTGCAGGGCAAGTCTCAGATGGTGTTCATGTTCTTCTCTACTTTTTGAATAGATTAGTATGTCATCAATCAATACTACAATGAAATCATCAGGGTATGGTTTAAAAATTCTGTTCATAAGGTCCATAAAAGCAGCAGGGGCATTCGTGACTCCGAATGGCATAACTAAAAATTCATAATGGCCATACCTCGTTCTAAAAGCGGTTTTATCAATGTCTTCCAGTTTAACCTTCAGTTGATGATACCCCGATCTGAGATCAATCTTAGAAAACACTTGTGCACCCTGTAACTGATCAAATAAATCATCAATACGTGGCAATGGGTATTTATTTTTCACGGTTACCTTGTTCAATTCACGGTAATCAATGCACAGTCTCAGTGAGCCATCTTTCTTCTTTACAAACAAAATAGGTGCACCCCACGGTGAAGTACTGGGCCTGATAAACTTCTTGTCTAACAGTTCTTGCAATTGCACTTTCAACTCCTTCATTCAGTTGGGGCCATTCTGTAAAGAGCTTTAGATATTGGCTGTGTACCCGGAATCACATCAACGGTAAATTCAATCTCCCTGTCAACCAAATCCCCTGGCAGATCATCTGGAAATACATCTGGGAATTCTCTAACTATAGGAATACAATTCACATCAGTTTTCACACTATCATCAGTAGACACAGTCAGCACAGAACACAGATATCCTTTACATCCCTTTCTAATCAGTTTAACAGCTTTCACAGAAGAAATCAGATACGGAGGAGGTACTACTCCACTCCCATTAAACACAAATTCAGGCAAACCAGGTGGACGGAAAACTACTTGTTTTGTTACACAGTCTATAGTGGCATGATATTTTTGTAACCAATCCATCCTCAATATTACATCAAAATTATCAACGTTCAATGGCAGTAAATCAATAAACAGATGCATATCCCCAACAATAATCTCACAAGCAGGATACATATATGCACATGTCATGGATCCCCCAATAGGTGATGATACAGCTAATAGGTAACTCATGGGTTCTAAGGGTCTATTCAATTTCCGTGAGAAAGCATGCGATACATAAGAATGTGTAGACCCCGAATCAATCAGTACATATGCATTTTATGTACAAATAGAGAGGATACCTGACACAACGGTTTCAGTATTTTGCACGTCTCTTGCACTAGGCGTAACACTGCCCCTGTCATAGGCTCTTTCCCAGTAGCTTTGGGGTTGGGCTTTGGTGCTACAATTGACGCTGTTGCGCTTGGTGCAGCTTTGCTACTAACTTGCGGAGTAGAGGGACAGTCTCTAACCATGTGGCCCACTTTGCCACATCTGTAACAAGCTCCGGATATTTTGTGACAAACCCTTTTGTGCTTGTTGCCACATACAGAGCAGGGTGGAATGAACCCACTCCCTTGGTTGGGACTAGTTGTTGACCCCGTATTCTGTTTCTTGTTGGCCGGGTTGTGCTTGCCTTTCTTGAATTTGAAACCCTGCCTTTTACCATGCCATTCAGTTGTTGGTGTTTCAGATTGTTTCACTGCTGTAATGTTCGACTCGGCCATCAATGCTCGGTCGAGAACATCCACAAAAGTCGGTAGTTTCAAAACACTTATTCGGTCAAGTATTGCAACATTAAGGCCACCCTCAAATTTTCTGGCCTTCTTGTAGTCAGTGTCCACCATATGTGGTGCATATCTGCAAGCTCAGTGAACATTGCTTCATATTCAGCCACAGACATTGTACCTTGTCTCAGTTGTTCAAATTCAGTCACTTTCCTATCCCTGACGCACTGTGGGAAGCACTTTTCAAAAAGGGACTCCTTGAACTGAGCCCAAGTCATAACAGTATTTGTGTCACGGATCAACATCCACTACCTTCTAGCTTATTCTTGTAGGGTGAAGGTGGCTAACAGTACTTTATTCGCTTCTGAGCACGGAAACACTTCAAATAGTTTTTCTGTTTCAAGCACCCAAGCTTCAGCCTTTAGCGGTTCAAGGCCTCCCTTAAAGGATGGCGGTTTCATCTTGCTGAATTTATGGGTGAGAGCAATTATGTCCCCATCATTCACATTTGTATTTGGTTTCGGCTATACCGGAGGAGGAGGAAGAGGTGGGGGCTGTTGGTTCTGTTGTTGCTCAAGTCTAGCAGTTATCAGTTCCATCATTCTTTCCATTCTTGCCTCGGTAGATGAGGACTCAGGTTCATTTGCATTGTCCATTTCACTATAAGCAGTTATAACAGTTATAACAATTATAACATAAACAGTTGCATGTTTAGACAGTTATCACATCAACATGTATACAGTCATAACATAGCCACACACTTTTCAAGTTCATGAAATGCCCTACTCACTTTTCTAAGACACCCTATAGCTCATTTGGACGCGTGTGTGCGGTATGACTCGTGGTTAAATATCGCCCTGATACCACTCTGTCACGACCCAAACTCGGCCATATGGGTATAGCATCGTAACCGGCCAGTAATCCGAGATTACCAAAGGCCTGCTTAACAGTAGTACAGTAAAACAGAGTTTAGGGCCTGGCAGAAGCCAATACAGTAAATAAATAATGTCCATTGAGCTGTGATAGTCTGTATGCCAAAAAGATTTTTCATGCATTCATACATTCAAGCAGTACAGTCTATACAAGATTTACAGTCACACAGTATAGGGACCTAATCCCTTGATAACAGTACAGTTAGTAGCTGACAGTCTATACAGTAATCCGAACAGTACGGAAACAGATAGGGGGAAAAACAAAACACCCCAAAGCCATAGCATGGCAACTCGGAACCTCGCGGTGAGGCACAAAGGCTGGCTTGACAAAACTGGAGTCTAACCCACGCTCCTAACTCCGATCTGGTGGCTGAACACCTACATATATATATAAATAGTGAGCTAAAGCCCAGTAAATAACATAATGCGTAAAGGGGTTAAAAATGAAATGTCCTTACAGTAATGAAAACAGTTCATTAAATAGTATTTCAGTCTTTCAGTCAGAACAGTTATTCAGTCATATGTAATACATCCATTAGCATGGCAGTAAACAGTAGGTCTTAAAGACCGAACAGTAATGATGGCCATCAACCAGTAAACAGTAATGGTTCCACGAGGGAACCGACAGAGATCTCTGTAATAAAGAGAATAAAGATATCTGATGGTTGCTAAGGATGCCACAATACATTTCAGAATATAGGACATACATTCAAACGAATAACAATAATTACTTCAGAAAACAGTTCGGTAAATAGTCAGAAAACATTCTCAGTTGAACGTATCTTTACACAATTGTTACTCACAGAGTTTGGGCTACAGTATGCTAGAGCGTGTCTCCCCAGTCGCCAACCCTACACAGTTCACAGGTTGAACACACACTAAGCTACACAGTTGGGAAATATCATAACTTAATCCCTAATTTGCCTTGGTGTGTTCTACATCTATATCCTCATTAAGATGCCTTAAACTAGGCCTAAGAATGCCTAGAATGGAATGAGGATGCAAAAATACACTTAGAAAATATTTTGCAAAGTTTGCTGAAAATAGGAGCCTCGCTCGAGCGAGACTTCCTTCGCTCGAGCGAGCTTCCGAAATCAAAGGCCTCGCTCGAGCGGCCTGTCGAAACAGTAAAAATACTGGATGCTGTAATTTTACGCTCGAGCCACCAATTCTATACTCGAGCGTAGCTTCGAACAAAGGTTGGTCGCTCGAGCGAAGAAGCCAAATTCTGGAATTTCCAGATTTGTCTCCTAAGCTCAAACCAAACATTCTTTCACTCAAAACTCGACCTCTTGGGCCCAAATTCTGGAAAACACATCTAAATTCAATGTATAACAAGTTTCAAAGCTCAATTTATGAATTCAAGCCCCAAAAGTGAGTCAATTAAAACCATATTCAAACCCATTTTTCATGAACATGGAGAATATGCAACATGCATGGATTCAAACCAAATTCAACCTTCAAAGCTTGTCCAAATGGACTCATTTCTTCAAGAACATGATGAATTCATGGACTCAAGCCTAATTATGAACATGCATGTACAATTTTACCATGAAAACACCTTAAGACTCAACAATACAAGCATGCATGTATGAATTATGCTCTAATTCAACATGTATGAACTAATTCATGACTTAATTTTACAATGAAGCATAAACCATGCAAGACTTAGCTCAATGACAATAATAAGGAGATGAATGATCTACCTTAGGTGTAGGATAAGAAGTGAGGAAGCTTAATTTGTCAACTTATACTTCAATCTCTTCAAGGTCACCAAGTTGTAGTCAAAATCCCTCTCAATTCTCTCCCTTACTCTCTAGTTCGGTGGTGAGACAACAAATAAGCTGAGGAAATGTTTAAACTACATGTATAAGGCTCAACATATGTGAATAAACAAAGCCCGCATTAGGTGGCAAAGTTGTAATTAAGGCAAACTCTTAAATTGGCTTTATTTAATCTAGTTTAATCATACCTAAGCACATTTTAAATAAATATACCATAAAATCAGATAAATTCTACTGTTCATGAAATACTAAACGGTTTCTAATTGCCACGATAAGGCCTTCGATTTGATTCAACATAAAACACAAACAGATAAATCATAGAATCAAATGAGATAGAATACAATACAATAGGTATTTCAATCGGTCCAGATTCGATTACTTAGATTAAGTGGAGTAGGTGGTAGGTGGTGATGATGGGTGGGTGGGTGACGGTGGCGGGTGGTGGGTGGTGGGTGGTGGTGGTAGGTGGGTGGCGGATGGCTGGTGGTGGTGAGTAGGTGGCGGGTAGTAGTGGTGGTGGGTGGTGGTGGCGGGTAGGTGGCAGGTGGCTGGTGGTGTCGGATGGTGGATGGTGGTGATAGGTGGGTGGTGAGTGGTGGTGACGGGTAGGTGGCGGGTGGTGAGTGGTGGTGGCGGGCAATAGATAGTAGTGGCGTGTGGTAGATGGTGGCGGGTAGATGGCAGGTAGGTAGTGGTGGTGGTGGTGGCGGGCAATGGATAGTAGTAGCGTGTGGTGGGTGGTGGCGGGTAGATGGTAGGTGGGTAGTGGTGGTGGTAGTGGCGAGGAGGTAGGTGGTGAGTGGTGATGGTGATGGTAGGTGGTCGTGGGGGGTGGGTAGTGGTAACGGAAGACAGTGGTGGAAAATGGTGGCGGGTGGTGGCTAGTGGCTAGTGTTGGGTGGTATTAAAAAAAAAAAAAAAAACTCAAAACTCAAAACGGAAACATATTTTTTAAGTTTATATTTTTTTGGCCAAATTTATAAACTGAAACCACTGATTTATAAATCAAAAAATTACTAAACAAGTTTTTATTTGAGTTTTTTTAATTTTTGTAAATATAAACAGAAAACTGAAAACAGTGTCACCAAACGGCACGTTTTCAGTTTTCAGTTTATATTTACAAAAATTTTAAAAACTCAAATAAAAACTTGTTTGGTAAATTTTTGATTTATAAATCAATGGTCTTAGTTTATAAATTTTGCCAAAAAATGTAAACTCAAAAAATGAGTTTACGTTTTGAGTTTTTAGTTTTTTTTTTTTTACCACTCAACACTAGCCACCACTCGTCACCAATTTCCACCACCGCCTTCCGCCACCACCACCCACCACCCACTCCCCACCACCACCTACCACCACCCGCCATTACCACTCACCACCACACCACACCACCACTTACCACCCACTTGCTACCACCATCCACCACCCGCGCACCACCAGCCACCTACCACCCACCGGCCATCACCACCCATTACCCACTACCACCACCACCACCCACTTGCCACCCACCCGTCACCACCACCCACCACCAACTCACCACCCACCTGCCACCACCACCACCACCACCCACTTGCTACCACCTACCACCTGCCACTGTTACCCACCAACCCACCACTTACCCGCCGCCACCACCACCCACTACCTACCCGCCACCTCCTGCCGCCACCGGGCCACCTCTTGCCACTCGCCACCACCACCCACCCACCCATCACCGCCACTATCACCCACCCACCACCACCCGCCACCACCCGCCTCCGCCACCACCACCTACTGCCACCATCCACCACCCGCCACCCACCCACTCACTACCACCACTACCCGCCATCTATCACACCACCCACCGCCACCACCACTGGCCACCACCACCACCCAATCGCTACCACCCGCCACTGTCACTCACCCACTCCCCCACCACCACCACCACCACCCACTCGCTACCATTTTCCACCACCGTCTTCCGCCGCCACCACTCATCTCCACCCACCACCCACCACCACTTGCTATTTCTTACTTTTTTTGTATTTTTAAAATTTTTTAAACATTTTGTGTAAACCAAACGCGTTTGTAGTTTATGTTTTTCTAAAAATAAACAAAAGCTAGTTTATAAAATTTTTGTAAATATAAACTGAAAACGTAAACGTTATCGAACATGTAACCATTTTGTTTTTAGTTTTCAATTTATATTTACAAAAATTAAAAAAACTATCATAAAAACTTGTTTGATAATTTTTTTGGTTTATAAATAGTTGTCTCAGTTTGGAAATTTGAGAAAAAAAAAAAAAAAGCAAATTCAAAAAATGAGCTTAAGTTGGTTTTTAAACAGAAATTTATAAATTTTACTAACAAATTTTTTTTTCAAATAATTTTTTTTCCAACTAATACTAACCGATAGGACAATTGGTAATATTACTTTAAACTTTAAGGAGGAGATTGTAATTTTTAAAATGTGAGGGATGTCAATGTAATTTACCCACTGAGGGCAAAATTAGTATTTAAAAAAATTAAATTGCTAAGGGGGGAATATGTAATGAAATTTTAAATCTCAGGGGGAGATGTAATTTCTAAAAGGTGAGGGAGAGAATTGTAATAAGTATAAACTTCAGGGGTGTCAGTGTAATTTACCCTTTAAAATATAATCACAAAATATTATTTAGGGAAAATTATTTATAATTCCTATTAGGGAGACTTATACTACACATGGTCCTACTAAAAAATTTATGTTCCTATAAGTCATGTGGGAAGTTTGTTAACATATTTACCCTCAATATTAGTTGTTATAAATAATAGTAAAACTATATATAGGAAATTGAATGTTATCATAAATCATATCTATATAAACGTAACGTAACATGACACTTACATAAACGTAATGTGACACCTATGATCTATGGTAACATGTAATTTCCTATATACGAAATTGCATGTTACCCTAGATCATATCTACATAAACATAACGTAACGTAACGTAACGTAACAAGAAATTAAATGTTGCCATAAATCATATCTATATAAACGAAACGTAACGTAACGTGATACCTACATAAACATAACGTGACACTTATAATGTATGGCAACATTCAATTTCTTATATAGGAAATTGAATGTTACCATAAATCATATTTATGTGAAACGTAACGTGATACCAACATAAACCAGCAACATTTTCACATTCAATTTAAAAAAATAAAAACTCACTCAGTTTGCGAAACATAACGTGATACGTTACGTTACGTTTATATAGGTGTCACGTTACGTTACGTTTATGTAAGTGTCACGGCACGTTACGTTTATGTAAGTGTCACGTCACGTTACGTTTATGTAGGATCTTATAAAATACATTCTTATTAAAATAAGACTTAAAACTTTATAAAAAATTATATAAAATTTAATCTACTATAAGTGTCTAAAAAAAAATTATAAATAAGTCTTTCTATTATTTGGTAACACTTACGTTTTCAGTTTTCTGTTTATATTTACAAAAATTTAAAAAACTCAAATAAAAACTTGTTTGATAAAATTTTTGATTTATAAATCAGTAGTCTCAGTTTATAAATTTGGCCAAAAAATGAAAACACAAAAAATGTGTTTCCATTTTGAGTTTTCAGTTTTTTTTTTTTTTTTACCACCCAACACTAGCCACCACCCACCACTAGTTTCTACTACCGTCTTCCGCCACCACCACTTGCCACCACCACTCACCACCCACCTGCCACCACCACCCACCACCTACCTACTACCCACTCACCACCACCACCACCCACCCTTTGCCACCACCACCACCACCCACCTGCCATGCACCCGCCACTACTATCCATCGCCCGCCACTACCACTCGCCACCTACTTGCCACCACCACTCACCACCCACCTGCCACCGACCACCACTAGCCACCTGCCACCCACCCGCTACCACCACCCACCACTCACCACCACCACCACCACCACCACCACCACCACCCACCCACCACCCACCACCCACCCACCACCCATCACCACCACCACCACTACCACCACCACCACCCACTCGTTATCACCTTTCACCTACCACACCCACCCACCCATTACCACCACCACCCATCCGCCACCCACCGCCACCACCATCCACCACCCACTACCACCACCACCAACACCACCCACTCACCACCACCACACCACACCCACCATCACCACCCACCACCACCCACCACTTGCCACCACCACCACTTACTCGCTACCACCCACCACCCGCCACCGTCACCCACCCGCCACTCACTTGCTTTCACCACCTACCACCCGCCACTCACTTGCTTTCACCACCTACCACCCGCCACCACCACCACCACCGCCATCTACCACCCACCATTACCACCCACCACCACCCGCCATCCGCCACCCACCGCCACCACCACCCACCACCACACCCGCCACCACCACCCACTCGCTATCACCCACCACCCACCACTCGCCACCGTCACCCACCCACCCACCACCAATCGTCATCCGCCACCCACCTGCCACCACCACCCATCACCCCTATCACACCCACCCACTCACCACCACCACCCACCCACTCATTACCACCCACCACCGGCCACCACACCCACCCACCCACCCACCACCGCCACCCACTCGCTATCACCCGCCACCGTCACCACCAGCTACCCACCACCCACCGTCACCACTTTCCACTACCATCTTCCGCCGCAACTTGTCACCACTTGCCATTTCTTACTCTTTTTTATATTTTTAAATTTTTTTAAACATTTTGTCAATTACCAAACGCGTTTGTAGTTTATATTTTTTTTAAAATAAACAAAAAATAAACAAAAACCAGTTTATAAAATTTTTGTAAGTATAAACTGAAAACGTAAACGTTACCAAACACACCCTAACTGTTTAGAATTTTTGAAATCTTTCCATTGGCAGGTTGCTGTGGCGTGGTTGCTGACGTTTCATGGTAAGGTGGCATGTGATGCAGTTATCCAAGACCCATCGACAACAATCCGTTCTTCTTTGAAAATCAGAATAAACGCGTCTGCGATCGCAAAACAATTTTTGTATCGGTGAGAACAATGACGAGAGGAAGATATGTCATGAGAAATAGAAGGATATGGTGACAAGAAGGTGGATAGCAAGTCCAGCGGTGGCTAATGTATGCTAATAGACACAACTTCGGACCGAAATTCAACCGAATTACGCTACAGCCAGATAGCCCATAACAAAGCAATGGAATGTGCTAAAATCTGATCATCTGGAATGTGCTCCGTCCAATGCTTGAACCAGGAGGAGAAGGATAAATGGGTTCCGACGCCAAAATCTAGGCCCAGTGTAGACCCGCGCCAAACCCGTTGGGAAAAGGGACAGTCAAAAAATAGATGTTCGATAGTTTCCTCAAATTCGGAGCAACGGGAGCAGAGAGGATCAACATTGCGTCCTCGCCTCTTGAGTTCGTGCTTAACCGGGAGAATATTGTGTAGACACTTCCACAAGAACAAGGTCCATTTGGGAGGGATCTTTAAGTGCCACAACTTTGTCCAAAGAGACCAATCCGGATCAGGCCTACAATAGTCCGGGAATTGACGCAATAAGGCTTGCTTGTAACCTGATTTAACCGAATATTGGCCATTTTTCATTGGGCTCCAAACAAGAGTATCCTCAAGTGCCTCATGAGGAATGTGAATGGATAGGATGTGGGATATAACGTGGGCAGGAAAAAACAAGTTTAATAACTCCAATCGCCAAGAACAAGATGATGGATCAATGAAATGCTCTAACCGCATTGTAGGGCAGAGATTAGTCAACCCTCTTCCTTTACAAGGATTGGAGACAATCGGAATCCACTGGTCTTCAAACGGGTTTATACTCCGACCATTACCCACAACCCATTGAAGCCCCGACAGTAGCAACGAACGTCCCCATAATACACTCCGCCAACCCCATGATGATGACAAAGAAGGCTTAACCGCAAGGAAAGAACTCCGTTGACAATATTTGCCGAACAGAACTTTCGAAAGCAATAAGTTAGGTAGGGACAACAGCCGCCATGCTTGCTTTGCGAGTAGAGCTTGATTGAAGCAAGTAAGGTTGCGAAAGCCGAGGCCACCCCAAAGTTTAGGAAGACATAAGGATGTCCATTTTTTCCATGGTATACCTGGACCCTTGGGTGAAGCCCAGAGAAATTGGCGGATTATAGCTGTAAGCTTTTGTTGGAAACTGTCAGGCATGCGAAAAACAGACATGAGATACACAGGAATGGAGTGAAGCACATGTTTCACCAAAATTCCCCTACCAAAGAAAATTCAAAAAATCACATTTCCAGCCTTGAAGTTTGGATTGGACTCTGCTCAAAAGAGAATTAAAGATCTCGGACTTAGAACGCCCCGAGAACCCCAAATAAGCACCCAAATATATCCCGGGTTTTGGTACAACTTTAACGCCAAAAAGAGAGGCGAGCCAATCCTGGGCTGAAGGTAAGAAATTGGAGCTTACAAAAAGTTCCGACTTGTGAAAATTAATACGTAGCCCCGAAAAGAAGCAGAAGGCATTTAAAAACCAATGAAGGCACCAGATATCCGCCGGGTTATAGAGTTGAAAAATAAAACAATCATCAGCGAAGAGCAAGTGAGAAATGGGAGGTGATTTCCGGCTAATGGCAATACCCCGACATACATTAAGAGTTGCCAAATGAGCAAAGCCTTCCGACAAAACTTGCATGACAATCAAGAATAAATACGGCGAAAGGGGATCGCCTTGACGTAGCCCCGCCTTAGGTTGAAAAAACGATGAAGGAACTCCATTAATGAGAACTGCAAATTGGACCGTAGAGATGCATTGGGAAATTAATTGAATCCATTTAGGTGAGAACCCCATTTTAGTCATGACGGCCTGGAGGAATGCCCAACTAACTCGGTCATAGGCTTTATTCATATCCAATTTTAACCCAAAACTAGATAAACGCCCCCGCTTATATTTTTTGATATAATCAAGTACTTCATGGGCCAGCAAGACATTATCCGATATAAGGCGACCTCGCAAAAAAGCACATTGGTTTTCTGAAATTAATTCCGGAAGCACCAAGCTAAGACGATTAGCGAGAACTTTGGCACCGATTTTATACATCACATTGCACAAACTAATGGGCCGATAATCATTCACCGTAAGAGGACTCTTGGTTTTAGGAATAAGGCAGATGAAGGTTTGGTTGAGAGGAGTAAATAAGATCCCCGAATTAAGAAACCCCAACACCACTTCCGAGACCGATTGTCCCACAGTCGCCCAATATGTTTGATAGAAACCTGCTATATAGCCATCCGGCCCCGGGGCCTTAAATTTCCCGATTTGAAAAACCGCGGTTCTAATTTCCTCCAAAGAAAATGGTTGGTCCAGAAAGATGGAATGATCAGGAGTTAAATGACTATTCATGACACCAATTAAATTGAAATGGGAAGGAAAAGAACCTGAGGCCAGTGAGTCCATGTGCATGTTGTTGGAGTCCGGTGAAGGTGAAAAGAGTTGCTGGAAATGCTCCACAAAAACCCGTTGAATGTCCTGCGGATGAGTCAACACTGTCCCATCTTTGTCCTGAATACACGAGATACGGTTTCGACTCCGCCTCCAGGAGGCCATTCGATGAAAAAATTTTGTATTGCGGTCTCCCAAATGCAACCATTGTTGTTTAGAACGTTGAGCCCAATATAATTCCTGCTTTTGTAACAAGAAATCCAGTTGAAGTCGCAAATCCATCTCGGATGAATAAGAATCTGAAGATTGTAACGATCCTTGAACTTGCTGAAGTCGCGCTTGAACATCTTCAATTTGACCTTGCATGCTTCGAAAAGATAACCCATTCCAATTTTTGAGATGTTTAAATAGTATAGTTTGAAGACGAAGGCATGAGGCGGCACCGTGAATGGGCATCTGCCAAACTTTTTGTGTAATTTCTTGGGTGGAAGGATCCGTTAGCCACACGGCCTCAAATCTGTCCCACTTTTTACCGCGGAGTTCCATTCGACTAGAATCAAGAAGCAACGGACTATGATCGGATCTTTGAATTGGCAAAGTCAGCAACGAAAAATAAGTGAATTTTGTTACCCAACTGGAGGAAGCCAAAACCCGATCGAGACGCTCATAAACTATGTCTGATTGCCGCCGGTTATTGCACCAAGTATACCACACCCCTTGAGAGGGGAGATCAACCAATCGATTGCGAAAGATTAAGTCATTAAAGGCCGAAGCTCCTGGAATAGTGCGGCGATGGGAGCTTAATTTTTCCGACCACCCCCGAACTTGATTGAGGTCCCCCATGATAATAAAAGGCTCTTGAAGTTGGTTAATTCGAGCTTCTATGAGACTCCACACATGGCCCCTATTAAGAACCAAAGGTGAGCCATACATGAAAAAAATAAACCATTTACCATGCACTGGGTCAAGAACTTGTAACAAAATAAAATTCGAATCCCGCTCGCATATGTCAACTAGATTGCCATCCCGCCACCCAACCCATAAACCACCGGATCTGCCCGAGCTATCCACTCCACAATTATACTTGAAACCCAAAGAATACCCAATGTGATTAACATATTGCACCGAGCGTTTGGTTTCCATCAAAAAACAAATATCTGGCTTGTATTTCCGGGTCAAATTGCGAGCTGCTTGAACTGTCAGGGGATGACCGAGGCCCCTGCAGTTCCAGCTGAAAAGTTTCATGGCGAACAAGGAGGTTGTTGTGGGACAACCTCCTGCGAAACCCTCTGATTAGAGACCCGAAGTTGATCCAAAGCTAAGGCCATGAAACGATGTGTCTGTTGATGAACTCGATCGAATTCGGGATGGAGTCTGGACTGGCTACCCTCATAACATGACCAGAATTATCGAGGAGGAGCTGGCACCCGTATCATAACCCGATTCCGACGGCAATAGGTTGAAGCAGAGAGAGGGGGAGTCTGGCTTCTACGCTGGCGAATTCGCAGCCCCCGACATGGTCTTGATGAGCCCGTAGCAGCTGGGCAGTGCCGCTGTCGAGACCGTACCTTCCGGCGCCGTCGGAGAGATGCACACCTGGTGGGCTTATCCCGGACTGCCCACGGAGGGGCATGGCCATGCAGTGGAGCCGGCTGAGTAGGCCGAGCTCGCTTCAACCTGCTGTGCTGATGGCGCAAAAAATAACCCAGCCTGTGAGGCAAACACTGTGAGTCAGAGACGATATCATTCCGAAGCTTGGCCAACTCGGCTTCGCGGCCCTCACTTGGGCCACTCAACTCATCTAGCACAACCAAGGCCTCTGTGTCATACAAGAGTTCATAGCCTGAGTCCACTTCTCGCAGCCTTTTCCGTAATGTAGGCCCACCATTACTTGAAAAAGGAGGAGTGAGAGTGGTAGACTCAGATGGATGAGATGGACCATGCGAGTTCAAGTACATAACAGAGCTGGGTTGCCCAACTTCAAAGGTGACAGAGCCCATTGGCGGTAACGGACTGGGGCTAGGGAGTAAGAAAGCCCGTGTGAGAAAAGGGGCCTCACCCATAGGAATATTCAAACGTGGGCCAGGCCCATTAATTTGAAGCGCTCGAAGGACCTCGTCCGTGGAGTCAGCGGGGGTAATCCCGTCAAAACCCTTAATGGAACTATCACCCTGAGAAGGTGGTTGAGACAGAGAAGCTGTCAAGTCGCCGTCTGCGGCTAACACCAACTGCCCTGGTCTGATTCCCATTGATGAGAGATGACCCTCCCATTGATTCCACATTACCTCTAACTCACCTACCGAATCCACCGGAATTTGACCCAAACCCGAAAGTACGTCGGAGTCAACCGAACGAAATTCTGAAGGAGGAATGGGCTGGACAACTCCGTCGCTCGTTGGAGCGGGCAACAGTGGTTCGCTACCCTCGGGCGTTCCTTGGCGTAAGCCATCATCCCAATCTTGCTCCCACATAGCAGCAAAATCATCATTCTGATGAACATTCTGATTAATAGTGGATGGCCCACCCTCTTCAGGAATCTGCATATGGAAACTAGAAGCAGTTTGAAAAATACGAGTGGTACGACGGTCCGACCGATGTGCATTGGCACGAATGGAAGCAGAGTACATCGGATGCGGCTCTTGAGTCATGACCTGGGAATGAAGTTGCCGACCCATATCCTGGAAATGATCATCTAAAAACCGTTGAGCCTCCGCGAACGATAAAGGACATGTTGTAATCGTATGACCTATTCGACCACAATTCCGACAGACCTTGCACACCCGTTCATAGCAACAACTAACCCAATGTTGGTGACCATCACGAAGCTTGAGGAAGAATCCACTGCTCAAAGGCTTGTCAAGAAGAACCCACACACGGATACGAAGGAAGCGGACATTGCGAGGCATTAGTGAGTCCAAATCTACTTTAACCACATCTCCAACCGCTCGTCCAAGACTGAACCCAGCTTCTTCAGTGAAACATTCCAACGGTAACCCATGTAATTGGACCCAGATCATCAATTTGTCGAAAATCACCCGGTCAAGAATTAAATCCGGCTTCCAGTAATCAACAATAAGGAGAGCCCCTTGGAGGGCATAAGGACCATTTTCCGCAATGCGATGCATGTCGTCGAGGTGTTCAAATAAGAAAACGTAGAGGTTTTTACTACGACCATAAACATGGACAGCCCCCTCCAAATTCCATAATTCATTGACATGCATTTGCATAAGATAGGAGCCAAAACGACGAACATCGGCAACATAACCAATCAAACAGCGGTTCAACTCATGTTGTTCAAGTTGCCACGTAGAATCGGCCAATTCCATACTCAGACCACACCTGAAATGATGTTGCAAGGGAGGATGAAACACTTGATGAGGCCGTAAAGTCCGCCTTTCCTCTGAAAATTCACTACCAACTTCGGTACCACTGCTATCTGTCCAACCACCCTCCCGTAAGTACGAGGTAGTCATCTGTTCTCACCTCTGTAGATGACCTCACTACCTTTGGGGACCACTCGACCCACCACAGCAGTAAAGACCACTGTAAAGTACCCAAAGGGGAACAACCGAAGGACTAGGCCAAAAGATAAAAGCCAGATAAAAGAGGACAAACAAACAAACAACGTTGACTGGGAGTCCACTGAGCAGACTTAAAGAAAACCAAGAAACAAGATTGTGTTCACCAAGAAGAAGGCAAGGAAAACAAGGTCAAGGAACAAACCAAAATAGTGTATGAAAGGAGCAGTGCCCTCGACTGGAGGAAAACCGGTGCTCTCTAGAGAGAGAAAATTATACCCAATTTTTTTTTTTTTTTTTTTTTTTTTTTTTTTTTTTAAGGGTAAGAGTTATGAGAAAGGTTTTTGAATCAGTTGGTTGTCAAGAATACAGGAAAATCAGCGATTAAAATTAGCGGAGATACTCTTCTTGAACTCTCTCTTTATCTTTTTATTTGTTATGGTAAAGATGTATTTTAAATTAATTTAACAATTCAGATTTAATTATTTAAAAATAAAAAAATAATAAAACAAATTCAAATTTACTTTTCTACCTACATCTGGATCATTAAATTAATTTAAAATATATCTTTACCGTTGCAAGTAAGGAGAAAATGAGAGAACTCAAAAGAGAGAATCTCAACTAAAAATCAAGATAAAGCTCATTAAGGTCAAGTTTGGCATCCTCAAAATAATTCAAAAAGTCAAAAAGTCACTATCCTATTTAAATCACATCATCTTATTTAAGTCACATCACCTCTCTAACACATCACTTCAAACCCAACTCAAATTCAACCCATATTTCATAAAAATTCAAAAAATACACTTATTTAGTCTTCCCAAACTTGACCTAAAAATCAAGATAAAGCAAAGGATCTGGCAAGACAGTTCCTGGAATATTGGGATAAAGATAAAGGAAGTAGAAGATCAAGGAAGATCAGTAGGGATAACTACATCGAAAGTGACCAAGCAAAGTATAAAATGAGGATTTAAGAAAAGAAGTAGAGGCATCCAAAATCAATCACAAATGGTCATATCTGATTAGGAGTAGTTAAGCTAGCAATTTTAAGAGTGAGTAAGTGATAATTTTTTCAGCCCCCATTTTTTTCTTTTGTCTATTGATGCATTTTTTAATTCTTTGTTCTTATTTAAATTTTATGAAACTTGTAGCAAGTAATAATTTATTTGAATAATACATATTTTGTTCTATTTTGTCCGTCCTTTATTTAATTACCTCAACGAAAGTTTTTAAATTGTTTAAAACATAGAACTCGATCACAAAGTCTAATTTTTTTTATGTGTTTATGTTGAAATTAATTTAAGTTAATCACTGTTTATTAGAATTAAACTAAATTTTTATCAGTAATAACCTACCAAAACATCAAACAATAATAAATCTCATTTTTCAAGCAATAATTATTTAGAACTAATTCTAACATTATACCATGCACATGTTTATAAGTGCAGAGAATTAAGAACTTGTCTATGGGGGTGTTTGGTAGGATTTTTTTGAGCCAATTTATAGCTTCTAACTTTTAAAAAGTTATTTTACAGTGTTTGATTAAATTTATTTCAAATAGCTTCTGATTCTAACAACTTATTTTAAATCAAAAAAGTTGATTCTGAAAAACTGCTCACCCCTTACTTTTGATTATCAGTTTCTGCTGTAAATATGTTAATTCACGGTTATACTCTTAAATTTTTTTATTTTTTATTTTTTTTAAAATAGGAAAAGACCCAAATGGACTATAGAATATTATTATTATTTTTTATGAGAAATATAAACAAATAGTGAATAATAAAAAATAAAAATTAATTGAAAAAGCTACTTCACAACTTATTTAACAAATACTACTCAGCAACTTAAATTTATAATCTAATAGCTACACCAAACAGATTAACAGCTTCTGATTAAAATCATAATTTATAATCTGTTATATTATAATCTATAATATATTCTAACAACTACACCAAACAAGACCTATATATATGGCGTTGCTAATAAGTCATTTGAGTACGTCAAATTCTATAAAACAGCCCTTTGGGGGTGGATATCATATGCCTATAACATTTGTGGTATTTTATGAGGTTAATTATGACTTGATTATGGCTTAGTTATTATTTATTATATTGTTAATTATAATTTATTGGAATTTTGGTTAGGACTTATTATAATTATTATTTTGATTATGATCAAAATAATAAATAAACACTTTAACTGAAAAAGATTGAGTTATGATATTTATGATAATCAACCACTTAAATGTCATAACTTGCTTTGCATATAATACACATCCGTTTAAAAGTGTGTATACTAAAATGACTCTATATGGTAAATAACATATATTATATATACATAAACGATCTAATTCAGTTCCAAATGAAAATATTAACTATAGAACTATATATCAAATTATGAAGCATAGGTTTTGTTTGAAAAGTGAGTTGATTTTTTAATTATTTTAATCTAGGATTAAAAGTTTTGTTTAGGTTGAATTTTCTTGACTTTTATTAAAAAAAAATAATAATTATAATTTAGATATGATATTTTATCTTATTCAATTACTTTTAACTTGGTAATCCTGTGCCAAAAGAAGGCATAATTCTATTACTTTTAAGAACAAGATTTGATTGTGTATTGAGAAGCTAATTGTACAACTTAATTTGAATTCAACAGTTTTACAATTTGGTTTTTTTTTTTTTTTTTTTTATAATGTTTTTTTCTCAGTTGGTCCCACCTCACACGACCTTTCATTCTTAGATAGGTAATGTTGCAAAATTAATTAATTTATTTGAGGTTGACTCATATTTAATTTGATAAAAATCAGTTTCAAATTGAATCGTTATATAAATAAAAAATAAATAAATATACTTTAAAATGTATTAAGTTTTTATTGGGCAATCTTCACTGTATTTAAAAGATATTAATTCTATTGTTTACAAAACAACAATTAGAATTAAAGAAATAAAGAAAATGAGAGAATATGTTTGATTACAAAAATCAAACTCGAAATAAAAAATAAATAAATAAATAACAGATTTTATTTTGTTACAAAAACAAAATTAAAATCTGATTAAATAAACAAATTAAAAACAGAATAAAATTAAACAACTTACTTGGTTAATTTGTTTGAATGATTTTTCTGATCAAGTTCAGTGTTTAACACTTTGTCCTTAAGACAGATTCGTCCTCTCCACGGTGCTTTCAGAATTTGGACGTCTATCTCCCAGGATGAAATGATCTATCAACGAATAAATGCAGCACTACAATTTATTCGTCCGTCGAACACACAAAATGTTTACACTCTTTCTTTCAGAAATAAAATGCAGCAATATGGCAGAGATCTAAAGCAGAAGAAGGAGTACGAAAATTGGAGTAAAAATCCAAATGGGAGGCTGGTCTATATATAGATGTATTGGTGGCTCTTGGTTTTGAAATAAACAGGTACTGTACCTGTTCAATTTGAATTAAACAGATACAAACAGGTTAGGCACTGTTTGGTTTGAAATTCAAACAGATTTAAATCTGTTGGGTTCAAAAACGAGAAGGGCCCTGTTTGGATGAACAACAAATACAAACCAGTTTAATTACGGGAAGGGCCTTGTTTGGATGAACAAAAAATTCAAACCAATTTAATTTGAATTCTTTCAAATGTTTTTGGCCCAAAAAAATTAGTATTGGACCGAATAAGCCCAACCCAACCTCACACCACGCGCCCAAGCCCAGCCCAGCCCAGCCCAGCCCGACCGGACGGCGGCGGCACGCGTGTGGTGATTTTTTGGTCCAATGGGTCTAGCCCATTTTGCCCATAACCTCTCCCTCTAAAACACTTGGGTACCCCTTGGGGCACACCACAAGTATCAAACCCATGCCTTATAAACCCTCTCAAAACCTCCCACCAAATCAATGTGGGACAAGCCTTATTCAACCTTTAAGGAATTTCCACCAAAACTCCATTTCCATGGAGCTTACTTTGGCTTCAATTTCCCATTCACTCGGTAATGGTTTTGAACAACCAAATATACCACGTGAATCACAACGCGGCATAGAACGTGTTACCACTTTGACCCGTGTAAATCGATGCACGGGGCCCACCTAAAAATTAGACCAAATATAGGAAAAAATTCTAGTTTTTACCCAAAATTTTATAACCATTTCCAACAGTTTTTAAGTTAAATTTGAATACTTATTACTCAACTTAATAAATTTATATTTCTTATAAAAATTAGATTTTTTAAAGATCTTTGGTATTAAAATTTTATAAGATAAATAATATACAATATTTTCATAGAAGTTAAGATCCCTCAATATTTCTACAGGGAAAATTCGATTTAGTGAAATTTTATTCGACTCACAAAAATTTCGCACAACCTCAGAGAAATTTCAATTTTCACAGAGAAATTTTAAAATTTCTCTGAATCAGGTAAAATTTTATGGGTAAATTACAAACACCCCCTCGAGGTTTAGTAAAAATACAGATTCCCCCCTGAGGTTTGAGAAATTACAAATTCCCCCCTGAGGGTCAAATTTTCATAATAAATTAGGAAAAATTAGGGGGGAATATGTATGAAAATAAAAACCCTAGGGGGCAATTTGTTATGAAAATGTAAACCTCAGGGGGCGGGATGTAATTTCTCAAACCTCAGGGGGGAATCTGTATTTTCACCAAACCTCGAGGGGGGTGTTTGTAATTTGCCCAAATTTTTAAGTTGAATTTTCTCTGTGAAAATATTGAGGAACCTAAACTAATAAAATAATATTTTAAATATCTCCTACTACCCAAAGTTGAAGAAATGTTTTATTAATTTTTCCTAAAAACTAAGCAAATCAAATTTAATTTGTTAAAGATCGTTGCAGGTTAATTTTTTTTTATCTAAACAAATCAAATTTCGTGTCGTTGGTTGACTTGACTTGTTAAGATCATCTCTAATAGTTCATTAAATTTATCATTAAATTTAAATCTGATAAAAAAAATTACTTTTTGCTCTTTCAATGATTTATCAAATCCATCATTAAATCTAAGATTTTACTTTTCTTTTATCAAACTGATGACCAATATGTCTTTCATCAAATCACTATTCATTACCGTATGATTTTTACCACCAGATGTCTTCTAGATGACCACCTCTAGATAAAAATTTATAAAAAAATTACATTGGTCGATCAGTGATTTGATAAAACTATAAAGCTTTTTGTTGGAACACTTAATATCAAAAAAAAATTTACTCAATTTTTTATTTAAATTTAATTTAAAAAATTAATATACCGTTAGAGATGTCCTAATAGCTCCATTTATAGAGTTCGGATCCTCTCCAGCCTTCCTCTCCGGCCCTTCCTCTGGTCAACGGCCAGGATTTGACCACGTCACCCCTAACAAAATCTAAGGCTCAGATTAGCTTAAAAAAAAAATTTGTGCTACATTGCTTGCGCTCTCTCTCTTTCTTCTCATATTTTCTCCGTCTCTCTGTTCCCAACGGTCGACAACAACGACCGATCCACGCTACCAACGACCAATCACTCTTTTCTCTCCCTTCCTCCCTCCCTCGTCTCTTCCCAACTGTGGCTGATCTAAAATATGCAAATTTACCACCAAAGTTTCAAAGATTTAAAAAATCATGATTTAAAAAATCTGCAAATCTTTTCTTTGAATCATGGATTAAAATCATGATTTAAAAAATCTGAGTTTGTTTAAAAGTTAAATCCCAGATTCAAAGAAACAGTTGGGTGTTAAAATTTAACAGCTTTTAAGATCATCAAATGTTAAAATCATCAAGCCACAAATTTGAAACAAACCCACTTTTTCTCTCTAAAATTCAAGCCACATAAAGTCATTCAAATTCAACACTTTAGTCCTGGTTCAATTTCTTTCTTTTCTTCGATTTTTTGATTTCTTTCTTTATATTGTTTTTGGAGAGTTATTGATTTATACATGAATTTTGCTCTGAAAAAATTAAGATTTAGAAGAAGAATGGGAGAGGGTGGTGTTGGATCGGCTGAAGCTAGTAAGGGTGGAGGTGGGGAAGAGGAGTTCGGCGGGTGCGGTGGTGCGTGAGGGCTGCCAAAGGGTTTGGAAAAACTGAAGATCCAAATCTACCATGAATGTGAAAGGGAAAGAAGAGTCAAAACACTTGTGAACACACGAACTGTCTATTGCAAAGCTTCTTGAAATTCAATCATCTTTGTTTTTTTTAGCTAATCTGAGACTTAGATTTTTTTTAGGGGTGACGTGGCCAAATCGTAGCTGTTGACCGGAGGAAGGGCCGGAGAGAAAGGCTGGAGAGGATCCGGACTCCCATTTATAGGCAGACTTGCAACCCAACATTATAACTGCACTAGGTTATGTTTGGCATATCACATTTGGATTAAAATAATTATAAAAATGTTAAATAAGTTTAAAAAATATAAAATATTATATTTAAAACATAATATTTTTTTATTATTATATAAAATTCAAAAAAAATCAAAAAATCCAATCTAAAATAACACTTTCTAACACAAACTAAAATAATCATAAAATTTAAAAATTAAAAAATCAACACAAATCCCAAAAACGAAAGCTAAATCAATAAGCAATATAAAAATGATAAAATTAGTAGGCAGCCTCTCACTCTGTTAATTAGGCTGTGATGTACTTTAAAATTTGATATGCCATCTTTAAAGTTACCATCTAATCCATCTTTAAAGTTACCATCTAATCACATTGTATAGTCATTCAAAGTTCAAGTCTAACGTAATCCAAATAATATAAAAAGTTAAAAAGTCATTATTTTATTTAAGTTACATCATTTTATTTAAATTAAATTATTTCTCTAACACATCACATTAAATTCAACCCAAACCTAACTCATATAAGCCAATAATTTAAAAAGTATACTTTTTTAGAGTATTCCAAAACCAACCCAAAATCTCTATATATCCCATGTTGATTTAATTATTGAATGAGATGTCTGGAAAAAATAAAGGGCATTTTTTTATAAATTTTTTTTATTTACTCATATTTTATTTTATTTATTTTATTTTATTTTTTTATGTTTCAATAAATTTTATGAGTGGTATAGCTATTAAAATATCCGACTCCGCTACGTAACTCGAATCACTGAGAGCTCGAATCTCCCGAAACCCCAAAACGATGTCGTTTTGGAGTTTTTTTTTTTTTTTTTTTTCATCTTCCATCTTTCGTCTCATTTGTCTGAAGAAGAAGAAGAAGAAGAGTATGAAGAAGAAGAAGAGGAAAGGAGAGAAGAACTTTCCCTCAACCACAAAATTGAACACAAAATTGATTCATCCACAAAATAGAAACCCATCACAAACCTACCCAAAATCAAACCCAGATCTGGATCTACCAAGGAAAAAAAAAAAAAAAACCAACAACAACAAATCATCTCCATCTTCAACACATCATCATCAACAACAATATATTCATCAACATCACCATCATCAACACATCATCTCCATCTTCAGAGCCAAAAAAAAAAAAAAAGTCGCACCCAGTCGCACCCTACCCGTCATCACCATCGCACCACCGTCGCCTCGCCCCGCCATCACTGCCGCCTCTCTCTCTCTCTCTCTCTCTCTCTCTCTCTCTCTCTCTCTCTTCCCCCCCCGGTGTGTTTAGATTTCAGATATAAACGAGAAGAAGAAGGAAAAAAAAAAAAAAAACATTGCTAAAACGACGTCGTTTTTGCATTCGGGGGATTTGGGCTGGAGCTCATTTGAGCTCTCACGCATTTTCCTAAAATATCTTCTAATAATATTCATATTTATAGTATGAATGTTCCGTGATGTGAATGTTCATACCATTAATGTGATTGTTAACATGTTAATGTGAATATTCACATTGTCAATGTGAATGTTCAAATTATCAAATTGTTAACTGTTCAAAAAATATTTGTAAGGGTAGAAATGTCCAAAAAATACCTTAAATATGAGAATTAGGATTTAGTAGATCAAATGTCCAAATAATATGACTTATTAGAATATAAGAATATTTTATGGACTAATTGAGATACAAATACTTAAAAAATGATTTTCTAATAAATTTTAAAAAAAATAATCTTATTAAATTTTATGTTGGGTTAAGATATTAAGAAAAAGACGCTTAATATTAGGAGGGTAAATTTGGCCCAACCTGGGCAAGGCTTGAACATTTTTTTTTTTTTTTTCCCCACTAAAAATGACACTGTGTCTTAGGCAAATCGGACCTCGAGTCGAGCTTTTGAGTGGGCCTTGAGCAAGCTAATGAGTCAAGCCACGGGCCAACCCAGGTGAGTTGGGTTTCAAAATGATGACCCAAGCCCAAGCCCAAGCCCAAGCCCAAGCCCAGAGTCTTGAGCTGGACTCGAGCTTGGACCCAACCCGGGCCGTACGTAGGTTTTGAACCGCTTACAGATCACGGGCTATTTTTACACTCCTTAAAACACTATCTTGCTAGGTTACCATTTTGTTTATTATGGGCTTTACTTTTTCTTCTTATTTTTTTAAAATTATTTTTATAAAAAGATATGAAAAAGAAAAAAGAAAAAGAAAAAAGAAGAAGTGATGTGATGATTTATATGGAGTGTTTAGAAAGAGAGTTAGATTAAAATAGCTCACTAAAAGATAAGATAAGAAAAAAATAATTAATAAGATAAAATGTCATATCTAATCAATCATTTATTTTTTTCTTTCACAACCATCAAATCAACTATAAAAAAAATTAATCAACTTTTCAAATACAATTTTTTTAGCCATACAAAAATAGTTTAAAAAAATTAAATAGTTAATTAAAATAGCCAACTTTCCAAACAAGGCTATTGTTTTTTACTTTTTTTTATGAAGTCCCTAAACTTAAAGTAAAAATCGATGGGCTGGTTCGGAAACATGCTATTTTAATAATTTTTTAACTTTTTACAAAAATAAATATGTAAAAAAAATATCCAAAAAAATAGAGAGAATGATTTAATAACTTATAGTATTGTTTTGATTTTTTTGACTAAAATTTCAAATTGTCAAATGAGTATACTCACTTTTTTAGTTATGATGTGCTTAAAATCAATAGTTAAATCAAAAAATTTAATTAGAGCAAGTGCATATTAGTCGAAATTTTCAAAATTCTTTTCCTTAATCAACAATAATAATATAGTAATAATTTTTTTGAATTAATATTAAGCAAAAAAATTTAAATAAATTATTACAAAAATATCTCACATAAAATTTTGAATAAAGTATAAATACTCTCTTTGAGATTTACTTAAAATACATATTGCGCTATAGTTTGAAAAATTACAAATAACCCATTGTCAAAAAAATTTATTTGACAAAATTAACTAAAAAATTGGAATTTGTAACTTCTCTCCTATACAATGATAGAAATACTTGAATTATTAATTGAAATAAATTTTTGACATCATTAAAAATTATTAATTTATTTGATGATTTATTAATGTGAAAAGTGAAATTATCTCCATAGAGAAAGCAAGATGACGTGTCCTGCCCTTTTACTCTGTCAAGAGAAACCAAACGTCAGTGATCACTCCGGACTGGATTTGATTGGGATGACCCTCCAATGATTAAGTCAGTATATTGATCGACCATAATGAAGAATGTAATTTGTATTTAAAAAAGGATTCTTGAGTTATCTCATGTTTGCCCCTAGAAGTACTTGTTGTCTATTTTATAGTTGTTTAGCTTAAATCTTGTTTGTCCGTTTATCTTTTGATCGGACGGTTCTGTCTTTGTCTGGCAATGACTAGTCCAATTGCCAAGTTGCTTACTTCCTTGATCATTAGATCCTTATTGTATAGATCGCTCAGATCTCATCAGATGGTAGTGGCCAGCTTGCTAGGTATCTTAACCGTGAGATGATTTTGATCAGATGGTGTTGCCTTCCACTAGGCCCAACCTATATCTCTAGATCTCCTGACATGTATTCTTATTCGTCAGAGTGAAACTCAATTCAACGATTATCTTTTCCTTGCACACCATCTTTCTAGAAGGATATCTTTATGTTTAACCATCTCCACTCGTTTGAGTTTGGACTAACTTGTTGCTAGTTGTCCTTCATGGAGTTAAGGAATTATTTTGGGTTCACCCCTCATTTTGGGCCGATGTTAATGGATTTGGGCTTGAACTGATATTTTTTCCCTCCACAATTAACAAAAAGGGCCATTTGTTATGAAATTAGAAGGGCATGATGTAATTTTCAAAATTATATGGGTAAATCTTATTTTAAGTAAACCTCAAGGTGCATTTTTTTAATTTACCTTAAAATTTTAGAATTGGCCTCAAGATGGGAAAGAATAGTGTTACTTGTAATTAGTGTATCATAGACAACACAAAAAATTCATATATATGAAATAAATTATATAATGACAAAATAAATATCTTGTATAAAATTTTAGTAAAAATTTAACCATTCTATTATATTATATTATTTTATTATTATTTTCTTTTGGTATTCTTTGTAATTTACGGGGTATTTGTTTGTTGAGTAAATTGTTGAAAAGTCTAAGGTAAGGAGGGTATATTTTTTGTTGGTGAGAGATCCACTCTTTGTAAAATAGTTTGTTGAAAAGTCATTTTGTTAGTTTTGGAAGATATTTTGTTTTCATTTTTACTCCTTAATTTATCTATTAATTTTTTATCTGTTGACTTTTCGTTGATTATTTGTTTAAATTTATATCTATCTGTTCAAATTATTTTCTATTGGTTGAAATTTATATCTATCTGTTGAATTTTTTCCTTCATATGTTCAAAATTTGTCGGTTTCTCTCTATATCTATTTAAAATCTGTGGATTTTTCTTTCTATCTGTTTAAAATCAATTTGTGAATTTCTCTCTCTATCTATTTAAAATCTAATCTATTCAAATTTACATGTTTAAATCAAAAACAAACTTATCTGTTGAAATTCACGCTCAAACACTGTGCTTAGCATTTCACTACTCATCTTATTTACTTTTCTATTTTCTATCACAACTTTTCGACAGACTCAACAATTCACGGATTTCAAAGTTCTATCTATTCATATCTTTCTCGCTATCTTTCTCTCTCAAGGAAATCAGATCTATTTTTTCATTCACAATCCCTAGTATAATCTAACAATAAAGACAAGGGTTTAGATTTGTAAAAGATAAGAGAGCGAAGGTTCTGTGTCTCTAAAGGAAGAGAGAGAGAGAGAAAGAGAGAGATGGGTTCTAACCAACCAAACCCAGACTATACTGTCAATCCCTTGTAGAGAGAGAAAGTATGTTGTAGATATGGAGAGATAAAACATGTGAATGAAGAGAATCGAGCTCAACGTGTAAATAAAGACAATGATGACTCTTGAGCTCATTTTTCTTAGTCGTGCTCTCTACAATCCTTCTGTTCATGGCCATTATAGCAGAGCCATGGTGTAGTGAAGCATATTCGGTGTTCATCTCGTTCCCACTTTAAGGTACATAACCCGACTGTTGAATCTAGCGAAGTTCTTCCGCCACAAGGGGGTTTTCAAATAGCCTTCTTTAATGCTGCCTTTATGCACTGTCAATGCTCCTCTTTCTCAACAACCAAACCCACAACTATTGTCATAACCCAAATCCACCCCTATAGGTTTACTATCGTAACCGACCGGTAATCCTAAGATTACCGAAGGCCTCTGAGACAGATTCATAGTATAAGGAGCTAACGAAAGTAAATAATAAATATACAACATCCATAGAGCTGTGCAGATCTATATGAGACAAAAATTTCAAACTTAATATGAATATATTCTCGTGTCACACCCCGGATTTATGAGGTCCGGCCCACGTAAGTAAACCACCCAACGATAGATGATAGATGATAACTGACAACACTTATGCAGATGTATATAATATAGGCACATAGTACATTTGTTATTCCAATTTTATACATTCTTAGATACAACATCTAAGTCGAATGGATGCTTTATAACTAAAACATGCAAAGATGTTATAATCAAATTAAAATGCCCAAAGGCTTACATTATATACAAAGGGTGTAACCCGTACAAGAATGGCACATGACCAACAGTAACATAAATGGCCTAGGGCCTACAAATAAAAGAACCACCCTACACGGTTCCGAACACAACTTTACTGTCTCAGTCCAAATCCACATAAGCATACTTGAAAAATATTTTCAACCGCGTAGGGTAAGTATAAAGCCTAGTAGAAAATATTTCAAAAACTAAATATGCTCCACTAGTGCAAATGATCATGAATGCAATACATACATATATAATATGCCTAAATGCATTCTCAAATCCACTTGCTTTCTCAATAAAAACCCTTTCTTTCCTGTCTTCAAAACCTTTCGTTTATTCAAAAGTTTTCTAAATTGAATGCATTAGTTTGATATAAAATCCATTTCCACAAGTCAATCAATGTATCTCAATACCAACTAGCAATTTTATTGCCAATTCCAGTACAAATTCATCGTTAACCAACAGCAATTACATTGCTAAGACTGTTTTGAAATCATTTCTTTCCAAAACCAAAATGATAATAAATAAAATGGGTAAATCTCCAAAACTAATACAACCTTTCACGAAAATTTCGTCTGTGGAAAATCGTCAAATGGGACCCATGTAAATGTAGGCTATATAAGCACTATCATTGCCATTTTACGAAAATTTCATCCACGGAATCGGCACTCATGTATATGCATAATTTTTAGGATTTTCACTCTGGACACACAGGCCAACTTAATTGATGTAGCAACAACCTTTTTCTAGATTTACCATTTTATTTATCCCTTCAAAATAGCACAATATATGTGGTTCAAAATATTATTTTTCCAAAACAATGCAAAGGTTCGAAAACATAATGCAAGAATTTCCAAAAGCCTCTTGCCATCCGTTACATGCTCCATGATATACATGATTTATAAACAATCCAATTTGCTTAGTTCACATGTAATTTTTACAACAATCATAACTATCCTTTACCGATAACCCAAAACAGATATTTCTAAACAGACAAATAAATTCCAATAAATATACACTTTTCTAAAATTAACGACGATCCGTTGAGATTAAATAGAAGTCTTCATTGTGCTCTACGTTTTGGTATGTAGAACTAGGGGTCAAAGATGTGTAGAAATAGATGAAATCAAGGCTAAAAAGCTTGAGAAAGCAAAAATGGCAGAGAGAGAGAGAGAGAAATGAGTGAAAAGTGAAGAGGTTTGACCCAAAAATTGACTTTTAAAACCTGATTCTGCGCAGTATGCTCAAGCGTTGAAAGTTGCCCTTGAGTGCACTGTGCTCACAGCACAGATTCATAAACTTCAAACAGATATAACTCTCTCGTCTGAACTCCGTTTAGAGTCGTTCTTGTGTCCGAATTGAAGCCCCGAAAGTAAGCTTTCCAATGGCTCTAGCCTTACATCAAGATTAAAGTGTGGAGAGATAAAACAATTAAAGAGTGAAGACTACTCAATAACAACTATTCAAAATTGGAGTTTTTGATTCAATCTCAACCAACCACTATGGTAACACCTCAACTAATGCTCAAATATCGACTACGAAGGTTCCTAATCAAGATAATCAAAGAGTCAAATATAATTCCATTATAACAGGAAGTACATAGTGCTATATGTTGCATCATTCTTATGTCATCCAAAAATAAATAAAACAAAAAGGACTTAGCCCTATTATAGAGAACCAAAACCTTGTCCAAAAGATGGAAGAAAATACAAACTTAAAACTGTTCACTTGACATAACACTGAACACAAAAACTTTCGGAAACCTCCACGTGAGGCACAATGGTTGGCTTGACAGAAACAGATTTAGACTGGAGGTCTCAAGCTTGGTCACGCACCTGGTCACTTACATATATAATATAACTAATGAGTTAGAGCCCAGTGAATAGCAATAGAGTAAAGGTTTTATGAATGATGTCCATAACAAATTCAAAAATCAGAAACAGATTCATATACATATTTATCTTTATAAGCAGTCATATGTAGTACATCCATTAGCGCTAATAGATTAGATTAGTCATAAAGACCTATCTACAAAGAAGATGATCATTAAGACCTTTATTCATGTCAGACAGATGATTGTACACAATCATAATAGATAACCATATAGGTTTCATAGATAGTTTCATGATAGAAACCCATAGTGATCCCTCGTACCAAGTAACAGATAATAGATTCACATAATGCTAAGGATGCCACGATATATTTCAAAAATTAGACAATCATTCATCTATATAGAAAATATCATTTTAGAAAAACAAAGCTTATCATATCCATTGGAAAATACTTATACGTGAACATATCTTTACAAGATTGTTACTCACAGATAGCTCTAGAGGCAGAACATGCGAATTAGATAGATCAGACAAATATTGGCGCGTGACCTACACAAGCACATGATATATACACATTGAAACACAGGCTCTATAAACACCTCGTCTTATTTCATTTCTTTCTAGGTGTGTTTCTAACCCTTATCCTCATTATTGTTGCCTAAATCATGGCTTAAGAATGCCTAAGATGGAATGAGGATGCAATTATGCACTTTGAAAACACTTTGCAAAATTTCAGAAAAAGCAGGCTTCACTCGATGTTTAAACTTTGGTCGCTAAGCGTCCGCAAAAGTCTGTAAAAGTATTAGGAGCTCTCATTTTATGCTTGAGCCAATTTCTTGGTTGCTTGAGCCAAGACTGAAAATAAAGGGTGGTCGCTTGAGCCAATCATCAAACTCTGTAAAACTTTTGAGAGCTTGAAATTTATGCTCGAGCGATGGTTTGGTCGCTCGAGTGATGCAACCAAATTCTAGAATTTCCATATTTGCATTCAAGGTTCAAAACACAATCTTTTGTATCAAAACACATTCTTTTGGGCCAAAACCTTGAAAAACACTTGGAAACTTGTAGAAAACACATGAAATAAAGTTCAATTCATAAAATCAAAGCCAAAAAGCAAGTCAATTCTTCAAAACCAAATCAAAACTATGCTCTTCTATACATGTTATGAACATGCATGAAATCATCCAAGTTCTTTACTTTGAAAACATGATCAATTAAGACAAAATGACACAGAACATGATGAATTTCCAAAACCATGTTGAAATAATGACATGTATGAGAGAGTTTTTGGAAATTAACTTCAAATTGTGATAAAATATGTATGCATGTATGATTTGTTTTCCAAATCTACTTCCTTAGCTCAAATCATGCATTAATTCCTATATTCTCTTGAATTCTCAAGGAAACTAGCTTAATGTCATAAAATGAGAGTTGAACTCTTACCTAGTCCTTAATTGCCTTGAATTTTAGTAATTTCTTGTATAGTTCCTTCAATCCTCTTTTATTTCTTAACAATTCTTTCTTCTTTCTAGGTTGAATGAAGTTTTCTCTCACCCCTGCTCTCTCTCTCTCACCCCTGCTCTCTCATGTGAAGTTCAAGAAGATGAAGGAGTGCATATAAGAGTGTTTTCAAGACTTATCTGTAATAACCCGACCCTCGCACATGATTTCTGTTATATTTTCAGTCCTCAATTGATACTATTAAATACTTGTTGCGAAATCCTATGGAAAGTTATGAATAAGTAAGTGAAAGCTATGGTTATAGATGCCTATCTGTCTCACAAGAAACCTATCTGTCACAATTAACACCCTAGAGTCAAGAATTTGAAGCCTTAATGATTTAATTATCAGAAATTGAGACTATATTTGAGATCCTCATAATTTTTAAGTAATTTTAAGTATGCTCGTGAAATTTTAATTTTGGAATGATTAAACGATTCATTTTTGTCCTTATGTGCTTAGTTAAGACTTTATATATACTTGAGTCTTATTGATGTTTGGGGCAAAACGTGGAGCATCTTTTGGGAGGAACTAAGGGTTTGAGAGAAGAGAAAGAAGAACAAAGAAGAGGTTCAAAAGGAAGGAAATTGAGGGGAAATTAGGAGATCAAACTTAAGGTATGTTCAATTTTATATATCTATGAGAATCATTATTTCAATTGTGAAGAAGAGTTGTTGTATTTTATGTTGATGGTGTAGGGTTTCTCAATGATTGTTTACTTTGGCACTTCAATTAAGTGTTGTATGAATTTACACTTAAATCCTTGGTTTTATGTTATCATTTCATGGAAACATGATAGGGCCATGGGATATACATGTTGAATATGAATGGAGAGTGGGATTTGAGGAAGAGATGACTTGGTGAAGCCTTTAAACTAACTCAAATTGTTATAATCAAGCTATAATCTATGCTATGGTATTGTTGAGTTGACATGTTGCATGAATTTTGCCCTAGATTGCATGAAAAATGAGTTTGGGTTGCTGAATTTTGGATTGAAATCGGGCTGCCCTGAATTTGGGTTGTCGTACGGTCGGGCGGAGGTCGTACGCCGAGCGGAAAATGCATCTCGAAGTTCCTCGAATTACCTCAGACGCTCGAAGGAGGAAATGTACGCTCGAGCGTAAATACTGACCTCTCAGCATTTTTGGATACCATTGTACTGTCCGCTCGAGCGGACAATCTTGCGCTCGAGCGGAGGCCTGCTTCAAAGTGTATTATTCAGTTTTACGTGTTTATTCCTCTGGTATTTTTAGAATATTTTTCTGATGATCTTAGAATGGTTATAAATGCATATGAAATGTAAGGATTCAAGAAATAAAGTAAGAAAGAAAAGGAAACTAATGTGCAAGTTTAACTGTGTGCAGGACACACTTCAGGAGGAAGTAACACGCCATCTCAATACTGTGAGTAGTAATACCTCTTCACATGTTATACAGTTATGTCCATGTATCAAAACAAATATGTTCATGTTCCAAGCATGTGTTCAACGTAGGCTAAATTAATGTTAATGTTAATGTCCATGTAAAGTATGTAAAGATTGCAAGGGCTTAATGCCACATGTTTTCAAGGGCCATAGCGCCATTTTCAAGGGCCATAGTGCCAACAAGTTTACAAGGGCTATATGCCACTTCCAAGGGCATCATGCCACTTTCAAGGGCCGAAGTGCCAACATGTTACTAAGGGCTTTACGCCACATTTTCAAGGGCCTCGTGCCACCACTTCCAAGGGCTTATAGCCACCAAGTTATGTTATAAGATTGGGCCTAAGGCCATTATATATATGACACAGAATCAGACTCACGCATTGATACGTAATATGATCAAGTTAACAGAATTTTATTTATGTATTATTACTCACTGAGCTCAACTCACTCTCAGTTATGTCTGCTTCAGAGGTCATTCAACAGTGGTCAATCCTAACTCAGATGCCGTTTCCTTGGTCAACCATTACGTGTCCGTGCACTAATCCAAACTACTTATTTTGATGAAACCGTGGAGATGTTTGCTTATCTTTTGAGTGCCATCCAAGTTCTTGTATATAACTTTTGTGGTCTTTTATTTATGCCCGTTTGAAATTTGGGATCAGAAAATATGTGGTTGTAACCAATGTTTCAAGGACATAGTTTCCCACTTTACTAACTTATGAGAAAGTTTACGTTTTTTTTTTTTTTGAGATCCTGGCATGCTAACAGTAGCTCAATGGAATGTCTCTGGTATTTATGTCATATTACTACTTTATGCTTCCGATAAGGCCCCGTATGTTATATATTTATATATCAGGTTTGTTGTCCGTTTATGCTTAGGTCATGCCCAAACTTTTAGGGGCAGGTTTGGGGTGTGACAAGTGGTATCAGAGCACGAGTTGCTATCTCACACACGGGTCCATTGAGCTTAGGGTGTCTAGAAAGCTTTAGGCATTTGCATGACATCCTGAAAGTATATGAGAGAGTGATGGCAACGTTACGTAAACTCTGATAGTGCTAACAATTTTAAATTAGATTTCCTGTATATCATTATTTGTTGTGCAGGAAATGGTGAGAACAAGGGCAGACGAACCAGAAGACGCCACTTCAGCACGATTGGATAGGATGGAGAGAATGATTATGGAGATGGCTGAGACTTTACGACAGCAACAACAGCAGCAACAACCGCAAGAACAACCACCACCACCGATACCTCCACCGGTAGCACCAGATTACCACGCTGAAGACCGGACTATTACCCTTACCAAAGAGTTTAAAAAGATGAAACCGCCAGTCTTCAAGGGAGGAATAGAACCGATGAAAGCGGAGGCCTGGGTGTTGGGCATAGAGAAATTATTTGAAGTTTTCCTTGCACCAAGCTCAAAAGTGCAATTGGTCGCCTTCACCCTAGAAGATGAAGCACGAGGTGGTGGATGCTCACGAGAACGACCCATCCAGGCTAGCTTGGGACAGATTCTCGGAGTCGTTTTATGATAAATACTTCCTCAAAGCATCTTGGGATAAAAAGGTGACGGAATTTGAGACTCTCGACAAGGAGCAAGATCTGCGGAATATGAGGCCCAATTTATGAGCTAGCTCGGTTTGCGCCGCACATGGTGGACACGGATTACAAAAAGGCACGAAAATTTGAAGGGGGATTACGAGGAGCAATTCTGCATCGTGTCAATAGGCTAGAATTGCCTGCTTATGTAGAAGTTTTGGAGAGGGTCATCATAGTGAGGAAATCTTCTTTGCTTTCGAGAATCGGGTTGCCGAGTGGAAGGGAAAAAGGCAAAACAATCAATGGTCAAAGGGAGTGATTACTCCACCAAACAAGAAACAAAATTCAGGGGCGACAAACAGTTCTGCTCCTAATCAGGGTGCGATCCCTACTTGTTCAGAATGTGGGAGGAGACATCGTGGGGTATGCCAATGGAAGTCTGGAGCTTGTTATCATTGTGGCAAAACGGGTCATTTGATCAAGGATTGCCCCCAAAGAATTCAACGGAAAGGCAACGGAGCTGTTACTAGTTCAGCGGGGTCTACACCAACTATGAACACCAAGGCACCGGTGAAACCTAACAACAACAAAGACACAGCAAGACAAGGCAGAGTGTTTGCATTGGTTCCAGGGGACGTGCAGAATGCAACAACAGTGGTGTCAGGTACATTTATGGTTCATGGTCATTCTGCTTCTGTCTTATTTGATTCCGGATCTACTCATTCTTATGTGTCAAAATTGTTTGCACCAAACTTAGATAAACCTGAAAACAATTTGTCTTATCTGTTGTGCATATCTACACCCTTGGGAGATTCTATGTTTTGTACTTCAGTTTACTTTAATTGTGAACTTGAACTTGGGGATATTCGGGTATATGCCAACTTGCTACCCTTGACATGACTCATTTTGATATCATTCTGGGAATGGATTGGTTAAGCGAGAATGGTGCAACTATCAATTGTTTGACTAAACAGTCGGTTTCCACCCCGCCAACGAGTCTATGGTTCAGGGACAGGAAGTGACCTCCCCACCTTACCTGATTTCTGCGGCAAAGGCGTGTAAATTGATTCAGAAGGGGTGTCAGGGATACTTATGCAGTATTTTGGAAGACCAAGTGGTGAATGAAGATGTCAACAGAATTTCAGTGGTTTGTGAATTTCCGGACGTTTTCCCTGAAGAGTTGCCAGGGCAGTTGATAGACCGGGAAATTGAATTTATAATTGAAGTGGTACCGGGAACTCAACCCATTTCAAAGACTCCGTATAGAATGTCGCCAGTTGAAATGAAGGAATTAAAACTGCAATTGCAAGATCTATTAGACAAGGGATTCATCCGTCCAAGTGTATCACCGTGGGGTGCGCCGGTTTTGTTTGTTAAGAAGAAGGACGGAACACTCCGGCTTTGTATTGATTATAGGGAACTGAATAAAGTTACCATCAAGAACAAGTATCCATTACCAAGGATCGATGACCTCTTTGATCAGCTTCAAGGAGCACAGGTCTTCTCCAAGATCGATCTGATGCGGCTACCATCAATTAAAAGTTAAGGCCGAGGATGTTGAGAAAACGACTTTTCGAACCCGGTATGGTCATTTTGAATTTTTGGTTATGCCCTTTGAGTCACTAATGCTTGGCGGCCTTTTTATGGATTTAATGAACCGTGTTTTCAAGCCCTATTTGGATGATTTTGTAGTGGTCTTCATTGACGATATTCTCATCTACTCAAGGGATGTAGAAGCTCATGAGACTCATCTTCGATTGATACTTCAAACCCTCCGAGAAAAGAAATTGTATGCAAAGCTGAAGAAATGTGAATTTTGGCTACAAGAGGTGGCATTTCTGGGGCATATTATCACGAAGGAAGGAGTTTCCGTTGACCCATACAAGATTGAGGCAATCATAAAGTGGCCGACTCCTACAAATGTGACTGAAGTGCGTAGTTTTATGGGGTTGGCTGGTTATTATCGGAGATTTGTTCAAGATTTTTCAAAAATTGCTGTGCCACTTACACAACTGACAAAAAATGGGGTTGCATTCGAATGGTCAGAAGAACGAGAATTCGCTTTTCAAGAATTGAAGACAAGGTTGACAACAGCACCAGTTTTAGCCCTACCATCCGGAACAGAGGGATTTGTAATTTACAGTGACGCTTCGCACAAAGGGCTTGGTTGTGTGCTGATGCAACATGGAAGAGTCATCGCTTATGCTTCTCGGCAGTTGAAACCCCACGAGAAGAATTATCCCACACATGATCTCGAGCTAGCAGCTGTAGTTTTTGCTTTGAAGATATGGAGACATTACCTGTATGGCACTACCTGCGAAGTCTATACTGATCACAAGAGTCTTAAGTACCTCTTTACTCAGAAAGAGTTGAACATGCGACAGCGACGATGGTTGGAATTACTTAAAGACTACGATCTACAGATCTGTTACCATCCTGGTAAAGCCAACATGGTTGCAGATGCTCTTAGTCGGAAAAATATGGGAGGTATGGCAAGTATGGTGACAGAGCAAAAGGAATTAGTGATTGAATTAGAGAAAATGGAACTGGAGTTTGTGTTGTATGGTCAAAAAGCTTTAGTGGCAGCAGTGGTCGCCCAACCCACCTTGCTTGAAGAAATGAAGGTGCACCAAATGGAAGATGACACTTTGAGGAAGATATATGATGAGTTAAAAACAAAACCAAAACTGGGATTTCACGTCGTAGGTTCAGTGCTCAAGTTTCAAAACCGAATATGTGTTCCCAATGTGATGAATTTTAAGCGAAGGCTGATGGAAGATGCACACGCCTCGAGGTTTGCGATGCACCCAGGGAGTACGAAAATGTACCGAGACTTGAAGCAGAATTTTTGGTGGCCAAGTATGAAGAAAGAGATCGCAGAATATGTCGCCAAGTGCCTACAATGCCAGCAGGTAAAAGCGAGCATCAAAACCACGGATTGTTACAATCTCTTCCCATTCCGGAGTGGAAATGGGAGCATTTGACTATGGATTTTGTTGCGGGGTTACCTCGGACTCCCCGGGGTATGAATTCAATTTGGGTCATTGTAGACCGACTAACTAAGTCCGCCCACTTCTTACCGGTGAAAACTCAGTATAATGCAGACAAATTGGCAGAAATTTATGTGAATGAAATTGTGAAGCTTCATGGTGTTCCAGTCTCGATTATGTCGGATATGGATCCTAAGTTTGTTTCCAAATTCTGGCAGAGTTTACAAGAAGCACTGGGGACAGACTTAAAATTTAGCACGGCTTTTCACCCCCAGACCGATGGTCAATCCGAGAGAACAATCCAAACGCTAGAAGATATGCTTCGAATGTGTGTGTTGGATTTTCAAGGAAGTTGGGAGACTCACTTGCCGTTGATAGAATTTGCATACAACAACAGCTACCACTCGAGTATAGATATGGCACCATATGAGGCTCTGTATGGGAGACCATGTCGTTCTCCTGTATGTTGGGCTGAAGTTGGGGATAAATCCCTGTTAGGGCCTGAAATTATTCAATTGACAACAGAAAAGGTTCGAGTTATTCGAGAAAGGTTGAAAACGGCTCAAAGTAGGCAGAAAAGCTATGCAGATAATCGAAGGAGGGATTTGCAATTTGAAGTTGACAGTCACGTTTTTGTGAAAGTCACCCCGATGAAAGGACATCCAAGATTTGGGAAGAAGGGTAAGTTGACGCCTCGCTATGTTGGTCCTATTCAGATTCTGGAGAGAATTGGTCCCGTGGCCTACCGAATTGCCCTTGCAGGACATATTAGTCAACTGCATAACGCGTTTCATGTCTCTATGCTTCGTGGATACCTTCCAGACCCGTCACATGTTATTGATTACCATCAGATTGAATTGGACGACAAGTTGAGTTACGAAGAAAAACCAATTCGCATTTTGGACCGACAGGTAAAACAATTACGAAACCGTGAAATTTCCATGGTAAAGGTTGAGTGGCAAGAACATTATGGAACTGACGCAACATGGGAAAGAGAGGAAGAAATGCAACATCAATACCCACACCTGTTTCAATCCTAAGGTAACACAAGTTTGGAGGACCAAACTTATTTAAGGGGGGGAGAGTGTAATAACCCGACCCTCGCACATGATTTCTGTTATATTTTCAGTCCTCAATTGATACTATTAAATACTTGTTGCGAAATCCTATGGAAAGTTATGAATAAGTAAGTGAAAGCTATGGTTATAGATGCCTATCTGTCTCACAAGAAACCTATCTGTCACAATTAACACCCTAGAGTCAAGAATTTGAAGCCTTAATGATTTAATTATCAGAAATTGAGACTATATTTGAGATCCTCATAATTTTTAAGTAATTTTAAGTATGCTCGTGAAATTTTAATTTTGGAATGATTAAACGATTCATTTTTGTCCTTATGTGCTTAGTTAAGACTTTATATATACTTGAGTCTTATTGATGTTTGGGGCAAAACGTGGAGCATCTTTTGGGAGGAACTAAGGGTTTGAGAGAAGAGAAAAGAAGAACAAAGAAGAGGTTCAAAAGGAAGGAAATTGAGGGGAAATTAGGAGATCAAACTTAAGGTATGTTCAATTTTATATATCTATGAGAATCATTATTTCAATTGTGAAGAAGAGTTGTTGTATTTTATGTTGATGGTGTAGGGTTTCTCAATGATTGTTTACTTTGGCACTTCAATTAAGTGTTGTATGAATTTACACTTAAATCCTTGGTTTTATGTTATCATTTCATGGAAACATGATAGGGCCATGGGATATACATGTTGAATATGAATGGAGAGTGGGATTTGAGGAAGAGATGACTTGGTGAAGCCTTTAAACTAACTCAAATTGTTATAATCAAGCTATAATCTATGCTATGGTATTGTTGAGTTGACATGTTGCATGAATTTTGCCCTAGATTGCATGAAAAATGAGTTTGGGTTGCTGAATTTTGGATTGAAATCGGGCTGCCCTGAATTTGGGTTGTCGTCCGCTCGAGCGGAGGTCAGGGCCGCTCGAGCGGGAAAATGCATCTCTCAGAAGTTCCTCGGAATTACCTCAGACGCCGGCGGAGGAAATGTACGCTCGGCGTAAATCGACCTCTCAAAGATTTTTGGATACCATTATCTTGTCGCTCGCCGAAATGACAATCTTGCGCTCGAGCGGAGGCCTGCTTCAAAGTGTATTATTCAGTTTTACGTGTTTATTCCTCTGGTATTTTTAGAATATTTTTCTGATGATCTTAGAATGGTTATAAATGCATATGAAATGTAAGGATTCAAGAAATAAAGTAAGAAAGAAAAGGAAACTAATGTGCAAGTTTAACTGTGTGCAGGACACACTTCAGGAGGAAGTAACACGCCATCTCAATACTGTGAGTAGTAATACCTCTTCACATGTTATACAGTTATGTCCATGTATCAAAACAAATATGTTCATGTTCCAAGCATGTGTTCAACGTAGGCTAAATTAATGTTAATGTTAATGTCCATGTAAAGTATGTAAAGATTGCAAGGGCTTAATGCCACATGTTTTCAAGGGCCATAGCGCCATTTTCAAGGGCCATAGTGCCATTTTCAAGGGCCATAGTGCCAACAAGTTTACAAGGGCTATATGCCACTTCCAAGGGCATCATGCCACTTTCAAGGGCCGAAGTGCCAACATGTTACTAAGGGCTTTACGCCACATTTTCAAGGGCCTCGTGCCACCACTTCCAAGGGCTTATAGCCACCAAGTTATGTTATAAGATTGGGCCTAAGGCCATTATATATATGACACAGAATCAGACTCACGCATTGATACGTAATATGATCAAGTTAACAGAATTTTATTTATGTATTATTACTCACTGAGCTCAACTCACTCTCAGTTATGTCTGTTTCTGTAGGTCATTCAGCAGGTGGTCAATCCTAACTCAGGATGCCGTTTTCCTTGGTCAACCATTACGTGTCCAGGCACTAATCCAAACTACTTATTTTGATGAAACCGTGGAGATGTTTGCTTATCTTTTGAGTGCCATCCAAGTTCTTGTATATAACTTTTGTGGTCTTTTATTTATGCCCGTTTGGGCTGGGACTGTAAAATATGTGGTTGTAACCAATGTTTCAAGGACATAGTTTCCCACTTTACTAACTTATGAGAAAGTTTACGTTTTTTTTTTTTTTGAGATCCTGGCATGCTAACAGTAGCTCAATGGAATGTCTCTGGTATTTATGTCATATTACTACTTTATGCTTCCGATAAGGCCCCGTATGTTATATATTTATATATCAGGTTTGTTGTCCGTTTATGCTTAGGTCATGCCCAAACTTTTAGGGGCAGGTTTGGGGTGTGACATTATCTTAGCCTTATATACGCTTGATTAAGCTTAGCCTAATTAGTTGCCATTAGCTCAATTAATTTATTCTAATTATTTGATACCGAATCGAATTCTAATTAAACTTACCATAATATTCTAAAAATTCCAAATAGCACGTTAACTAAGTCAATTTCATGTTCAGATGTTGATAAGGCCGTCAATTAATAGAATAAAGTAGAATTTTGAACAGATATTCTTACGGCTAACAGATAAGAATGCAAAACATATACAAAATGCACAATTAACACATAATCTCATTCTTAAAACTTAATTAACATTCTTAATCATGGATTATGGGCTAATTACGAATTAAGGTTGTTATAACTATACTGTTAATCCCTTGTAGAGAGAGAAAGTAAAATTATAGATATACAAAGATAAAACGTGTGAAGGAAGAGAATCGAGCTTGATATGTAAATGAAACCGATGATAAATCTTGAGCTCGTTCTTCTTAGTCATGCTCTTAACAATCCTTTTGTTTGTGGCTATGGTAGCAGAGCCATGGTCTAGCAAAGTATACTCCGTGTTCATCTCGTTTCCATTTTAAGGTTACATAATCCCATTGTTGAATCCAACGAAGCTCTTCCATCACAAGGGGGTTTCAGATCAGCTTCGTTAATGTCGTCTTCAAGTACTGTCGCCTTCTTAAATCCTCATCTTTTGTCAGAGCCCTCTTTATATATACACTTATATATATATATATATATAGATCTACAATATACGTATATATGATTCAGAGAGAGAAACGAAGAGAGAAGTCGCGACTACGTTGTCGATCCACTATTGTATCATTGCAGTGATGGTGGATTCCCTGCTGACTACGAGGAGGTCACTGTAGATAACGAATTTCTTTGATTTTGGCTCAAATTCGAATAAGGAATACCTCGACAGATCTAGGAAGTAGATGGTGAAGAGGGAAAGAGGTAACAGAAGTAGTGGTTGTAACAGTGGAGGAAGAGGCGACAACGTGAGAATATTGACAATGCGCCCATGACGGCGACAGCAATGGAGGCAGAGGAAGTGCAGAGGTGGCAGAGAAGGAACACGATACTCTTCTTCCATGATCTTCCAATCGATGGTGTTCAGTGAAGAGAGAAGAGATGAGAGAGAGAGAGAGAGAGAGAGAGAGAGAGATGATGAGAGAAAACGCGTAGGTTAGGAATATATATAGATGGGTAGTTTGGTCATTGTGCCTAAGTTTGTCCTTATGACCAAACTATTTCGATACCTGGATCTTTGGCTAATAAAATCTAAGTTTGGATTTATGAGCCAAGCACCCTTGTTTGTTTGGCAGGGAGAGGAGGGGAGGAGAGGAGAGGAGGAAGATTGGACTCCATGTCTAATCCAACATGGAATCCATTGTTTGGTTGAGAATTTATAAGTCGGATTAGGAGTCTCACCGGACTATGAATCTCATATATAGGTGTTTGTTTGGAAGGATTAAAAGGGGATTGGATGGGGATGTGGGATAAAAATGGTGGGATTAGAATCACATTTGATTAAGTCGTAAAATGACACATTTGCCTTCTAAGTATTTGATTTCATTATGTATTGTATTTAGTAAAATATAATAAAATATAAAAATCTCAATTAAAAACTAAAATAAATTTATTTAATTTTTATTGATGTTTATCTATTTAATGTTTAAAATTTTATAGATGTTTTATTTTAAATTTATCTCATATTTATTTTATTCTTCTTCATAATATTCTAATCAAATATTGGCTTTAATAGAATAATTATTTCTAGATATCTAATCTCATAAAAAATAAATCTGAGATACACTCCATTTCCAACCAAATAGATCAAAGACTTTATATCTCAAAATTAATAGTCTAATAAATTACAATTTTCATTATCTAATCTGTCTAAAAAATTATAGCCCTACATTAGAATTGCTTTTCAAAGTAACGGATAACGAGACATGTTTTCTGGGGAGGTTCTCGGGTTGTGATAGTTGGTGCGATTATTTTTTTTATTTTTTAATTTTGTTAATTGATAAAAAATCAATTATAAATATATAAAAATAATTATATTAAATTAGACAATTAAAATTTAACAATGCATATTCATAGGCCCAATAATTACTAGGGGTTGTTTAGGGTATTCTAAATAAGTGCACTTTTTATTTTTTTAGACTAAAAAGTTGAGGAAAAAAATATGGATGTTTGAGTTAACTTTTTGGCTTTTTATGAAAAAAATGTATATTAAAAAATTATATAAATAAATGTGTAGGAGAAGATAGGATTGGAGGCTGTACGGACTGACAGTGGATCAGCAGTGGAGTCGGTTGGGTGAGTATATGAGAAAATATTGTCTCATTCTCGGACTTTGATTAGATGGTGTTTTTGGCCCATGGGGGCCCACCACGGGTCCCATTTTTCTAATCGGAACCGTTTAATGTGTAAAACTCATTGAGTATTATATGCTCATAAAAAATCATATTAATTGGATATCGATAGTTATATGATCGTGTTAGTTTTTTGGTTAACTGTTAACTATAACACTATCTATTTTTATACAAAACTTATTTGATCATATAGTTAGCGATATCCGATAGACATAATTTTTTGCAAGCATATAATACTAGACGAGTTCTACATATTGAACGGTTCAGATTATCAAAACGGGACCCATGGTAGACCCCCACGGGGCCAACTTTACCATCAAATTTTGTGATTGGCCAGTTGTAATTTTTTTTTTCTCTCTCTCACTAACTAGTTGATCATGTCAGTACCAAAGTTGATTTATTTTAATATTTGTATATTAATTTTTTAATATTTTTTTTTGGTGAATAGTGATAACTTTTTAACTTTTTTGATAACTTTTTGACTTTTTCTAAAGTTGCCAAACCAGCCCTAAATCTAACAATCACCAAAAAAAAAAAAAAAAAAAAAAAATTTTGCCATCATGGATGTAATCAAAGATCAAATGTAGTGGCAACAAAGAACTCGCCAATGTTTTCAGGGTATTACTATTTTAATTCAAAAATTAAATTTATTTTTTAAATTTAATAATATGATAATTAATTAAAATATATAAGATAACTCTCTCTTTTATATTTTCTCTAATCATCAATTAATTATCTCACTCACACATTATTGGATTTAGAAAGTAAACTCATATATTATTTTTCATATTTTTTATCTATACATTTAATATATATTTGTATAAAATAACGTGCTTGGTTTTTGTGGAGGGTAAACTATTGATCCAGAGCCCAAAGACATGGATGTATAGCCTAGAGCATTTAGCCCAGCTAAAGCAACTCCAAAGTAAGGGCTAGGCCCAAACCCTTGTCAGGCCCATCGAAAGAAGAGACAAAGTCACGTGACCAAAGGTTTGAATAAAGATCGCCTCTTGAAAGGAAATCCGCTGTACAAAGGAAGCCCTTGGATCCATTTGAAATATACATTGGAGATCAGAATTGACAGAGATAAAAATATAGGATTAGCGTATCCTGACAACATGATCATCCGATGAGTAAGATTCGACAATCGAAGATGGGAATTAGTGTCCAAACTAATCTAGGCCATCTAAAATGAAACAAATCCGATGGTAGTAAAACAAGACAACTTGACCACTTGCCCGACTAAGGTCTGGGGGCATAAAGTATTGTTGGATCAAAACAGTCATCCAATAACCCAAATACAAGGTATTGGCACTATAAAAGAAAGGACCAGAAATAACAATGGGGTAAGGAGAAAGAAAGTAAACAATAAACAATGCAACTAGTCTTTCTTTTCAATATTACATGTCTAAACAGTATTCTGACTTGATCATCGGAGAGTCCTCTCGATCAAATCTGGTCGGGAGCAATCACCGACGACTTGGTGTCTTTTAATAGCGCATAGGAAGAAACAACTTATCTCACTTTCTCTATGGAGAAAACTTCGTCCTTTCACAATTTTAAATATTATATTTTAAAACAAAATATCATTCAAGATAATTTTAACCACAAAAATATCATTATAATGTCATTCTAAGGTTAGAATTTTCTCTCTTTTTCAACATTTTATATTTGGGAATAATGTAATAAAGTTTAAGATTTGGATTGAGAAGTCTAATCTAGTCCGATTTATGGTGAGGGTTCATTTTTTTAAAAATTACATCATCAAATGGACTATTAATTTATAATAGTTAAAAAAGTTAATAAAGCTTACCTAACAACCAATTGTCAAACTTAAGTCTAACAACCACTTTACAATTAATTACATACAATTCTTATAATAGGAGAAAAATAAATATCACAACAAAGGATATTAAATTTCTCTTTATAGGAATTGAACAAGAGTTGAATCTGAAAACTCACACCGCAAAAGGTGTTACACAACCACTAGACCAAATATCCTTATTAGCCTTAAAGACTCCTCACAAGTCCTACTTTGTTCATTTTGTATTTCAATTTAGATCAATTCAATAACGATAACTGTGTAATTTTAACAGATTTACCTTTAAAAAAAATCAAAGGGTTTATTTTGAAAATTAGAATTGTCATTAATATTTTTAATAATAAATTTGATGAAACAATGTAATCATAATTATCATGTCAATTTAATTTAATTTTTTCATTAAAAATTCGTAATAAAAAGTTTATAAAATGAAAGGATTAATACAAAAAACTTATAAGATGGAGTCAAATAATTAAAATAGAACCTACGAGGAACCAATTCAATTGGGGTTGTTTGGAATAATTTAAATAAATATACTTTTTAACTTTTTATGAAAAAGATGTACAACTTTTTTTTTAAATTTTTTTTCGGATTAAATGACTCTCGTTTAGTATAACTAAAGTGGCTAAATCTAATGCAAATAGTGAATATATATTGAAATAAATAAAGGTAAATATATATATATATATATTTTAGTTGAAGATACATGACAATGCTATTTTGTATTTATATAACTAACGAATTACTGATAAAAATTATTTAATTGTTGTGTGAATTAAAACTTTAAAGGAGGTCAGTGTAATTATATAAAAAATGGGGGGCTAATTATGTATTTTCTAAATTTGAGGGGAGGTGAGTGTAATTTATCTTTATTTTTATGGGGATGACTTTTCTCCCACCCATATTGAATTGGAGGATGTTGTTGGGCCTTCATGGGTTTGTCACAGAGCTCGCATTGATAATCCAAACTGTTTAATATGTAGGGCTTTCTGAGTACTTTATCTCTATAAATAAATCACGTTGATCGAATATTGATAACTGCTTAATTGATTATATTACATTTGTATCAACGGTAAATATGATTTTAAGAATAAGTTATTAACATAAACGTGATCTAATCAAGTAGTTATCGATATTCAATTAATGTGATTTTTTTATAAAGATAAAATACTCAATAAATTTTACATGTTAAATAATTTAAATCATCCATGTGAGTTCCCTGATAAATCCATGAAAGTCTAACAATATTCTCCAGCTAGTTTTTCCAATTGAAGGGAAGATTCTTCCTATTTTTATTATATTTTTTAATACCTACTTACAATAGGAGTGGTCACATGCAATTTATACTTATATATCATATTTGGTTATCATTCAAATTGTCATAATTGCATTGATTGAGTAATTGACACATCATATAGGAAACAATGTATCATGTATAAATGTGATTATTGTAAAATATTAGTGCATCATAGTGTAGACATATATCATCATAGTGTGAATCTCATCCTGTTTAGATATAGAATAAAAAATAGTGTCTCCAGTCTTATTCAAATTTAACCAAAGTCTTTAGGTTAGTAGTTATATAGCATCTTTTGTACTATTACTGAGTTGAGTGTAATTTTTTGTTTCTTTTCAAATTTAATTCAGCATTGATTATTAGACGGAGTGACTCTTTGTTAAATTTTAATTATCTTTAATGTAATATTTTTTTTTTATTTATAATTATTCTCATAAATTTTGTTTCTATTAAAATCTTAGGATTTGTTTGGAATGTGGGTTAAATTTTTAATTTTTTAGTTTTTTAACTATTTTAACCTAGGGTTAAAAGTTTCGTTTAGGATAAATTTTTTGATATTTTTAACTTTTGTGAGAATAAAAGTAATATTATTATGAATTAAAGGTGATATTTTATCCTATTTAACTAAAATAATCTATTTTATCTTCAGGGCCGGCCCTGAGATGAGGCGATTGAGGCGGTCGCCTCGAGCCCCCAATTTTGAACAAAGGCTTGTTTTGAAAAGTTGGTTTTTAGCCACTTTTTTTGGTTTGTAGCAAAAGCCAAAAGTTGGTTTTTTTGAATTTTTTTTCATTTGGGAAGGTAGTTTTTAGCCAAGGGTGAAATTATAAATTTTATCCCTCAAGAGTCAATATGTTACATGGGTGAAGTTGTAATATTTTAAACTAAATAGGGATAGTTTGGTCATTTGATTATGATTTGACATCATAAACAAATATTAATCAAAAAATTCAAAAAGTCACTTTTTACCAACTTTCTAAATCATTTGTCTAAACAAGCCAAAAGCTTAGTTAAAAATAAAAAAGTCACTTTTTACCATCTTTTCAAAACAACCCAAAATTTAGGGCCCCCAATTAGGGAAGTGTATCATGTCATGTTATTTTATAATTATTTTAATATTAGCTCAATTTATTTATTTTTATGTTGTTGTATGGTGCTATTTTGATTCGTGTTCGATTAATGTTTAATGTGAAAACTTTCACTTTTAGTTAAAAATAACTTAGTAAGTGTATTGAGTGATTAAAATTTTTCTCATAAGTTGAATTTTATAAAATTTATTTCAACTAAATAAAATTATTCATAGAATGTTTGATTTTAATTCAATTGTATTTTTCTAATTAAAAAAATTGTACTTTATTACTATATATTTTTTATTAGATTGAGTCTAAAATAGGTAACAAAAAAATATATATCTTAAATGAAAAAAAGATATTAGCCTTAATTATTATTTTACATACTTTTTTATTCAGTTAGATAGTGTTAAATAAAAGATTAAAAAAATGTTATGGCATCCCTTAGTGAACATTCAAATATATACCTAATAATTCATGTTAGTTGTGTCATACTTGAATTCATGTTGAAAATAGTCAACCTTAACTTGCTAATTTTATATATTGCTTGAGTTGTGTCGAAAATTCTCATCCTTACCTCCCAATTAATTTTTGTTCTTATAGCATTGGTAAGCTAAAAAAATAAAGATTCGATTCAACTAATTGAAATTCAACTATTATATACATATATATATTTATTATCTAAATTTTGTTAAATTGTAATGTAATAGAAATAAATTTTTATCTTTTTTGTTTTATCCAAACAATTTTTTTTTAAGATAATGATATATAAAAAGTCCAATTTAAAAATTCGCTTCAGCCCCTAATAAGTCAAGGCTGGCCCTGTTTATCTTATATAATTATTTTAGGCTTCGTTTGGGAAGCTTGGTTTGGGACTTTTTTGGCTATTTTAGCCACAAAAAATAAAATAGGCTATTTTGGCCATAGCAAACAAAACATTACATCCAACCCATAATCATTATATTTTTCTCTCACAAAAAAACTCAAAAAAGTCAAAAAGTCAAAAAGTCCTTCCCAAACTAAGCTTTTAAGCTCAGGCTAAAATAATCAAAAAAATTAAAAAGTTAAAAAATCAATCCACTTTCCAAACGGGGGTTTAGTCTAAATACTCATCCAAACGGAGCCTAATAGGGGGTTATGAAGCTTAGATGTGGGGGTGACATGTGTGGACAAGAGTCATGGTCGGTGATTATATATATACACGAAGCAATCTAATAGAAGCTGTACCCACGTGACAGACAAATCTAACTTTCCGTTTATTAACTTTTATTACTAAATTTTTCAGACCAACAAATAAAAATATTTGATTAGATTATCATAAAATAAAATGAGCAATAATTAGTGAATAATTTATTAATTAATAGTACTCCTGTAAAAGTTAAAACAGAAAAAAGAAAGATAAAAGAGATTGGTGTTGAGGAAGGACCACGGCGGACACAGAGCTCGGTGCTCAAGATGGGTCCATACATATAGAGAGAGAAAGGGAGAGAGAGACAAGGAAACCTAAATTCACGGAGGTGGTGGCGTGATGTCGCAACCCCGCCGTACACTTTTAGTAGGGCCCACTTTTATGTCCACCCTCCAATAATTCCATCTCTTATGTTTTGGGATGATTACATTCACACTCCGACGTTTGTGCTTGGAAAATGTTTGCGAACCCATTAAAAGGATCTCCATGACTCTAATTAATATATCATTACTGGTAGAGAGTTCTAAATTCAGCAGTTTAAATGATTCAAATTATCTAAAATTGTGTTATTTTGGGCACAACATAACACGAAACAACGTCATTTTACTCAATTTGAACCATTTGAGCCACCTTTTTTAAGGCTCCCAAACATTATTCTTAGGCCTCGTTTGGAGACTGGCTATTTTAGCCAAAAAGTCAAAAAGCTAACTAAAACTAGTCACATCACCTCTCTACTTTTCTGCACATCTTTTCGTAAAAAGCTAAAAGTTACTAAAATAGTCTGTTCCCAAACGAGGCCTTAATATATTGATTATTAATATGTTTGAATTTTTTTTAAAATTATGTTTAACAGTAATATGAATGGTTCAGATTATTTTAAAAATTGAACCCTTGTTTGGTTTGTGTTTCTCAAAAAATTTTGAAAAAAATTCTCTACAAATAAGTTTTCAAAAGTAATCAAACCAAATAAAAATTTTCAAATTTTTTTTCCAAAACTTGTTTGGTTTACAAATTTTTCAAACAAATCTCTCTCTCTCTCTCATACATATCAAATTAATCACTTTTTCCAAAACTCTCTCTCAAAATTATTTTTCAAAACATCTTTTGAAAAAAAATCAAACCAAACAAATTTTCGTACTTTTTATCTCAAAACATGTTTATCAAATACAAACCAAATAAGGCCTATATTTTGTGAGGGTCTTTATCATTACTTTTTGTGTTTAATATGATTCTTTTCACGTTTGAAAAATTATATATTTGTTTAAATTTATAATTTCATTATAAATTATTTTATAGATTGTTAATGTCATATTTTAAAAATTTTTAAATAATTATTTTGTTATTTTTTTTTACTATTTTTTTCTTTTTATTATCATGACTATCGTTTACAACTTTCATCATTAAATTTTATCTAAATATGTTCTTACTGAGTGATAATATACAAGATTTATATTTACAACAATATCATTATCATAACATTTTTGTGATATTTTTTGTATAATTTTTATATATGAATAAAATTTTTCATTTTTATTTTCACTATCATTTTTCTTTCTCGTCTATACACTCACAGTTATTACCGTTATTCACATTTATTACAATATTACTGAATTTTTGTGTTTTTGTATTTGGTGAATTTAAAAAAAGTCACAAAATATTATATTTCTTAAGTACATCTAAGTTAGGTGTATCTAAAAAATTTTAAAAAAATACTTAAAATATTTTAAAAATTCAGTAAAAATAAAAAAACATGAAAAATAAAAAACTAAAATTTTTGTGTCAGTTAAACCAAAAAAAATAATTGTTATTTCTCTTAAAATGATATGAACAAAATATCAATATTATTTTATTATTTTATATGTATAAAGGCTAAGGAATAAATATGTCATTTCAAACTAACAGAAGGTAAGTGTAATTTTTCAAACGTAAAGAGAGAATCTGTATTAAACAGGTAAGTGTCATTGTAATGTTAGGGTAATTTACCCTACATTTTAATAATTATTTATTAAATACTAACCATTTTCACCTTTTTTTTTTTTTTTTTTTGGGTCATTTCCTCTTCTATTTTTATAAGGGTAAATTACACTAATCTCCTTTAATTTAAAAAAAAAAAAAAAATTCAGTAAGGGTTGATTTGTGATGTTCTAAAAAAGTACACTTTTTGATTTATTGGCTTATGTGAATTGGGTTTGAGTTGAGTTTGATGTGATGTGTTAAAGAGGTGATGTGATTTAAATAAGATGATATAACTTAAATAGAATAGTGATTTTTTTTACTTTTTGTTTTATTTAAATCATACCAAACTTGACCTAAGTCTTTAGGTTAGGAGTTATATAGCATCTTTTGTACTATTACTGAATTGTATGTAATTTTTTTGGGCAATGCTAGGGGGCCCGAATTTGGGTGCCCCTAATGGCCCGAATTTCCCTATTAGGTAAAAAAAAAAAAAAAAAAAAGTTACAAAAACCGGCAATTAGAGGCATTTCGACCACAGTTTTTAGGGCCACCAATTATTTTCCAATTTTTTTTTATTTCTTTTCAAATTTAATTCAGCATTGATGGTCAGACAGAGTGACTATTTGTTAAATTTTAATTATCTTTAATGTAATATTTTTTTGTTTAAATTTATAATTATTCTCATAAATTTTGTTTCTATTAAAATCTTAAGATTCGTTTGGGATGTGAATTAAGTTTTTGAGTTTTTAGTTATTTTAGTCAACGGTTAAAAAGTTTCATTGAAAATAGATTTTTTTGACTTTTTTAATTTTTGTAAAAATAAAAAATAAAATAATTATGAATTAAATGTGATATTTCTCTTAAAATGATATGAACAAATTTTTTTTCTTGGGTCATTTCCTCTTGTATTTTTATAAGGATAAATTACACTAATCTCTTTTTTTTTTTTTTTAAAAAAAAAAATTCAGTAAAAGTCTTTAGGTTAGACCATCTCCAATGGTTCATCAAAACTAATATCAAATTTAAATTTTGATGAAAATGCTACTGTTCACAGCTCCAACGGTTCACCAAACGTGATATCAGATTGAGTTTTCAGCAAATGTTTCATCAGATTGAGGACGAAATAATGAATTCATCAAAACACTGTTCCGGACCGTTGGAGAAGAGGACCTGGTCGACCAACCGATTGCCCGGCCGGTTGACCAACCGGTCAACCCGTAAAAGGTTCAAACAGTTCAGCAAAAAATTCGAAAAATTCAAAAAAAAAAAAAAAAAATTTTTTTGCCTAACCGGTCGACCGGCCGGTCAACCACCCGGTCGTCCCAAAAAAAGTTCAAAAAGTTCAAAAAATTAAAAAAAAAAAAAAAAATAATTTTGGGCAAACCGGTCAACCGGCCGGTCGACCACCCGGTTGTCCCGGGACAAGTTTGAGAATTTGGTGAATCGTTGGAGCATCTGTTATCAAATTTGATAAAATTGATACTTTTTGACTCAAATTTAGTGAAAAATTTGAGTAAGCGTTGGAGATGCTCTTAGTAGTTATACAGCATCTTTTGTACTATTACTGAATTGCATGTAAATTTTTTTTTTATCTCTTTTCAAATTTAATTCAGCAATGATTATTAGACAGAGTGACTATTTGTATTTTTGTGTTTTTGTATTTACCCTACATTTTAAGTGTCATTTTAATGTTAGGGTAATTTATCCTACATTTTAATAATTATTTATTTAATATTAACTTTTTTCACCTTTTTTTTCTTAATATTTATTTATCATTTCCTCTTATATTTTTATAAGGATAAATTACACTAATCTCCTTTAATTTTTTTTAAAAAAAAAAAAAATTCAGTAAGCCTTAATAATTTTGACATAATTATACTGATCTCTTATTTTATAAAATTAATACTAGTATTATGAAAATAAAAAAATACATAAAATAAAATATATTTTTAAATGTTAAAAAAATGATAAGATCATTTTTTTTATTCATATGACTATCTAATGATTTTTTTTTATAAAAATAAGACAAAGTGTTATATGAATTAAATTTTAAGGGAGCCTGCTGTAATTATACCAAATTTGTAGAGTTTATTATATTTTAGACAAATCTCAAAGGAAGTTAATGTAATTTATACTTTTTTTATTGTTATTTACCAATAAAATTGGATAAATTATACTCACTTCCTTTGAAATTTAAATATATATATATATAAAATTATTTTTAGACTTTGACATATACTGACTTTCCGTTCAACAAAATTAAAGTGATTGAAATTATTGCAGATAATGTGTAGATACTAAAATGAAAAATGCTTCAGGCCTCGACAATTTGAGGCGCGACTTGGCTCGAATCGTCTTCTCTCTCTCTCTCTACTATCATCCCTCTCTCTCTCTCTCTCTCTCTCTCTCTCTCTCTCTCTCTCTCTCTCTTCATCCCTAGCTCACCAATAGCACCATGGCCCCCTTACTCTCTCTTTTTCTGCTTCTCCTTCTTCTCTCTCTTTCTCCTCCCAACACCACCACCACTACCATTTCCCCCACCCACTCCCCCTCCTCATCTCCATCCCCCTCCTCCATCCCCTCATCCTTCTCCACCCTTGTCCCACAACAACACACAGCCCTCCCATCCTTCAACATCCCCACTTTCACCGTTCCTCGCTCTTAACCAACCACCTCCATCCATAGCGCCACCGTCTGTGATGCCGCTCTTCCTCCCTTCAACTCCCCAACCGCTCTACCGACCTCTCTCTCTATCACCGCCTCTATCTTCTCTCCTCCTCACCTCCTTCCAATTCTTCAACTCCCCCCTTTTTCTCAAGCAAATCTAACTGGGTTTTTGCCAAAACACTGGCATTTGAACCTTACCCACATTGATTTGTCTGCTAATTTGCTCAGAAGAAAAATTCCCATCTCTCTCTCTCTCTTTCTCTAATTTGCTAATTTGCTAATTTGATCTTGATTTTATTTTATTTTTAATTTCAGATTTTGAACTTTGATTCAATTCATGGAAGAACTTGCAATTCTTGGTGGTTCTCTCTCTCTTTCTTTGTGTTCTTGAATGGATTGACAAGGTCGACACCAAGGCCATCACCGGTTCTACTGCTTTTTTTTTTTTTTTTTTTGAATTTTTGTCCCAAAACGACATCATTTTGGGGCTCGAGCCATTCGTGGCAGATCTCATTCAAGGTCTGTAGCAGAGCTGTACTAAAATAAGCAAAAAATAAATATACATTTTAATTAAAAATAAATTACAGTATTATTTTTTCATATGATATAGTAATGAAAAAAGATCCAACTTGTATGCCAATTACAACCTATCTCAGGAGAGATTAATATAGTTATTATGTTAAAAGTATAAGATTAATTGTATATTCTTTTTAAATATTAAGGGAAGTGAGTGGAATTTATCTTAAAAATTTCTCTATGTCAATTTGTCCTATTTTGCAATAACACGCTCATGTTGTTTCTATATTAAGTTCGTTATTGATTTCTTGTGTATTTGATTCAATGTAGAGTAGATGTAATTTGACGAGGGATTTATGTATAGGTCTTAATAGATGGATATGTTCTATGATAATTAATTGTATTTTTCATCAAACACTATTAGAAAAGTCACTAATTGTTAATTTTCAGCAATAATTTGAAAATTTTGCCACAAAAATGTTACTAATTATAAGTTTTAGCGACACTTTAAAAGAATCATCACAAAAAAATGTCACTAATTTTTAATTTTTAGCAACAGTTTAAAAAATTTGTTATAGAAAAATGTCACTAATTGTAAATTTTAGAAACAATTTATAAAAATTATGACAAAAAAAGTCACTGTAAAAAATCGTCACAAAAAATTATTTTTAGCGACGATTTTATTGTGACTTATTTTTAATAGGATTTGATGAGAATTAAGTCTAATTATTGGGACTTATTGACAGTTTACCCTAATTTGCTTTTGTCTAAGAATCTGAACATTTGTTTGGTTTTGATTGATTTTTTAAAAATTCTGTTTTTTATTTTTTATTTTTATTTTTATTTTTAGTGAATTTTTTAAATATTTTAAATAATTTTTTTGCTTTCTAGATGCACACCTAAAAAAAATATATATATTTGTGAAAAATATTTAAAATTTTCAATAAATACAGAAGAATACGAAAATGTGTTGAATTTTTATACATTTTTTATATTTGATGAATTTTGAATTTTTTTTGTCCATAAATATTATATTTCTTAAGTATATCTGGGTTTAGTGTATCTCAAAAATAAAATAAAAAATAAAAAAATTCTTAAACTATTAAAATTTTTGAATAAAAATAAGAAAATATGAAAAATAAGAAACTCAATTTTCCAAAAAAGTGAGATTAATTTTCTGAAATCAAATAAGGGGATAGATATTTTGAAAATTTTTAAGAGTTGAATCACATAACTTTAAATCTACTCCAAGCCAGACTTCAAAATTTTGAATTCAAATTAAAATGAGACAAATCTGAATAAGAATTCTCACTATAGCGATTCCGGTTTTGATTCGACCTTTGTTGTATTTCGAACTCTGATCTCGTGGTTTAATATTGTCATTCATGTCCTTTTACTCCTTTCACCTTATGAGTTTGAGGATTGGGATGTCTTGGGCGTGTTTGGAACAGGTTGGTTGCTAATTGGTTTAAATTGTTGTTGCCCATATTTTGACATTTTCGCTTGAGCGAAGCTTCTTGCGCTCTAGCGAGATTTGTTATCTCCCAATACTTTTTCAGGCCTGTAGAGATACTGGGTGGGTATTGTTGTTCGCTCGAGTGAACTCTTGTGCTCGAGCGACGGTCTTCTGTCTGTAAAACTTTTGGAAATTTGTATTCTGCGCTTGAGCGACGCTTCTTGCGCTCGAGCAAGGACACTTATTATGTCTGGTCGCTCGAGTGACAACTCTTACACTCGAGCGAGCCTCACTGTAACTCGACTTTTTCGTGCCCCCTTTTGAAAGTCGAAATAGGCCCCACTATTCGGACTTCCGCGGTTCTGAATTTGATTTCACAAGTGCAATGTGAAATTGATAAACACCAAAAAGTCCAAATCCGGCAAATCTTTTGGAAAATTGATTTTGAATTAAATTGTCAAAAAAATAGACTGCTTTGCCAGATATAGAATCGTCACATAAATATTTTATTTTTGGGAAATTTAGGAAACCCATGACTCGTGCCAAAGGCCATGTGTCTGTTATCACCAAGATTGTCTCGGCTCGGAAACTTAGGTATCGGAGGGGAATGCCATAAATACATTTGAGCACCTCCACTCGTCTGATCAAAGATCGGCCTCTACTAATCATGATATGATTCTTATACACATTATATGCTCTTGTTCCGGTTTATTAGGCTAGCATTACTATGTGATGTGCACACACAAGTATAGACTACTCGCAAGAATTGGAACACTTGATTCATGTTTGTTTTGAAAATTGTTTTGAATATGTACCACTTAAAAAAGTGATCGCATATGAACATTACTCAAATTATTTCAATTCAAGCAACAAGCCTTCATCCACAGGCATTTAAGCAATTTATCATTTAAGCATTTAGCCTTATGGCAAGCATGGTAAACATGGCAACAATCACATTCGTGCAATATGCTAAAGCGAAGTAAAGCCTTACCTAGTACTTCAAGCCAAAAAAAGAAATGAGTTAGAAAAATGTATGGTTCCTAACTATGCAATATGACTAATATAACACATGCGATATGCAATTACAAGGCTTGGCTACTAATATGACATATGAATCAATTTGATAGCATGCGGTCTAAGCACGTATTCAAAGAATTATTAAACTAACAATGCAAGTTAAAATGAAGAACCGAGCCTTGGTGCATGCAATACAGTGGATGCAAGCATGAAGTATGCTAAACAAAACGTGATGTTCCTAAACTAACCATCATAAGCTAGTAAATAAAAAGGGAGAAAGACGTAGGGTTGGAAGACATATACATTATTACGTTGCGCTCTCACGAAGGAGAGTCCGAATGAATAAACTAGCTAACTAATTAACTAATTAAGCTAAGCTAATTAAGCTAACTATTACAGACCAAAATAAATAACTAACTAAACTACTTAGCTAATTATTATAACAAATGAATCAACTAACTATTCTAGTTAATTAACTAATTACAAAACGAAATTGAATAACTAGTTGAACTAACTAATTAAATACAACACTTCACAAAATTAATTAGTTACAACTAATTAATTACAACAATTATTTATTCTAAATATTTAAACTTTAAATAAGCTCGGAATGCGAGGGATGCTCATGCATGTGCTTGGTTTCTACTCGAAAAGCCACTGTTTTGCTTCCGGAGAGTCTCTATTGCACAATAGAACACCAACACTTTTGCTCACTTCCAGAATAACTCTGCTCTGCCTGAACAACACACTACCAAATTTTACATCAGTGGTCGGCCGGCCAGTGATGAAGGTTGCCGGCCACTAGTGATGGCCAGCTAGCCATCAAAGGTGGTCTGCCAGTCATCTGCCGGCCATGGAAAGTGGCCTGCCGGCCACTGCTGCCCAGTTCTCCTTGCTGCAACAGAGGACAAACAGAGCATATACATTGTATTTCAAGGGTTTGTTTCCACCACTCACCCCTTCTTTTCATGAATAAATCAAAGAAGTAGCAAGTTTGGTTCAGAAACCATCACTGGATGCAATTTCATTGCGTGATGGCTCATAAAACCAAGTGTATAAGTTCAATAAATGCAACAAAACAAGACTCATACCACCTCCCTATTATGGAAGATCAAGGGAAGTAGTGACCTTGGAACCTTGAATTATTTCATCACTAATGAGTATGAAATGGTTCAAGCTTCTATGTGTTCAATTAATGTCCGATTGAACACAACCAAATTATTATCTTGCATTATTTTAGCCTCAATTTTAATTACTCCATTTTAATCACCATCCATTCTTTAATGAATTGAGTCTAAAGGGTGAGTTTAAGTTCTCTAATGGAAAGAGGGCTCAAATCAAAAGTTGTTTTATGCATGAAAGAGATATCATACCGTTGGTAATGAACCCCCTAAGGGATTAAACCATTAAGCATGACATCTCAATCTCATGCTTTAAATAAAAAAGTTGTTGGAACCATTTTCAAAGCAAAACAAAAAGCCAAGAAAGGAGGGAGGTTGCATAGATTATTAGTGCTGAAAATGAGTGAGAAAAGTATAAATAAATGCTATCAACTCAAATAAGATGATGTCTAAGGCCTAAAACACCAAGCTAGTGAGGACAATTACACTATAAGCATGCAAAACAAAGCTCAAATGCAACTAACACTAAAAAATAGTGCTAAAACAGGTCTAATACAGTCTTAAAACATGCTGGAATTGAGCTAAAAATAGCTAGATTAATATGCTAAAATATGGCACAAACTAGGCTAGTAAGCAAGCACAAAGAGGGGAGGCTAACCCCTCAAAATTTGGACTTCAAAACATGATTTTGGCCACTGAAATAACTCTGAAAATTAGTATTTAAAAGCTCAGAAAAAGATAGTAAAAGGGTGGGAAACACAAGAGCAAAGGCCTCCAAAACAAGGTATAAAGAAGGGTAGAACACACCTCAACCTTTAATGGCCTTAGAACCCAAGTTTTAGTCCAAAAATATAGAAGTTTTACAGCCCAAAATCAGTCGAAAAACAGCAAGAATAATAGTAGAAAAAGCAAGTAAAGGGACAAAGCCTTATACCTCTTGAAGAGAAGAAACAATTCAAGTAACAAAACCAAGCAAACAACACCCTCAAGAGCTCAAACTAAGCTAAAAAAGACCTCAGCTCAAAGATGAGAAGATTTGGTTAAGGGTGTATAGGCAAAGGCTAAGGATTTGTAGGTAAAAGTGTAGAGATTTGCTAGAGAGAGAGAGAGAGAGAGAGAGAGAGAGAGAGAGAGAGAATTGTAGAGAGAAAGGAAAATTTTTTATCTCAAAATTTTCTAACCTCAAAACATGAGAGAGGGGTCTTCTATATATAGAAAACATGAATTCTCTACAAGGATATCTAGCTTTACACGTGGGTGAAGATCCATGCATCTGTGCAAATAGCTGGCATAAAATATCTGTAAAAGAAACTGGTGGCCGGCTGGCCATCAGTGGTGGCCAATAAGACACATCAGTGGCTGGCTGGCCATCAGGAGCTGCAGGCTAGAAGGTCCAAGGACTGGTCCAAGAATGAGGCAACAGGGGTATGAGGTTGAAAGGGCTCAGAGCTACGGCATTCCGCTGAGGACTTCGAGCACTGGGCAAGCATATAAACTTATCATCGGGTTTGCATGCGATGACATCCAAGTCGTAAGGGCTGCCATGTAACGCCCCCAAAATAATATCATAAATACACCCACAAACATATATAAATGATAGTATAAATCAGAGTCTTAATCCTTTCATTACATAAAGTTAAGGAATACAAAGAGTTTAACGTAAAAAAATGCCTTATTGGCTTACACCTTTCCAAGCCCTGACTTGGTTACAACAAAATGAGCTTCACTCAATACAAATTTAGCCCTAGGCTATACAAAAATAAAACAAAACAAGAAGCCCTTGCTTCCCAAAGTTCCCTCCTATGCTATTATCTTGGTGGAGGCATGCCATCATTACTTGAAAATGTTATTCCCAAATAGGGTGAGCCACAACCTGTAGACACCTCATTTTTGACTGTCCTCAAGACTTGGACGTCATCGTTTGAACACTCGATGATCGTCCATGCTCGTGTTCGTTTTGAGTTTTTGAAGGTCTCGGCTGCGCGCCTTGCCTTGGAGCCTCTCAACTTGTCTGTTTTGTGCTTGGTTGTGGACCAAGAGCTTGTGGTTTTGTTTTTGAGGAAAGGGGGTGGGTTGTTGGCCAGCCTCACAACCCATCGGCCAGGCCCTGTGCCTATTGGCCATGCCCTTTCTCCATCGGCCATCAGTCTTGGCCGGTCGGCACTCTTTTTGGTCGATCGGCCATTTTTTTGGCCGAGACCCCCTTTTTTGCTTTTGCAGATATTTTTCTTCTAGCTGGTGCCAGTTGTTGGTCACTTGGTGTATCCTCCATACACGTGTATGGATGGATTCAAACAAGTCCTAGCTTGTTCAAGAAGCTTGGGACTTGGTTTTCTATAAGAGGGATAGCCCTTCTCCCTTTCCAGAGGTTCTGAAAATTGATATACAAGATATATATCTTTCTCTCTATATTACTTTTTCTCTCTCTATACTTGTGCTTGTTTGTGCTCAAAAGTGTAGTTTCTTCACACTTTTGCACACAAACACCTAGTGAAACACCTTCGTTACTGAGTTGAGTTTCTTGGAGGTTGCATTTGGGCGGTTTAAGCTTCATTTTTGCCTCTGAAGTTGCTGTTCTAAAGAGGTTCTTCAAGGGTGAGTCCCTTACCTCTTTAAAGCTTTGTGTTCATAGCTTATTTAGCCAACTTTGCATGCTTCTCTTGGCTTAGCTTTCAACTGAAAAAAGTCTTGTTTTGAAATGCTTAACATGTTTGTTTAAGGCCTCTTTGGTGTTGGGGTTGGCCTACCCCCTTGCATGCCTTATTTGCTAGGCTTTTGAGCCATCACTTGAGGCCTTTGTTTTAGCCTTTATTTGGCCTCTTCACCACTGAATTCCAAAGGAATTTCAGTGGTGGAAAGTGTGTTTTGAGGCCTTAAATAGGAGGGGGTTGCCCTCCCTCTTCTCTTGTATGCTTGTGTTGATAGCTCACCAAGTTGGCATGTTTTTATACCTATTTGTGGCTCCATTTCAGTATGTCTTAGGCCTTGTTTTGCCATGATATAACACTGTTTTGGCTTGGTTTGATCACATCATGCATTCTCCTTGCACTTGTAGTGCAAATCATCTCACTAGCCTAATATGCATCATGCTTTTGATCATCATTCTAGCATGTTTTTGGCTCTACTCAAAGAAGCTTTTACTCATGTTTTACCATGCTTAAGCTCTGATTCATGTTGTCTTGGTCATGCATGCATTGCTTTGTATAGCCATAATGCATTCTTGCTTACTAGCTTTGTGTATTGAGTCCACTAGCATGCATTGCTTGGGCTATTTGCATGATTTGGCATCATTTGTTATGTGATTTCAGTGCATGTGGCGTGGCTATACTCTCTCATGCTTCACTATTTCAATGCTTTGGAGGGGTTGTGCTTTATGCCTTAAATATGAGCCTATATGCATGCCTTTTTGCCTAAGCTTTTGGGTTGCCATATCAGTACATTTTTGGTGTTATTTTGACATGCCATAACTCTGATTTTAGTTGGTGAAGTCATCTCATGCTTGGTTTTAGTGGGTGTAGTGTAATCCTCTTTGTTGGCCTAGTATGCTCCATGCTTCATGCCTTTAATTCTAGCTTGTGTTGGCTATGTTCAAGCATGTTTTTGGCACTGTTTTGACTTGCCTTGGGACTGTTTTGAGTCACCTTGGACCTTTGGGGCTTGCTTGATATGGCCATGGTGTAAGTCCTTTGGCTAGCTTTAAGCTTTGAGCCCACTAGCATGCTTTATTTGTCATATGTGCATGATTTAGCATCCTTTGGAATGTAATTTCAGAGCTTACTTCATTGCTACATTCTCACATTTGTCACTTCTTCATCATGTTTGAGAGTTGTGCTATTATGCTTAAGTTATGGGCCAATGCATGAGCATGCATTTTTTTGCTTTTCATGCCATCATTTTAGCATTTTGGCCACTATTTTGGATCCTCTTAGGTCTGTCCATATGCGGTTTAAGTCCATTAAGTGTTGCATTATATAGCCCTTGCCATGACATTGTTGTTTGCATGTTGTTGCATGCTCATGTTGCTAGCATGTTGTTGCATGTTCATGTTGTTTGCATGTTGCATGATTGTATTATGTTTGCATGTTTGTTGCATTGCATTGTGTTTGGGTTGGACGTCAATCCAAACACGAGGAACGAGGGGCATTTCATACTTGAAGTGATGAAACGTGCCTCATTCCTTAGGTCACCGACACCTTTGATCATGTATGATAAGGTGGAGGTTCATCGAGTCCTATGTGTTATTTGTGTGCATTCATTGTCATTGATTTGTGCAACTCGACCTCTTTGGCCATCATGCATTGAGATGCGTGATTGGTGGCTCGAGAGCCGATCACTACACTCTTTTGAGCATGTGACATGATAAGGAGTGTGGTTGTACGTACATTTTCTTGCAAATACACTGCCATGCCTCTGTTAGTGCTCTGTTGCAGCAAAGGGAGAATTTGCAGGAAGTAGTGGCCGATCGACCACTTAGTATGCCGATCGGCTATCAAAATTGGTCGATAGCCATAAACTCTGGCCGATGGCCACTCTTCTTGGCTGACCACTTCTCAGCATGTCCATGAGGTGGATCGGAAGTATCTTGGAGGTTGGCAGAATTTTCAAAAGTCCAAAACAGTGCAAATAGAGGCATCACGAGGCATGTCAGTGGATTTCAGAGCGAAGCCAACCGAGTATGCATACACCTCTCCCCGTGAGGCCATTTTTACCGTTTTACTAGCTAGTTGTAGTTAATTACTTGTTTTGTAATTAATTAGTTTAATCTGTATTGTAATATTCTAATTAGCTTAGTATAACTAGTTTTAATTCGGTTTGTAATTAATTAGCTTAGCGTAGCTAGTTAATTGATTTATTTGGACCCTCTGTCAAGAGGGCACAATGTTGTAATAAGTGTACGTGTGTGTGATGCATGTCTTCCAACCCCCATTTCTTTCTCCCTTTTACTTATTAGCTTTTGATGGTTAGTTTTAGGGCATGTTTCAATTAGCATACTTATGTTTCACATGTTTGCATTCATTCATCTGTCTTGCATGCACCGGGCTCGGTGCATCATTCAAACTGCATTGTATTTCTATACTTACTTGAATACGTGTTTCAAAGCATGTTATCGAGTGTTGCATTCATATGCCATTCTAGATAGCTGAGCCTATTTTAGTTGCATTTTTGCATGTGTTGCATTAGACATTGTTGACATAGCTAGGATCATGCATTGATTACTAACTAGCTTCTGTTTTGGCTTGGAGTACTAGGTAAGCTTTTACGCTTTAGCATCTTTGCATGTGTGTAAGTGATTACCATAATAGCATGCTTGCCATGAGGCTATGTGCTTATGTGTTTAAATGCATGAATGCTTGTGGATGAAGGTTAGATTGCTTGAATTGGAACAATTCATCGAAATGCGAGTTTTAAGCCCACTTGAGGGTGGCAAAATCTACATCTTAGCCTACTTGCGAGTAGCACCTTCAAACCATTTTCAAACAAACAAACATGAGATGTTTTGTTCCAATTTAGGCGATCTAGTCTATACTTGTATGCTGTGCACATCACGTAGTAAGATCAGCTAATTAACTAGAATAAAAACGCATGTGTTTTCAAAAACAATATATCATGTTAGTAAAGGCCGATCCTTTGATCGGGCGAGCGGGGGTGCTCATTTCATGACTTTCCCTCCTTGTACCCAAGTTCCTGAGTCGAGGCAACTTTGGTGATGACAGACACGTGGCCTTAGGCACGACTCAGGGTTTCCTAAATTTCCCAAAACAAAATATTTAGATGGTGACTCTGAAATCTGGCAAAGCAGTCCATATTTGGCACTTCTTGATTAAAATCGATTTTCCAAAACGATTTGCCGGATTTGGAGTCTTTGGTAATTTATCAGTCTCACATTGCACTTTGTGAGATTAAATTTAGAACTGTGACATGAGTTCGAACTGTACTAGCTAAGAACAACGATTCGCGCCCTCAGGCGCGGAGCGGAGTTCCAGGCGGTCTATACAGCCCAGTAGAAATCATCTAACACTGTATATAAAATTTAGCAAAGGCATAAGTACACTATGCATATACAACGTCAGTGATAAAGACATCCACATATTATATAGATATAAGATACCAAACTCAATTCCTAAGCATTCCCCTTTAATTCATTTCATTACATGAGCCAATTTCATCGTTTCTCAACTGCCCAAATGGGACTACAACTCATTAGTTCTATAATCACATCATTAACATATAAGCACTTCAAACTTTTCTTTCGTGGATATTTCATCCGTGGGCAACTGTCAAACGGGACCCATATAAACGTAGGCTATACAAGCACTATAATTGCCATTTTATGGATATTTCGTCCGTGGGCTAGGCACCCATGTATAATTTCGGGAATTTCACCCAGGATACTCAGGCTAACTTAATTATAATGGAGTCCATCCCATTTCTCCTCCCAAACAATGGAGTCCATCCCTCTTTTTTCTCCCAAACAATCATTCATACATATGCAATGTATTTAAACACAAAGTCAAACAATAGAGTACATCCCCTTTCCACCCCCATATAATCATACATGTACAATGTATATAAACACAGTCATATTCAATGACAAACAACAAGAGATTAGTTTCAATTCACCTAATCCTCATGCAATTTCTATAACATTCATAGCTATCCTTCACCGATAGCCCAATAAAATTATCTCTAAACAAATATTCAATCTCATGACAGATAATTTATTCAGACTTCCAAAGAATGAATTAATACATAACCAATCCCACCATTCATATCAATACCCTCTCAATTTCAAATTTTCAATGACAATTTCAATTATCTATATAAAATAATCATGATAGTCATTTTAGGGCAAAACTTTCCCTTTTTCAAATATCAACCCAAATATCATTTTCAACCATTTTGACCGACCATAATTTCATTTTCATAACCCACATTCATCTGTTTCATGTTCAACAACAATCCCTCTTTCCATAACATACTCAAACCCTAGCTTTGCTTACAACACCCCCAAATCGCATCATTGTTACACAAGATACAAATAGCTAAGCTAAATATCTATGAAGGTGTAGAAAACATCCCTACCTCAAAGAAAGAAGATGAGCCCAAACAAGAGAGAAACTCCAAGAACGCCGAAACCTACTTCTATTCGAATCAAAATGTAGATCTTGAGATGCTCTATCTTTTTCTCAAAGACACAAGGGTAAGGAGATCAACGGATCTAGATGAAATCTAAGAGAAAATGTGAGTTTTAGAGAGAGAAACTCAAGAACTTGGTTTTTGGGAAGTTTTAGAGAGAGAGAAGGATGAAAAAGTGATTCAAAATATCATCTTCATGGACTATTATACACACAATCCGCTCGAGCGTGGAAAGCGACGCTCGAGCGTCAGACACAGAGTTCCGCTCGAGCGTCTGATGCACTCTCCCAGTATTTGCAGACTTGGAAAAAAAATAAAACACTGAGACTAGACAAATCGTGTTCGAGCGCAAGAATGGCTGCTCGAGCGGAGGAGCAAAATTGTGAAGCTTGCTCGAGCGCAAAAATGCCCGTTCGGGGCGGAATAGCCAAAATTTGAGCAATAAGGTTTGGCAAAATAGGCAACTAACCTGTTCCAAATGCACGACCACAACCCGAAAGCCAATTCTAAAGGGATACAAGGGAAACAAGAGGTAAGCAACAATATGAAAGCATTAAACTCGGGTCCGGGATACCATAAGAGTCGGGTCAAAACCAGAATCGCTATAACCTCCCCTCTTAAAGAATTTCGTCACCGAAATTACAAATCAAGTTCAAAATCAAAATTAAATTACTCACCACTATGCCATTCTTACAAGTTCAACACTATGATCCATCCCCCGATCATCCATCCTCATCGACTTGATACACAAGTCCCATATTGAAAGAAATTTACAATTTCCCAAAACATTTACAATGCTAAATCAAAATCCAAATTTTTAGAATTTTCCCAACATATACAATGCGTCCAAAAGTGATACAACATTCACAATATTCTATATTCTCAAAACATATACGATGTTTATATTGAATTCATATTTTCAAAATGCCCATAACATATACAATGTTCTCATAATCTAATACATATGCAATACTTATACTCTTCATCATCAAAATCAAAATCTCAATACATGTTTAGGTATCAACAAACAAGTCTGGATATTTCCCTGAGACTTCCAATTTACGCTCCCAAATCGCTTTCCTCAACCCCGTGATATTTCCACAATACCTTCACTAAGGGAATTGTCTTGCTTCGCAAGACTTGGCCCCGTATGTCCAAGACCCTCACTGGTCTCTCCTCATATGAGGCATCCTCATCTACCTCTAAGTCGGTCCAATCAAGTACATGTGATGGATTCGGCTCATATTTCCGAAGCATACTAATGTGAAACACGTTATGAACCCCGTAAAGCTGTGGCGGTAATGCTAAACGGTAAGTAACCTCCCCAATTCGTTCAAGGATCTCAAAAGGGCTAATAAATCAAGGGGATAACTTCCCACTCTTCCTGAATCTCATCAAACCCCATCTACGTGATATCTTAAAAAAGACATAGTTTCCTACCTCGAAAGACAAGGGTTTCCTCCTATGATCGGCATAACTTTTCTGGCGACTCTGAGTCATAACCAACTTCTTACGAATAAATGCCACTTTCTCCGTTGTTTACCGAACTAACTCTGGGCCCAACAAAGGTGCATCACCCACCTCAACCCAACACACCGAAAACCTACAAGGTTGGCCATACAAGGCCTCGAATAGTGCCATGCCAATACTCGATTGAAAGCTATTATTATAGGAAAACTCCACTAAGGGTAGTTGCCTCTCCCACGACCTTTTAAAACCAAGCACACAACCTTGAAGCATATTCTTAAGGATCTGAATAGTATGCTCAGACTGCCCATCAGTCTGAGAATGATACGTAGTACTAAAGGTCAATCTAGTGCCCAAGGCACTCTGCAAGCTCTGCCATAATCGGTACATTAGCGTGGATCTTTATCCAAAACAATCGTCCACAGGACCTGCAACCTCACTATATTCGTGATATACAAGTCGGCAAGATGGTCTACTGAATCACTCACACGCATAGGTATAAAGTGCGTGGACTTGGTCAAGCGGTCAACTATCACCCAAATGGCATCACTACCTCGTTGAGTCCTCGGAAGGCCCACAACAAAATCCATTGTGACATGTTCCCACTTTCACTCGGCTATAGGCAAGGGTTGAAACAAACTCACTAGCCTCTGATGTTCGGCCTTTACTTGCTGACAAGTAAGGCATTTCGATACAAACATGGCTACATCCTTCTTCATACCTCTTCACCAAAACTGGCGACTCAGATCATGATACATCTTTGTGCCTCCCAGATGCACCGCAAAGCGTGAATGGTGAAACTCTTGGAGTATTTCCTCTCAACAAGACTCCAGTACGAACAAGCGGTCACGGTATCTAACACTTGAGTCAGGATACACACTCAAGCCCCGTTTTATTTTTCCACTGGAGATTTTCTCCCTAATGGTTTCTACCTCAAGATCATCCCTCTGCACTTCCAACACTCTAGTCACAAGTGTAGGTTGTGCAACCACAGAAAACAAGGCCGCAGATTCAACGGACTCACCAAGGTGCAAGTCAAACTCCCTGAGAGTACCCAACATCTCCCACTCTCGGATGGCTATACAAGTGACACTACTAATTGATTTCCTACTCAAAGCATCGGCCACAACGTTGGCCTTCCTCGGATGATAATGTAACTCAAAATCATAATCCTCTATGAACTCCATCCATCTCCTCTGTCTCAAATTCAAGTCTTTCTATGTAAATAGATACTTCAGACTCTTATGATCGGAAAACAAATTTCTCACTATACAGATAATGTCTCCAAATTTTTGAGGCAAATATCACTGCTGCTAGTTCTAGATCATGAGTGGGATAGTTCTTCTCGTGTGTTTTCAGTTGCCGCGAGCCATAGGCTACTTCCTTCCCCTCTTGTATCAAAACGCAACCCAAACCTTCTCGTGAGGCATCACAATATACGTAATAGCCTAAACCTCTCTCCGGGATAATCAATACTGGAGCTGTGGTAAGTCTAACCTTAAGCACTTGGAATGATTTCTTACAAGTCTCATCTCACACAAATTTGACTCCCTTCCTCGTCAGCCTAGTTAAAGGTGAAGCTAGCTTAGAGAAATTTTTCACAAACCTCTGATAATACCCAGCCAACCCCAGAAAACTACGAATCTCAAAGGCATTCTTAGGTTGTGCCCAATCTTGCACTGCCTCTATCTTGGATGAATCTACCGTCACCCCTTCCCCGGATACTATATGGCCTAACAACTTAACTTTTCTCAGCCAGAATTCACACTTCCCGAATTTAGCATATAACTTATGGACTCTAAGCAATTCAAGCACTACCCACAAGTGTTCCTTGTGTTCCTCCTCAGAAGGTGAGTAAATCAAAATGTTGTCCACAAAGACGACCACGAAACAATCTAGGAACTCACGGAAGATTCGGTTCATCAAATCCATAAATCTGTGGAGCATTGGTGGTATAAAAGGCATTGCTAGGAACTCGTAATGGCCATACCATGTACAGAATGCCATCTTCGGGATATCTTCTTCCCTTACCGTCAACTGATGGTAACCTGACCTCAGGTCTATCGTAGAGAAACAGTAAGCCCCTTTCAACTGATCGAATAAATCATGTATACGAGGCATTGGGTACTTATTCTTAATAGTTACCCGGTTCAACTTTCGGTAATCAATACAAAGTCGCAAGGCTCTATATTTCTTTATAGAAAAGAGTGCCGGCGCTCCCCAAGGTAAGGTACTAGGGCGGATGAAACCCTTATCTAACAGTTTCTGGAGTTGAACCTTTAATTCACTCAACTCAGCGGGTGCAAATCGATACGGTGCCATAGAGATCGGTGCCATGCCATGCACTAAATTAATAGAGAACTCTATCTCTCGGTGAGGTGGTAAACTAGTAAGGTCCTTGGGAAAAACATCAGGGTATTCACAAACCACCCTTGGCAACTTAAGCCGAACTTCATCACATTCACTATTCAGGAAGCTAACGAGAAGACAACTAAGTTCACTTCACCCACACAGATCATATACCGGTGATAAGATTCTATCTACCCGGTCCCCCAAGAAATAGAAGCAATCCTCGCTCAGGGTATATACAGTAACCCTCTGACGGTAGCAGTCTATAACATCCTGGTATGATGATAACTAATTCATACCCAAAATAACGTCAAAGCTAGACATGTTAAGTAAAATGAATGCAAAAAGAAGTCGATGATCGGCAACCTCTATATCACAATCCCGACACCCTTGTTTCAGAATAACTTCACCACCAATAGGTGATTCTATACAAATAGGAGATGCTAATTGTGCCAAGTCCAACCCCAAAACTACTGCAAATGCAGATGAGATAAAAGAATGGGATGCACTTATATCAATCAATACATTAGCAACTAAATTGCAAAACAAGAACGCATACTGTCACTCTGAAGGAGCAGGTCTGATTTGTGACAACATACACACGCCTTGTTGGTCTCTGATCTACCTACTCACCCCTCGGTGCATAAGCTGCTACACTGATTGAGCCAAAGAAGCTCCTTGATTGGCCCTCAAGGCTTGTCCGATCTTGTCTTGCTGGTGACTCAGGTTCTGCATCTCGAACCAAACGCACCGGACATGCCACCCAAGCTGGGCAAGACCTCTTCAGTGCCCCTTGCCACACTGATAACAAATGGGCGACTGTCCTTTACCCTAACTCTGGCCCTGAGAACGAGCCGAAGACAAAGTAGCTTGCTACCCTCTTTCTCTCTGCGGGCAAGCTGGAGACTTATGACCCAACTGGCCACATTTGAAACAAGTCATATCTCTCTGACCACCTCTTCCAGAACATGAACTTGGTACTGGAAATGTGGACCTCGACTGAATACCTTGGGACTGCTGAGGGTTAGAACCCCTTTGCCTCTCACTGTTCCCCTGACTATCCTGCCTCCTCTTGGAGCCCCTCATTCTCTTATCCTCAGCTTGCATGATAGTCTTGAGATGGGCCGCCTCCTCTACAAGACACCCATAATCTCTAATCATGGATTCGGCCACTCTAAACATGAGTCCGGTCCTCAGCTTCTCCTCAAACTCCAAACACCGGTGCTTCTCTGTCGCCACAAGCTCGGGTGTAAACCTAGACAAGCTAGTAAAGGTGGCTTCGAACTCTGCCACAAGCGTATTCAACTGCTTGAGGCGAGAAAACTGATCCCTCAACTTCTCCGTAACAGTGGGAGGCAAAAACTTATCTTGGAAGGCGTTGACAAAAGCCTCCCAAGTCCCTCCAATGCGTTCTTGTGCATACTTCTACCACTGACCCGCATCTTCCTTTAGCTGGAAAGATGCCAAGGTCACCCTCAACTGGTTGTCCTCGATGCCAAACATCTCGAACGTCTTCATTATTTGTTCAAGCCACTCATCTGCCTTTAGTGGCTTCTTTGGGTCACCCAAAAACTCATTCGGGTTCGACCGGAAAAACTCCATCTTTAGAGAAGAAGGCCCTATTTTAGCTACCTGGGCTTGGACTTGATTCTCAGCTCTCTCAATGCTCCGGCCATTTCACGGGCTAAGGTGGCCTGCTGACCAACCGGTTCTCATCGTTTTCATCAAAATTTTGAAAATCATGATTAATGCAATAAATAAGAGGCACAGAGAAATACTCAGAATCTGCGGTGGCATTCTCATTCATAAGGTCAAGCTAATCCAATTCCTCAGTTACAACCGACTTAAAGGAAAAAGAAAAAAATGATTTGGACAAGACCTCGGCATTCGGGTTATCAACACCAGGGATACCGGACCCAGACTCAGAAGAACCGGAATCTGATTCCGACTCCACAGACTCTGTGGAATTAGATTCTAGTTCACTACTCAACTTAGAACCGCTAGACAGTTAGCCCTCCTCCAACAACCAAATAAGGGATGGTGCGTCAGATGCATCCAAGATACTACTAAAAGGGTTCACACCCGGTTGGTCCCCGATCATGGTAACGGTCAGGTTATCCCCCAAGCTCTCTGAGTTGATCGGAGGATCTGAAAGGAGACATGCCAGTGCTGCCCCTACTTTAAGCTTGTAGTTGTTAGAATCACTTTCTGTGCTCTTCGCAGCTTCAATAGTCGGTTCAGTCTATTCCTCTATTTCACTGTCTTGCAGCTGCAAATCAAAGAAAATCTCAAAGCCAGGAACCCGCTGCCTCTTAGAGTTGAACCAAGATTGGGGGAATTCACAGAATGAGAAGTCTTCTCCCTCCTGAACAAAATAACCATTCAGGATCCGCCGAATACTTCGGTGCACACGCTCATAACGCTTCCCGATTTGCTTAGCTTTGGCTCTGCTGGCCATCTCTTTCCCTTTCCTAACCCAGTCTTTTTTGGTGGGCCTATAGCCAAGACCAAAGGCATGCGGGTTGTGTGGCACATCGGCCAATGCAGTAATACCCTTGTGGCCACTCCTTCCCAGCCCTATTCCTAGCATATGTTGGAGCTTGTTCATGAAGTATATAGATTGGGCATTGACGTACGAGCCCTCATCAACAGCTAAGATATTCTGCACTACCCGAGCCTCAGCCAAGGTAAACCCCGAAAGGAAAACATCCTTTTTACCATGCACAATCTCCAGCATAGGTGTAGTGACCTCTAGCAGAGGATAAATAGATGAATTCCCAAAGACTATGGCCACCCCTTTCACATAGGGGTACTTCAACATTTGGTGGAGGGTGGAAGAGACAACTTTCACTTGGTGCAGCTAGGGTCGCCCAAGTAGTAAGTTAAAAGTAGCCGGAACATCCAGGACATGGAACTCGATATCTTGTTGAGCTAGGCCGACCTGTACTCTGATCTGTACTATTCCTATTACCTCTCTACTGGTATTGTCATACGCCCAGATCACCTGGGCTGTAGGCACGAAATTCCCCGATTTCAGGCCAATTGCATAAGCTGTCCAACAAGAACAGACATTGATTGCGGACCCGGTATCGACCAATACCACTGGTATCCACTTTTCTCGGTACTCCACTGATATGTATAGAGGCTTGTTGTGTGCAGAGCCTTTCGGCTCTGATTCCTTATCCGAGAAGGTTAGAGTTGATTGGCGCCTCTTGGGAAGACTAGTCCTACCAATTGCTCGAGGTAGTGTCGATAGATAACTTAGCTTTATCCATCGACAACGCATAACAACCTGCACTTGCGAAGGCATAAGTAGACCCAAGATAGATATATCAGCTTGAATCTTCTTCAACTGTTTCAACATAGCCTCTTCTTCTAACAATTTTTCTTTCTGTTTCTCTACTTCTTTATCCTTCCCGGATGCCTCGGGTTGGTCTAGATGCAGTGGTTTGAAATATCGGCCACTTCTTGTCATATGGTCGACCTCTTCCATATACTAAGTGTTGTCAAGAAGGTCTTCACCCCAATCCTCATCAGTATGAGCCAGGTGTAGGTCATCATCATCCCACCAGATTCCTTCGGCAGTTGACAAGCATTTGTCCGGCTCGGTTCTGATTACCTTCTCATCACAAATCTCCCCCATAGGGTGTGGGAATTTTCCAGCTTTCCGGTTGTTTTCACATATTTCTTTCTCAAAATGTTTCAGTGCGGTTTCTTGCCCTGTATGTACAGTACTAACAATGCCCAGTTCTTGAGCCAATTATTCTACACCGGTGTTTTCCGACGGTTTACTCTTCCTATCGGCCATTCCGACCACTGTAGCGATTCCCGCTTTCTGTTCTTCTAACTTCAATTCAATCCCCTTATCTCTATTGGGTTCATCACTTAGCCATCCAGAATTGTTTGTCGACTCGTTCAGATCAAACCAATCAATATGCACGTCCCCTTGATCTTGCTTATCAAAGAAATGCAAATTGTCTACGTCTTCCTCTAGGTCAGCCAGATTATCTAATCTCTAACTTGGGCCATCCTCTCGAACTACACTGACCTCCATCCTATCTTGATTGATTGGCATAATATAGCAATACGGGTTGTACACCTCTTTAGATAAGTCCTCAGAGCCCTCGGGTAACGAACTGACATTTTTCACCAAGGTCAATCGCTTTTCATCTACCATTGTCACTACCACGGGTTCAGGTTGGAGTGTAGACGTGTTCATCATGCACAAGTCCATGCTTTCAAGGATGAACAATACCAGTTTAGGTAGGTGGGAAGGGGTGATATATATACTGGGGTCATAAGGGATGACCAGTGTATGAATGAGGTTTATATGTTGGGGTGGAGGGACTTGATTATCTGGTAGGAGAGGATTTGTAGTAACGTTGGGTTTTTGGGGAGGTGCTATCACCTTATTGTCGATGAGATCTTGAATCTCATGATGTAGCCTATAACATTGATCAGTGTCATGACCGTGCTACTAGTGAAAAGCATAGTATTTGGCCAGGTTGTGTTTCGAAGGGAGATGATCAGGTAGAGGGCGAGGCTCTAGTGGCTTAAGATGCCCCTTTTTGATTAGGACCCCTAGGGCTTTGGATAAAGGCATGTAGAGCAGTTAAAGACCCTTTGAGATCGAGCCTGGCTGGTTGAGGTTTGTGGAGTTGTGTTGGATGTATTGGCGAAAGGGTTGGCAGTCTTGGGTGTCGTGGTGACCATACTCACATCCGAAGGCCGTGTAGAGGTGCTACCACTCGTGCTTGCATTGGAACTGCGTGTAAAGGGCCTCTTGGGCTATTCCTTCTCACCAGCGATCAACCCTTGTTTCATCGTATCTTCAATCTGCACCCCTATCTCGTGGAGCTCAGTGAATGTAAACAATGGCAAGACAATCATCTTCTTTAATAATCTCCCCTGCAGATTATGAACTACCATTCGGATTTGATCTTTCTTGGATGGCCTGATAGTCATTATAGAGGCCTTGGCCTTCCATCTCGTTACAAAGTCCGAGAAGCCCTCCTTTGGCTCCTAACGGGTCACTTTAAGATCACGGGTTGTGACCTCGATCTGGGTATTGTAGGAGTACTGCATGATGACGGCCTCAGCCATTTCCTCCTAGCTCCATTTCACAGAGTTCCAACTTTGCATACCAGATGGCCGCGATACCCGACAGGATCCAGCCAAAAAGCGACAGTTTTTGAAGTCTAGAGAGGCCCATTTATCGCAAGATATCAGAGAATAACCGCAAATGGACCATGGGATCCCTGGAGCCGTCGAACCGGTCTATGTGCGACATCTTGAATCTTTCTAGTAGAGTTACTGCAGAGTCTGTGTACCCTTCCTCGATGTCAGGGATCGAGTTCACACCCTGTGCCCACTTAAAGAGCTTTTCTAGCTTGTTGACCTTCAGTGCAGTGGGGTCAACCTCGAATTCAAATGGTGCCTCAGTTTGATACACTGGTGCCTTGGAGGTCTGAAGTGGGATCGGATCTACTAGCATGCCTAGGTTCTCTTGGACATTGACAGTGACTCTAGTTGCTGGAATACCCACTGGAGGTTAATAGGAAGCAGAAGTCGTTGCTTGTGGTGGTTGCTGTTGCTGGAGCCTATTTATTACTTCCGCTTGGTGGGCTGTAACCTCAGCTTAGCGGGCAGCATCTACTAGCATGGTTTCTATGGTCTGTTGGAGATGACGAAGCATGTCTTCTATGCGAACCGAGGGATGTTGAGCCATCAGATCTGGCAAATACTCTCTCACTAGAGTAGAAGTAGAAGATTGAGCCTGGCTGGTTGCAGGCAAAGTAAAAGGTGATTGCTGGACTGGTGAATTATGCCTAACTCTCCTCTGTCTGGTAACCGGTGGGAGTGAAGCAAACATTGGTTGTCCCCTAACAAGATCCCCGGATCTATAAAGTCTCCTTACACGGGTCTAGAGTGCTTGAGAGGTAACAGAATCGTCCGAAGCAATTGTGAAAAACTACCTTGCAAAAAGAAATAAAGAAAAGAAAGCAAAAATCAGAAACCACACAGCACCTCAGCTCAGATATGAACAAGACACAGTTGCAATCATAAGCTGTAGAACTACACTCAACATTGATTTCTGCCCCCAAAAACTGATGCTCGAACTTGCAACTGATATATACATTCCTGTAGAGTTTCACTCTAAAAGCACATATCAGCTAAGTGAGAACTAAAACACCCCTATGATGGGGTAGGGTTACCCTGTCCTAGTTTCGTCAGGAGATAAGGTTTCACTACTCAACCGAAGTGGTTTCACGCAATACTGAATTCGGGTAAGCAACCTGTCCTAGTTTGGAACAATCTCTATGGTTTCCGATATGCAACTAGGTTGATTGGAAAAAATGGTACCTCAGCAAGACTACCTAATATACCTCTCATACCTAACACCAAGAAGTGAAAGGAGGATCAAACGGTATAGTGGTAGTCTAGATCCAAGGGTTGTGTTCCCATCGTGGCAGAGCCCGCAACCGGTCAGTCTTTTGGCAAGCTTTTCCAAGTAAGCCTCCGACAAACCGTTCAGGAATAGCAGATGGCAAAGACTGTGACTTAGGTGTACTGATGCAAATGCAAATGCAAAGAAACACATAAGTGCAGATAAAATAACATATCATGAGTTCAAGTCAAGTTCTCTAAATCCCCAACAGATTCTCCAGAAACTATAGCTCGGCTTTTTTATGCCCCTTTTCAGAAACTCGAAAAGAAGCCCTACAGTTCGGACTCCCATGGTTCTGAATCTAATCTCACAAGTGTAATGTGAAATTGATAAATACCAAAGAGTCCAAATTTGGCAAATCTTTTGAAAAATTGATTTTAGGATAAAAAATGCCAAAATTGGACTGCTTTGCCAGATACAGAGTCGTCACCTAGATATTTTATTTTTGGGGAAATTTAGGAAACCCATGACTCGTGCCAAAAGCCACGTGTCTATCATCACCAAAGTTGCCTCGGCTTAGGAACTTGGGTACGAGAAGAGAAGGTCATGAATTGAGCACCCCCGCTCACCCGATCAAAAATCGGCCTCTACTAATCATGATATTTTATTTTTATTTTTTTTATAAACATTATGTGCTCTTGTTCCAGTTATTAAACTAGCAGTACTATGTGTTGTGCACAAGCCAGTATAGACTAGTTTGCTCGAGTTGGAACAATTCAATTTCATGTTTGTTTTGTGAAAAGGGCTTGAATTTTCCACCTTAAGTGGGTTTAAAGTTTGCGGATTTGCCACCAAACATAGTGGGCTTAAAACTGATTTGCCACTCGACAAAGTGGGCTTAAAAACACGCATTCGTTGAATCATTCCAATTCAAACAACAAGCCTTCATCCACAAGCATTCATGCAATTTAGCAAGTAAGCATTTAGTCTCATGGCAAGCATGCTAATCATGGCAGTCACTTAAACTCATGCAAATATGCTAAAGTACTAAAAACTAACTTAGTACTCCAAGCTAAGAAAATCTGAGTTAGAAAAATATGCATGATTCCTATCTATGCAAAATAAATAACGCAACACATGCAAAGAATGCAACTAATAGGCTCGGCTACTAATATGGCATATGATTCAATTTGATAACATGCGGTTAAACACGTATTCAAAGAAGTATTGAAACGACAATGCAGTTTGAATGATGTGCCGAGCCTCGGTGAATACAATACAAGATGAATGGATGCAAGCATAAGGTATGCTAATTGAAACATGTTTCCTAATCTAACCATCAAAAGTCGGTAAATAAAAAGGAGAAAGACGTGGGTTTGAAGACATACATGTTATTACAACACGCTCTCATGAAGAAAAGTCCGAATGAATAAAAGCTAACTAACTAGCAACTAATTAAGCTAATTATTACAAACCAAATGAAATAAAAAGCTAAACTAATTACTTAATTATTACAACACTTGAATGAATTAACTAGTAAACTAACTAATTAATTTACAACACAAATGTAAGCAAACTAAGCAATTAAAGCCTATAACTACACTGCCATTACTCTGCCTCGAGAAATAGAAGATGCACATGCTCGGATACCACCTGAAAAGACCTCCGTTTTGCTCTCAAAAGCCTCTGTTTGTAGAGTTGAACACTTCCAGAACCATTTTGCTCCATCTTACCAACATTCTGCTGAAGTTTGCATCAGTGGCCAGCCAGCCATGGATGAAAGCTGCCGGCCATCTGTCGGCTATGAAGGGGGCTTGCCGGCCATCTATGGTGCACTACTGGCCATGAATGGTGGCCTATCGACCACTGATACACTGGATCATCATGCTGCAAAAAAGTACAAATAGAGCAAAAAGAGGGTGTTTCCAACAATTGTCTGCACAATTCACCCCTCCTTTTCATGGATAAATCCAAGGAGTTGTGAACTTAAATTGCAAACCACCAATCCAAGCAATTTCATTGCATGATGGCTTGTGATTCAAGATGTGCAAGCTTAATGAATGCAAAACAAGACACTCAAGAACCATCACCCTATCATGCATGATAAAGGGCTATGGAGACCTAGGAAACTTGAGACATTTCATCACTTTGAGTATGAAATGTCCCAATTTTTCTTGTGTTCAATTAACATCCGATCGAACACACAACACACAAGTTATTATCTTGTTCAATTTTAGTCCCAAGTTGTTAGTTACTCATTTTAACTTTACCAACCATTACTTAGTCAATTAAGTCCAAAAGGTGAATTAGAGTCCTCTAATAGAAAAAAGGCTCAAAACACAAGTTGCTTTGGGTATAAAAGAAGTCTCATACCGTTGGTAATGAATGCCCAAAGGGATTAAACCATTAAGTATGAAACCTCAATTCCATACTTAGGCACACAAATGACTTGAAACCACTTTCAAAGTAAAAAAAGAAAAACCAAGAAATGAGGGAGGTTGCAGAGGTGATTAGTGCTTAAATGAAGTACAAAACAACACCAAAACATGCAATCAACTCAAACAAGAGGTGCCTAATACCCTAAAACACCACCCTTGTAAGGACCATTACACCATAACCATGCAAAACAAGACTCAACTAAACCAAACAGCCCAAAACAGAGCTAAAGAAGTCTAAAACAAAGGCAAAAACATGCTGGAATATAGCTACAAAAAGCTAGAAAATCATGCTAACACATGGAGTTAACTAGGCTAGCAAACAAGACACAAGGAGGGGAGGCTAAGCCCTCCAATTTTAGACTTCAAAACATGTTTTTTGCTACTGAAAATACTCTGAAATTCAGTGATTAAAAGCCCAAAAAGAGTTGGTTTGAAAGTGGGAAACAAAGGTGCAAAAGCCTAAAGAGCAAGGAATAAAGAAGGGTGAGACACTCCCTAACCTTAAATAACTTGAAACACCAATTTTAGCCCATTAAAACAGAGATTTTTACGGCTCAAAAATGCCGAAAAATAGTAGAAAAAGATAGGAAAACAAGTGTAGTAAAACAAGTTAAAAGACAAGTGTTATACCTTTTGAAGCCAAGCACAACTTTAGGCACCAATACAAACCAAAACCACCTTCAAGAGCTCCAAAAAGACCTCAAGGGACCTCAGCTCAAAGGTGATCAATTGTGGTTAACGATATGTATACAAAAGAGTGGTATAACTAGGCAAGTATGCACAAAATTACAAGAGAGAGAGACAATTTTTGAGTTTGAAATCTTTTAACCTCAAAAACATGAGAGAGGGACTCCCTATATATAGAAAACATGAAATCTATACAAGGAGATCCATCCCTCCACGTGTGGACAGATGCAAGCATCTGTGTAAACAGTTGGCACCGTTGGCACAAAATATCTGCAGAAAACACTGGTGGCTGGCCGGCATCAGTGATGGCCGCCCGGCAAGGCAGCATTGATGGCCGGCAGACCAGAAGCTGTGGCCTTCATAGATAGCCGGTAGGCCAACAAAGACTGCAGGAGGGAAAGACCAAGACATGGTCCAAAAATGAGAAAAAATGAATGTTGGGTTTGAAAGGCTCAAACCTGTGGCATTCCGCTGAGGGCTTCGAGCGCTCAGCGCGCAATCAGACTCCTCATCGAATGTACTTGCAAGACATCCAAGTCTTGAATGGTTGTCAAAAATAGGGTGTCTACATGTATATATATACTTTGTGATCGTACTCGGAAGCGAATGTCAACGAGATAATTAGGAAAGCGACGAAGACGAATAAGGAAGAGGATCAGATGGTAGGCTACATCGGGATCACTAACATAGGATTAGATCTAAGCGTTGAAAACTCAACGAGAGAGAAAGAGAGAGACAGAAAGAGTGAATGAGAGAGGTCAAAGTTGCCTTGGTTTGGGCTTCCATGGAAGTGTTGAAGAGAGAGAGGGAGTTGCTTTGTCATCTCTCTCCGCCTTCCCCCGTTGGACTCGTGAGTCAGATTTCAGCGAACACAATCGAAAATCTAACCAAACTCCAAATCCTCCTGTGAGTTCTAGAAAATTTTGAGTGTCTTGACTTTTGGATCAAAGTAAAAACACAAATCTAGACTAGTAGGCTCCGGTGGCTATAACTTCTAGATCTTTGGCAGTGGTGGTGTGTTAGTAAAAATTTCGATAAGGCCCCATTGACAGTGATTAATCGATAGGCTTCAACCAATTTTAATAAACACAAAAAGATTAGGTTTTGTGGTTGAGTTCTATGCTTTAAGAAGATTAAGGACTTCCCTAGAGGTAATTAAGTAAAGAAGGATTTGAACAAAAAAGAATATATATTTATTCAATTAAATTGTCACATGCTATTAGTTACAAGAACTCAAACAAGAACAAAAAACTAAAAAATGCATCAATCAATGGAAAGAAAAGTGGGGGTTGGAAAAAAACTATTTCTAATCTACTCCTAAAATGGCTAATTTAGAACTACTCCTAAATAATTTTTCATGAGTGTGATTGAGGGTTGTTGATTGATTCCTTCCATCATTCCTCAAGTCTTCCTTTTATACTTGCTTGGCTATCTCATGTTGTCGTCATCAATCCATGATCTTCCTTGATTTTTGCTCCACTCAACCATATCTCATCTTCATAAGAACTACTTGTAGATTTTATGCTTTGACTTGGCATTGATCTCCCGATTTTAGCATATGGTTTCTAATTGATTTTAACAGATATCTTTACTGGCTTTTATTTGATCTTTTCAAGTCACATCATCATCTCTTTCATGCCACATTACTAGCATGTTTGTCATGTTATGTCAACATATTTGTCGATAATAATAATAATAATAATAAATGTAGCCAAGGTTACTCTTAAAAAATAGTCGTTGGTCTTAATCGATAGACCATAATCAAACTTGGCCATAATCAACAGGCCATAATCGATAGAAAAATAAAATGTGGTGTCAACAATACCCCCTCATTTAAATGGATTGAAGAATGAAATCCAATTAAATGGTTTATAAGACGATTTATTACAATCGATAGAAAATATTTTATAGTGCAAACAATGCCCCCACTTGATTTACATCACAAGTATTTTCTAAGGCTTTACATTACCCATAAATGGTGTAATTTGAGCCCATTTGTATTTACTGAAGCAAAGGCATATTACATTTCTAACATTTAACACTATTTCAAAATTTAAAACAAAAATAATTAATTGGCCCTCTATCGATACAAAGTATAACCAATTGGCCATCGGCTATTAAATTGGCATATGTTGACACTAAACAATTAGCCATTAAATTGGTTTTCATGCAAAGTATAACCAATTGGCCCTTGGCTATTATTGGTTTGGCCAAGTATTGGCTATTATATAGCCATTTTTTTTTATTCCATCAAACTTACACAAGATATTATTTTTGTTAACTAGTTCATCAAAATTAACTTTTGATGTGAACCACAAATCCATGGTGGTCGTTGGATAGCAGAAACCATAATATCAAATGGTTTTAGTAAATCAAAACTTTTGACAAATTTAACAACGTCAAAAAATTCAAATTCAACAAATGTGGGTTGTTCATAATTTTTAGCCATGTTTGGCTTAAAATCATGCCCCCCATGTTCATAATTTTTATCCATGTTTGGCTTAAAATTATGCCCCCCCCAAGTGAATCTTCACCATTATTTTATGATAAAATTTTAACATTTTTTGAGAGAATGGGTTGTTCTTCTTTTTTAACCATTGATGGCTTGTCACTTTTTGCCACGTTTGGCAAAACATCATGCCCCCCAAGTGAACCTTTATCATTAGAATTCTCAATATTTTTTTGAAAGAATTAGTTGTTTTTTTGTCACGGCCCTAGAAGTCCAGCGTGATGACGGTTAACCTCGTAAATTACCTCCGGCCTTACTGTACAAACATAAATAAAAAAAACAGGGCTCGCGGAAGCACATACAAAAATTAATAGTCCAAGAGCTGTGCATTTATATGAACAAGTATTTACATGCCAAAATGAGTTAAGTTACCCACCAATGTACATAACATGTAACCAAAAATTCATATACAAACGTCAGCCACCAATACATAACAAAATCAAAACACAAACGGCCTTAGGCTAAGCCAAAGACAGGCACCAACTCGGGTAGGCTTGCAAACGGGCGCTCGACTTGACTCGCCTAGGCTTGACTTCATTTGCACACCTATAATACATAAATACAACTAGTGAGCTAAAGCTCAGCAAGTAACAAAACAGTAAAGAGGTTCAGTGAACAGAGTCCAATATTTTCATAACTTAATATAAATCAATCATAAACGTAATCGGTCATCAGTCATCATATAAGAACATACGTAATGGCATCGCCCGCAGAACATTTATATCACGTGACGATCTCCCGAGATCTCGTGACTAGCCACGGTTTGTCCTTCCATGCCGTCCCCATGACTCATAGCGCTGGGCACGCATGTTCTCGCCCCATGACCCAATTCTCTATGGATGCCATACTAGATTATAAGCAGACATTCGTTCACATAAAACATTTATCATTTCAAAATCATAACATATCATTTATCATTTGAAACATAATTCATATTAACATATCTTTACGGAAATGTTACTTAAGCTGGTTTTTTATTTACCGATACTACGATCTTCTCAACTGCCCGCAAACATTCACATATAACACATTCCTTAACATATATCATCATCAATTCACATAATTCATGCATTCTCTTAATGGTGTTACCATCTCATAATCTCATTATCTTAACTTCTTTAAGGTTTAAACATGCCCAAGATGCGATGGGGTTGCCAGAACATTCATTGGAACATTTCAAATTTTTTAAATTCCCCCGGTCCCCCTCGCCGGCGTAATTTCGGCGATCGAAAGAAAGCGAGATTACGGATGGAATGCAATCCTCTTCGGCGGGCAGATCCTTTCGGCGGACTGTGAAAATTCTGGGTTCTTCTTCCAGACTTCAAACCAACATTCAACCTCCAAGATCATGAAAATTAAGGTCTAAATACTTGAAAACACTTGAAACCCATCTTGAATCCACATCAAAACTTCCAAATCAAACCCATATAGAACAATAGAAGATCAAATCTTGGAGTAAAATAGAAAATCATAAACTTGAGCACAAAAGCTTCATTTCGAAACATCCATGGAGATTCCCTTCAAAATGCCCAATAAACACGATTCATACCATATACTAGAAATTAACATGCTATATGCCAGAGATCAACACTCTATTCCATGAAATTAGAGAGAATTTCTTACCTTGATGCTTTAATTTGAACAAGGGTAAACTTGATTCCTCTTTTCCCCTCTCTTCTTTCCCTTTCTCCTCTTCTTGGTTCTCTCTCTCTCTTTCTCACCCACGAATTCTCTTCTCTCTTTCTCCTTTCCAGATATTTTCTTTTCTTTGAGTCAATGAAGTCAAACTCTCTTATCTCTTAAGTTATATACCTCCCATAAATGATTTGTGCCAAAAACGTGGAACCAAACAAGGCTTAGCGATTCAGACATATTCAGTCTTCAATTTATCGTTTCGAATGGTTCTAAACATTCCCGGTATCACATAGGTATTTTTAATTTCATCTTCTGAACCCATTAAGGTCATCAATTTCAGTCCCGAAGTTGTCATTTCAATAGATCTTTTCTAGAATCAACAGATAATCTTCAATTAAATCATAGTTAAGCATAATTAATCACTAATAATTCTGGCATATGATTCCGGGTCATTACATTTTTAATTTTAGCCATTAATGGCCTATGAAAATTTTCCAAAGTCATATTATCTTCATGACTTGGTGTGCTAACCTTTCGATCCACATACCTTGGCTCTTCATGAATGATTGGCTCTTCAAAAATATGTGTATTAACCTTATGAACCACATTATTTTCAAATCTTAATTTTTCATTAAGCCATTATGCCTTCTAATTTTTGCTTCCAATTAGAAAAATTTGGCCTTTAAGTTGATGAATTTTTTCATCACAGTAATTTAAATCTCTTTGCGTCAAATAGTAAGGAGATGATGAAATTATTTGAAATCTTTGCCTATAAAGAGAATTAATTTCGTCTTTTACGGCTAAAATTTCACTCATACACCAATAAATTTCATCCTTACAATGCCAATTCATTCTTTTAAAATCATTTGTCATACCATTATGTTGGTAATAAGTGGTAGAACCACCACCAAAACACTGACGATTTTCAAAATATGAGGCATTCCATTGATAATCTGTATCTAAAGGAACACTGCCACCCCATTGACAATTTACATCCATGGATTCACAAGATGTAAACATGCCGCTTGAAGGCATGATTTCATATGCATTAGTTTGCTTTTTCATTGTCATTACTCCAAGTTAAAATGGTCCCACTGGGCATGCCAATTTATGTTAGCAAAAATTCAGTTTAGGCCCAATCAACAGTGATTGATCGATAAACTTCAACCAATTTTAATAAATACAAAAAGATCAAGTTTTGTGGTTGAGTTCTATGCCTTAAACAAATTAAGAACTTCCCTGAAGGTAATTAAGTAAAGAAGGATTTGAACAGAAAAGAATATGTATTTATTCAATTAAATTGTCACTTGCTATCAGTTACAAGAACTCAAACAAGAACAAAGAACTGAAAAATGCATTAATCGACGAAAAGAAAAGAAGTGGGGATTGGAAAAAAACTATTTCTAATCTACTCCTAAAATAACGAATTTAGAACTACTCCTAAATTATTCTTCACGAGTGTGATTGAGGGTTGTTGATTGATTCCTTTCATTATTCCTCAAGTCTTCCTTTTATACTTGCTTGGCCATCTCATGTTGTAGTCATCAATCCATGATCTTTCTTGATCTTTGCTCCACTCAACTATATCCCATCTGTAACAACCCTCGCACTGATTATCGATAAACTACTGAATTAGTTACTGGTTACTGCTAAACTGAACTGATAATGACTGATAATTGGATTAACTGAAGTACTGAATGGACTGATTGAAATCGAAACTGAAATTGAATAAGTTTATCTATTGAATTGCACATTGCATCTGTTTGATTGATTGATTATCTGTTTGAGTTGGTGTGTTTAAACTGCTAATTGAAGGCCTTATCGGCGGCCGAATTAGGAATCGTTTCGTGTTTTGAAATCAGTAGAATATTTGTGATTTAATGGTATATTTACCTGAAAATTGATTAGGTATGATTAAATTAGATTAAATATTGATGAATTGCAAAGTTCGACTTAATTACCATATTACCACTCTTAGTGGGCCACTTAGAATATTATATTAGGCCTTATTACATGTTGATCAAAGCTTTCCCTTAGCCATTTTCTTGCATTCCAACCGACCAAACTAGAGAGAGTGAGGGATAAGAGAGAATTGGACTCAAAGTGTTGAAATTGCTAGAAGAACTTGAAGATTTGAGGCATAGATTGTATAATTGAGCTTGTCATCTTATAATTCAAGGTCTAAGGTATCATTCCATCTTTTTATTTTAGTGTTTGAGCTTAATCTTGCATGATTCATGCCCAATTAGAGAGCTAGGCCATGATTTAGTGCAAATAGGTTGGATTATGCTTGAAAGGTTGGATTATGCTTGAATTGTTGCATGCATGCTTGAATTGGTGCATTTTGGAGTTGAATTCATGTTGGAATTGTACATGCATGCTCATGTTGTTATGAAAGTCCATGTTTTCATCTTGTTTTCAAAGAATTGAGCTCAATTGAGCAAGGATTGAAGCTTAATTTTGGTTTAAACCTCATGCATTGCATGTTTGAAATTGTTCTTGAAATTGGGTTTGAAAAATGGTTTTAATTGACTCACCTTTGGGGCTTAAATTCATAAATTGGCTTTTGAAACTTGTTATACATTGTTTTGGGATGTATTTTCCAGAATTTGGGCCCAAGAGGTCGAGAATTGAGTTGAGAATGCTTGGTTTGAGCTTGGAAGGCAAATCTGGGAATTCTAGATTTGGCTTCTTCGCGAGCGAAAGGATTCCTTGCTCGGCGACCAACGTTTTCTCTGAGCCACGCTCGAGCGAAGGATTGGTGGCTCGAGCGTAAAAATCGAGCATCCAGTACTTTTACTGTTTCATCAGACCGCTTGAGCGAAGGATTGTTCGCTCGAGCGAAGCCTTTGATTTTGCAACCTCGCTCGAGCGAAGGAAGGCTCGCTCGAGCGAGATTCCTATTTTCAGCAACTTTTGAAAAATGCCTTCCAACTGTATTTTTGCATCCTCATCCCATCCTAGGCATCCTTAGGCCTAGTTTAAGGCATCTTAATGAGGATTTAGACATAGAACCACACCGAGGAAATTTAGGGATTTAATTACCATCCTTCCCGACTGTGAAACTTAGTGTGTGTTCTACTTGTTTACTGTTTAGGGTTGGCTCTCGGGGACGCGCTCTAGCTGCTATTAGCCTAATCTCTGTGAGTAACGATTGTGTAAAGATATGTTCCAAATGGTTATCTTTTGAATACTGAACTGAACTGTTTATTGAGTGATATTATTCTTGAATGAATGTATGTCTGTATTCAAGCTGTATTGTGGCATCCTTAGCACTTCTTGTTTATTATTCTTTATTCTGAGCTGTCGGTTCCTTATGGAACCATCTTTTCTTGATTGATGGCCATCATTCTTGTTGGAGTCTGTTAAGACCGGTCCTTTGGACCCTCTTGTTTATAGGCTAATGGATGTACCACATATGGTGATTGGTGAAATCTTGTTTAATGAATTGCTTTCATTCTTTGTAAGGACATTCATTCATAACCTCTTCGCATTATGTTATTCATTGGGCTTTAGCTCACTTTGTTTATATATATATGTAGGTTCTCGGCCGGAATAGGAGCTAGGGCGTGGGTAGGTCCCCGATTTTGTCAAGCGCCTATGTGCCTCCTTTGCGAGGTTCGAGTTGTCATGCTATGGCTTGGGGTGTTTTGTGTCCCCATCGGTCTCCTTCTTGTTTTGTACTCTTGTATAGACTATCTCTTTGTTTTCTTTATCTTTGTTGTCAAGGATTCGATCCGTCTTGTTGTTTGTAAATGATTGTATAGACTGTTGAACTGTATGAATGCATGAAAAATGTTTTTGGCATACAGATTGTCACAGCTCTATGGACACTAGTTACTTACTGTATTGGCTTTCGCCAGCCATACTACTGTTTAAGCTGTATTCTTGTTGAGGCCTTGATAATCTCGGATTCTTGGCGATTCTGATGCTAAACCCATAGGGCGGGTTTGGGTAAATGACAGAGTGGTATCAGAGCGATACTTAACCACGAGTTATACCGCACACACGTGTCCAGATGAGCTATAGGGTGTCCTAGAAAAGCAATTATGGCATCTCATTAACTTGAAAAGTGTGTGCTTATGAGTGACTGAAGTTATGTTAGAATGTTAAACTGTGTAATTGTACAACTGCTTATAATGATAACTGTTATAACTGCTTATAGTGAAATGGATAACGCAAACACTGCAAATGAACCTGAATCATCATCCTCTGAGGCCAGAATGGCCAGACTTGAACAAATGATGGGACTGATAATTGAAAGACTAGATCAACAACCGAACCAACAGCCCCCACCTCCTCCTCCTCCGGTGCAACCGGAACAAAATGTACAGAATGTGAATGCTAATGACGTGGACATTATTGCATTGACTCAGAAATTTAGCAAGATGAAACCGCCGTCCTTTCAGGGAGGCTTAGAACCGTTAAAGGCTGAAGCTTGGGTTCTTGAGACTGAGAAGTTGTTTGAGGTTTTTCCATGCTCGGAAGCAAATAAAGTATTGTTAGCTACCTTCACCTTGCAAGAAGAGGCTAGAAGGTGGTGGATCTTGATCGTGATACTAATATTTGTAGTGACATGGGCTCGATTTAAGAGTCCTTCTTTGAAAAATATTTCCCCAGTGTATCGAGGACAGAAAAATGTGAGTTTGAACAGTGAGACAGGGCAAAAGCGTCGATTCTTGAGTATGAGAAGAAATTCACGAACTTGCTAGATATGCACCACATATGGTGGACACCGAATATAAGAAGGCGGAAGGTTTGAAGGAGGCCTTAGTCTTTGTTATCTTGGGCCAGAATAAATGTCTTGAAGTTACCGACTTATGTAGGTGTTCTCGTAGGGCATTGATGGCGAGTCGAATATTGCGCGATGAAACAATCTGAAACACCAACAAGCGAGTGGCAAGGTAAAAGGCAGGGTTTCAAATTCAAGAAAGGCAAGCATAACTCAGCAACCAAGAAACAGAATACGGGGTCGACGACTAGCCCCAACCAAGGGAGTGGGTTTACTCCACCCTGCTCCGTATATGGCAATAAGCACAAAGGGGTTTGCTACAGATTTGGAGCTTGTTTGGTGTGGCAAGGTGGGCCCTGAATTAAAGATTGTCCCTCCGCATGAAGCCGGTAGTAAAAAGCACCAAAGCCTGACATCATTTGCAACACCAAAACCGAACCCCAAAGCTCTGAGAAAAGAGCCTATGAGGCGGGCCTAGTGTTAGCCCTAGTCTGGAGGCGTGCAAAACTCTTGAGGCTGTTGTGTCGGTATCCTCTCTATCTGTGCTCAAAATGCATATGTGTTGATTGATTAAGGTCTACACATTTGTATGTATCGCATGCTTTTAGCGTAAATTGAATAGACCCTTAGAACCCATGAACTATCTGCTATTGTATCATCACTGTTGGGGATCCATGACATGTGCATATATGTATCACCTGTGAGATTATTGTTGGGGATATGCATCTATTTATTGATTTACTGCCATTGAATATTGTTCACCTTGATGTAATATTGGGGATGGATTGGTTACAAAAATATCATGCCACTATAGACTGTGTAACAAAACAAGTAGTTTTCCGTCCACGGGTTTGCTGAATTTGTGTTTAATGGGGTGGAGTAGTACCTCCTCCGTGTCGATTTCTTCTGTGAAAATTGTTAAAGCCCGATTAGAAAGGGTGTAAAGGATATACGTATTCTATTGTTGTGTCTGCTAATAATGATGTTAAAAGCGATGTGAATTGCATTCCTATAGTTAGAGAATTCCCGGATGTATTTCGGATGATTTGCGAGGATTTGATTGTGAGGACATTGAATTTCTTGTGGATGTGATTAAATTACCTGACCGATATCTAAAGCTCCTTCAGAATGGCCCCGAAGCGAAGAATTGAAGGTACAATTGCAAGAATTGTTAGATAAAAGTTCATCGAGGACCTAGTACTTCACCGTGGGTGCACTGTTTTGTTTGTAAGAAAGAAAGATGGCTCCTGAGGCGTGTATTGATTACATGAATTGAACAATGTAGCTGTAAAGAATAAATATCCATTACAGCGTATTGATGATTTATTTGACGATTCTGAGGTGCACAAGTGTTTTCAAGATTGATCTTAGATCGGGGTATCACCAATGAAAGTCAAACGGAAGACATCGATAAAACTACTTTTAGAGCGAGGTATGGCTATTATGAATTTTTAGTTATGCGTTCGAGTCACGAATGCCCTATTTGCATTTATGGACCTCATGAGCGAATTTTTAAACCATACCTTGATGATTTCATTGTGGTATTCATTGATGACATATTGATCTATTCTAAGGTAGAAGAACATGAACATCACCTAAGACTTGCCTGCAGACCTTAAGAGAATAAGCTGTATGCTAAATTGTCTAAATGTGAATTTTGGCTTGATCATGTTATGTTTTTGGGGCATGTTGTTAGCAAAGATGGAATTTTTGTTGATCATGAAAATTGAAGCTGTAGTAATGGCCTAGACCAACAAATGTATTGAAGTCAAAGCTTTTGGGTTTAATTTGGATATTATAGAAGGTTTGTCAAAGACTTCTCCAAAATTGCCTTACCATTGACTCGATTGATTTCGAAGGGACACCGTTTGTTGGGTGACCAAAGGAATCGGCATTTCAAGAATTGAAAACCCGACTTGTATTTGCAGGTTTTGACTCTACCTTGATGCGGATGGTTATCTTGTATTTAGTGATGCTTCTCATAAGGGCTTGGGGTGTGTTTTAATGCGAGAATGGGAGAGTTATTGCTTATGCTTCCCGGCAGTTGAGACCACATGAAAAGAACTACCCGACCATGACTTAGAACTTCTGCGATGTAGTATTTGCCTTTGAAAATTTGGCGTCACTATTTGTATGGAGCAACATGTGAAGTGTATCTTGACCACAAGAGCTGAAGTACTTTTTCACTCGAAGAAGCTGAATATGAGACAACGGAGATGGTGGGCGATCAAAGATTATGACCTCTGATTCTGTACCATCAGGAAAAGCCAACACCGTTCTTAGATGCTTTGATTTGAAAGTCGATTGCCAACTTAGCTTGTTCTTTGTTGGACAAAAGGAATTGCTTTGTGACCTTGAAAAGTCTGAAATTGAAATTGTTTTGAAAGAACAAGGTGGAACAATAGGCATCATTCTTTCAACCAGCATTGATTGAAGAAATTAAAGAAAAACAACAACTGGATGATTTCTTGAAAAAGGTTATTGAAGAAAGAGATTCGAAACCGAGACCGGGGTTCAAATTTCAGAACAATGTATTGAAATTTCAAGAAAGACTGTGTGTGCCGAATGACCTTTGAATTGAAAGAAAGAAATCTTGCAAGAGGGCCACAATTCAAAATTGTCTATCCACCCGGGGAACATGAAAATGTACCAAGATCTGAAACAGAATTTTTGGTGGTCGGGAATGAAGAAGGAAATTGCCGACTTTGTGTCCAAATGTCTTCACTACCAACAAGTCAAAGCTGAATATCAACGACCCGCAGGCTTACTGCAACCCTTACCCATACCAGAGTGGAAATGGGAGCATATTACGATGGATTTCATCGTTGGATTACCTCGCTTCAGAAAAGGTATGGACTCTATTTGGGTTATTGTTGATAGATTGACTAAATCTGCATACTTCCTACCTGTCAAGACAATTTATAATGCAGACAAATTGGCTGTTATCTATATTGACGAAATTGTGAGATTGCATGGAGTGCCTGTATCTATTGTTTATTCGAGTATTGGAATGGCGCCTTCGAGGCATTGTATGGCGAAAGTGTAGATCTCAATTTCTTTGGCGGAAGTTGGAGATGGGCCTTTGCTTGGGCAAGATTGTATATGAAACGGCGAAAAGATAAAAGCGATACAACAAAAAAGCGCCTGAGTAAGCAGAAAAGTTATCACGGATATCGGAAGGCGGGGCGAGAAGTATGAAGTGGGTGATCACGTGTTTGTGAAAGTGACACCAATGAAAGGCGGACTTCGTTTTGGAGTCAAAGGCAAGTTAAGCGCCAAGGTATGTCGGATCGTGTCAGTTATTGAGAAAATCAATCGTGGCGTATCAAGTTGCACTTCCTCTGAAATGGAGCATATGCATAACGTCTTCCACATTTTGATGTTGAGAGACTATCTTGGGATCCTTTCCATGTGATTGAGCCTACTCAGATAGTGCTTAGTGATGACTACACTTACGAGCGGCCTATCTGATTGTGAGCAGAGCGGATCAAGCGAGAAACAAAGAGATCCGTGGTGAAAGTTGATTGGCGAGAACCATGGTGGTGTGTATGCCACTTGGGAAAGGAAGATGACATGGCTAAAAGATACCGAGCTGTTTCCTTGAACCTGTTTTCTTCGGTGAAGGTAACTTCGAGTTTAGAGGACTAAACTCCTTATAAGGAGGAAGCTGTAACAACCCTCGTCTTGATTATCGATAAACTCTTGAATTAGTTCTTGATTCTTGCTAAATGAGGCGATAATAGTGATAATTGGATTAAGCGGAAATCTTGAATGGGTGATTAAAATCAGCCGAAATTGAATAAGTTTATCTATTGAATTGCACATTGCATCTGTTTGATTGATTGATTATCTGTTTGAGTTGGTGTGTTTAAACTGCTAATTGAAGGCCTTATCGGCGGCCGAATTAGGAATCGTTTCGTGTTTTGAAATCAGTAGAATATTTGTGATTTAATGGTATATTTACCTGAAAATTGATTAGGTATGATTAAATTAGATTAAATATTGATGAATTGCAAAGTTCGACTTAATTACCATATTACCACTCTTAGTGGGCCACTTAGAATATTATATTAGGCCTTATTACATGTTGATCAAAGCTTTCCCTTAGCCATTTTCTTGCATTCCAACCGACCAAACTAGAGAGAGTGAGGGATAAGAGAGAATTGGACTCAAAGTGTTGAAATTGCTAGAAGAACTTGAAGATTTGAGGCATAGATTGTATAATTGAGCTTGTCATCTTATAATTCAAGGTCTAAGGTATCATTCCATCTTTTTATTTTAGTGTTTGAGCTTAATCTTGCATGATTCATGCCCAATTAGAGAAACTAGGCCATGATTTAGTGCAGATAGGTTGGATTATGCTTGAAAGGTTGGATTATGCTTGAATTGTTGCATGCATGCTTGAATTGGTGCATTTTGGAGTTGAATTCATGTTGGAATTGTACATGCATGCTCATGTTGTTATGAAAGTCCATGTTTTCATCTTGTTTTCAAAGAATTGAGCTCAATTGAGCAAGATTTGAAGCTTAATTTTGGTTTAAACCTCATGCATTGCATGTTTGAAATTGTTCTTGAAATTGGGTTTGAAAAATGGTTTTAATTGACTCACCTTTGGGGCTTAAATTCATAAATCGGCTTTTGAAACTTGTTATACATTGTTTTGGGATGTATTTTCCAGAATTTGGGCCCAAGAGGTCGAGAATTGAGTTGAGAATGCTTGGTTTGAGCTTGGAAGGCAAATCTGGAAATTCTAGATTTGGCTTCTTCGCTCGAGCGAAGGATTCCTCGCTCGAGCGACCAACGTTTTCTCTGAGCCACGCTCGAGCGAAGGATTGGTAGCTCGAGCGTAAAAATCGAGCATCGATACTTTTCTTGTTTCATCGGACCGCTCGGCGAAGGATTGTGCGCTCGAGCGAAGCCTTTGATTTTGCAACCTCGCTCGAGCGAAGGAAGGCTCGCTCGAGCGAGACCACTATTTTCAGCAACTTTTGAAAAATGCCTTCCAACTGTATTTTTGCATCCTCATCCCATACTAGGCATCCTTAGGCCTAGTTTAAGGCATCTTAATGAGGATTTAGACATAGAACCACAGGAAATTTAGGGATTTAATTACCATCCTTCCCGACTGTGAAACTTAGTGTGTGTTCTACTTGTTTACTGTTTAGGGTTGGCTCTCGGGGACGCGCTCTAGCTGCTATTAGCCTAATCTCTGTGAGTAACGATTGTGTAAAGGTATGGTCCAAATGGTTATCTTTTGAATCTTGAGAAGCTGTTTATTGAGCGACCGATATTATTCTTGAATGAATGTATGTCACGTATTAGAAGCTGTATTGTGGCATCCTTAGCACTTCTGCTTATTCTTTATTCTGAGCTCTGTCGGTTCCTTATGGAACCATCTTTCTTGATTGATGGCCATCATTCTTGTTGGAGTCTGTTAAGACAGGTCCTTTGGACCCTCTTGTTTATAGGCTAATGGATGTACCACATATGGTGATTGGTGAAATCTTGAAAATCTTGTTTAATGGTGCTTTCATTCTTTGTAAGGACATTCATTCATAACCTCTTTAGGCATTATGTTATTCATTGGGCTTTAGCTCCTTTGTTTATATATATATGTAGGTTCTCGTGACGGGCCGGAGCTAGGGCGTGGGTAGGTCCCCAGTTTTGTCAAGCCGGCCTATGTGCCTCCTTTGCGAGGTTAGAGTTGCCATGCTATGGCTTGGGGTGTTTTGTGTCCCCATCGGTCTCCTTCTTGTTTTGTACTCTTGTATAGACTATCTCTTTTCTTGTCTTGTTGTCGAGGATTCGATCCGTCTTGAATGTTTGTAAATGATTGTATAGATTGTCTTGTTTTGAACTGTATGAATGCATGAAAAATGTTTTTGGCATCTGATTGTCACTGACTCTATGGACACTAGTTACTTCTTGTATTGGCTTCGCCGCCACATACTCTGTTTAAGCGTATTCTTGTTGTGGGCCTTGATAATCTCGGATTCTTGGCGATTCTGATGCTAAACCCATAGGGCCGGGTTTGGGTCGTGACAGAGTGGTATCAGAGCGATACTTAACCACGAGTTATACCGCACACACGTGTCCAGATGAGCTATAGGGTGTCCTAGAAAAGCAATTATGGCATCTCATTAACTTGAAAAGTGTGTGCTTATGAGTGACTGAAGTTATGTTAGAATGTTAAACTGTGTAATTGTACAACTGCTTATAATGATAACTGTTATAACTGCTTATAGTGAAATGGATAGCATAAACTTTGCAAATGAACTGAATCATCATCCTCTCGAGGCGAATGGCGGACTTGAACAAATGATGGGACTGATAATTGAAAGACTAGATCAACAACCGAACCAACAGCCCCCACCTCCTCCTCCTCCGGTGCAACCGGAACAAAATGTACAGAATGTGAATGCTAATGACGTGGACATTATTGCATTGACTCAGAAATTTAGCAAGATGAAACCGCCGTCCTTTCAGGGAGGCTTAGAACCGTTAAAGGCTGAAGCTTGGGTTCTTGAGACTGAGAAGTTGTTTGAGGTTTTTCCATGCTCGGAAGCAAATAAAGTATTGTTAGCTACCTTCACCTTGCAAGAAGAGGCCAGAAGGTGGTGGATGCTGGTTCGTGATACTAACGCTGTAGTGACATGGGCTCAGTTTAAGGAGTCCTTCTTTGAAAAATATTTCCCCCAGTGTATCAGGGACAGGAAAGTAACGGAGTTTGAACAACTGAGACATGGCAAAACGTCAGTTGCCGAGTATGAGAAGAAATTCACCGAACTTGCTAGATATGCACCACATATGGTGGACACCGAATATAAGAAGGCCAGAAGGTTTGAAGGAGGCCTTAGTGTTGCTATCTTGGATGAATCGTGTCTTGAAGTTCGCGACTTATGTAGGTGTTCTCGAGGGCATTGATGGCCGAGTCGAATATTGCGTGATGAAACAATCAAACACCAACAAGCGAGTGGCAAGGTAAAAGCGGGGTTTCAAATTCAAGAAAGGCAAGCATAACCCGACAACCAAGAAGCGAAATCTGGGTGACGACTAGCCCCCAAGGGAGTGGGTTTACTCCACCACTCCGTATGTGGCAATAAGCACAAAGGGTTTGCTACAGTTTACGGAGCTTGTTTGGTGTGGCAAGGTGGGCCACAATTAAAGATTGTCCTCTGCCCATAAGCGGTAGTAAAGTTGCACCAAGCGCTGTGACATCATTACAACACCAAAACCGAACCCCAAAGCTACCGAGAAAGAGCCTATGAGGCAGGGCCTAGTGTTCGCCCTAGTACCTGGAGACGTGCAAAACACTGAGACTGTTGTGTCAGGTATCCTCTCTATCTGTGCTCTAAATGCATATGTGTTGATTGATTCGGGGTCTACACATTTGTATGTATCGCATGCTTTTTCGCGTAAATTGAATAGACCCTTAGAACCCATGAACTATCTGCTAGCTGTATCATCACCTGTTGGGGGATCCATGACATGTGCATATGTGTATCCTGCCTGTGAGATTATTGTTAGGGATATGCATCTATTTATTGATTTACTGCCATTGAATATTGATCACCTTGATGTAATATTGGGGATGGATTGGTTACAAAAATATCATGCCACTATAGACTGTGTAACAAAACAAGTAGTTTTCCGTCACGGGTTTGCTGAATTTGTGTTTAATGGGGTGGAGTAGTACCTCCTCGTATCGATTTCTTCTGTGAAAAAGGTTAAGCCGATTAGAAAGGGTGTAAAGGATATCGTGTTACTGTTATGTCTCGCTAATAATGATGTCAAAGCGATGTGAATTGCATTCCTATAGTTAGAGAATTCCGGATGTATTTCGGATGATTTGCGAGGATTTGATTGTGAGGGACATTGAATTCTTGTGGATGTGATTAAAGTACCGATATCGAAAGCTGCTTACCGAATGGCCCCAACTGAACTGAAAGAACTGAAGGTACAACTGCAAGAACTGTTAGATAAAAAGTTCATCAGACCTAGTACTTCACCGTGGGGTGCACCTGTTTTGTTTGTAAAGAAGAAAGATGGCTCACTGAGACTGTGTATTGATTACCGCGAACTGAACAATGTCACTGTAAAGAATAAATATCCATTACCGCGTATTGATGATTTATTTGACCAGTTACAGGGTGCACAAGTGTTTTCCAAGATTGATCTTAGATCGGGGTATCACCAACTGAAAGTCAAACCGGAAGACATCGACAAAACTACTTTTAGAACGAGGTATGGCTATTATGAATTTTTAGTTATGCCGTTCGGAGTCACGAATGCCCCTGCTGCATTTATGGACCTCATGAACAGAATTTTTAAACCATACCTTGATGATTTCATTGTGGTATTCATTGATGACATATTGATCTATTCTAAGACTGTAGAAGAACATGAACATCACCTAAGACTTGCCCTGCAGACCTTAAGAGAATAGAAACTGTATGCTAAATTGTCTAAATGTGAATTTTGGCTTGATCATGTTATGTTTTTGAGGCATGTTGTTAGCAAAGATGGAATTTTTGTTGATCATGAAAATTGAGTGTAGTAAGCGGCCTAGACCAACAAATGTATGAAGTCAAAGCTTTTGGGTTTGGTGGATATTATAGAAGGTTTGTCAAAGACTTCTCCAAAATTGCCTTACCTTGACTCGATTGACTCGAGGGACACCGTTTGTTGGGTGACCAAAGGAATCGACATTTCAAATTGAAAACCCGACTTGTATTTGCACGGTTTGACTCTACCTTGAATGCGGATGGTTATCTTGTATTTAGTGATGCTTCTCATAAGGGCTTGGGGTGTGTTTTAATGAGAATGGGAGAGTTATTGCTTATGCTTCGGCAGTTGAGACCACATGAAAAGAACTACCGACCTATGACTTAGAACTTCTGCGATAGTATTTGCCTTTGAAAATTTGGCGTCACTATTTGTATGGAGCAACATGTGAAGTGTATCACGACCACAAGAGCACTGAAGTACTTTTTCACTCGAGAAGAAGCGAATATGAGACAACGGAGATGGCTGGAACTGATCAAAGATTATGACCTACAGATTCTGTACCATCCGGGAAAAGCCAACACCGTTGCCGATGCTTTGAGCTGAAAATCGATTGGGAACTTAGCCTGTTTGCTGACTGGACAAAAGGAGTTGCTTTGTGACCTTGAAAAGTCTGAAATTGAAATTGTTTTGAAAGAACAAGGTGGAACAATAGCTGTCATTACTGCTCAACCAGCATTGATTGAAGAAATTAAAGAAAAACAACAACTGGATGATTTCTTGAAAAAGGTTATTGAAGAAAGAGATTCTAAACCGAGACCGGGGTTCAAATTTGAGAACAATGTATTGAAATTTCAAGAAAGACTGTGTGTGCCAAATGACACTGAACTGAAAAGAAGAGTACTGCAAGAGGGCCACAATTCAAAATTGTCTATCCACCCGGGGAACATGAAAATGTACCAAGATCTGAAACAGAATTTTTGGTGGTCGGGAATGAAGAAGGAAATTGCCGACTTTGTGTCCAAATGTCTTCACTACCAACAAGTCAAAGCTGAATATCAACGACCCGCAGGCTTACTGCAACCCTTACCCATACCAGAGTGGAAATGGGAGCATATTACGATGGATTTCATCGTTGGATTACCTCGCTTCAGAAAAGGTATGGACTCTATTTGGGTTATTGTTGATAGATTGACTAAATCTGCACACTTCCTACCCGTCAAGACAATTTATAATGCGGACAAATTGGCTGTTATCTATATTGACGAAATTGTGAGATTGCATGGAGTGCCTGCATTTATTGTTTCTGACAGGGATTCGAGTATTGGAATGGCGCCTTTCGAGGCATTGTATGTCAGAAAGTGTAGATCTCCAATTTGCTGGGCGGAAGTTGGAGATGGGCCTTTGCTTGGGCCCGAGATTGTATATGAAACGACTGAAAAGATAAAAGCGTCTGACAAAAAGCGCATGAGTAAACGAGAAAGTTATCGGATATCGGATATCGAAAGAAGAGAGTATGAAGTGGGTGATCACGTTTTTGTGAAAATGACACCAATGAAAGGCCAGACTCGTTTTGGAGTCAAAGGCAAGTTAGCGCCAAGGTATGTCGGATCGTATCAGATTATTGAGAAAATCAATCCGGTGGCGTATCAAGTTGCACTTCCTCCTGAAATGGAGCATATGCATAACGTCTTCCACATTTTGATGTTGAGAGACTATCTCCGGGATCCTTTCCATGTGATTGAGCCTACTCAGATAGTGCTTAGTGATGACTACACTTACGAGGAACGGCCTATACAGATTGTGAACAGACGGATCAAGAAACTGAGAAACAAAGAGATCCCGCTGGTGAAAGTTGATTGGCAGAACCATGGTGGTGTGTATGCCACCAGGGAAAGGGAAGATGACATGGCTAAAAGATACCCGTAATCGTTTCCTTGAACCTGTTTTCTTCGGTGAAGGTAACTCGAGTTTAGAGGACTAAACTCCTTATAAGGAGGAGAGACTGTAACAACCCTCGCACTGATTATCGATAAACTACTGAATTAGTTCTCGATTCTCGCTAAACCGAATCGATAATGACCGATAATTGGATTAATCAAGTCTTGAATGGGTGATTAAAATCGAACTGAAATTGAATAAGTTTATCTATTGAATTGCACATTGCATCTGTTTGATTGATTGATTATCTGTTTGAGTTGGTGTGTTTAAACTGCTAATTGAAGGCCTTATCGGCGGTCGAATTAGGAATCGTTTCGTGTTTTGGAATCAGTAGAATATTTGTGATTTAATGGTATATTTACCTGAAAATTGATTAGGTATGATTAAATTAGATTAAATATTGATGAATTGCAAAGTTCGACTTAATTACCATATTACCACTCTTAGTGGGCCACTTAGAATATTATATTAGGCCTTATTACATGTTGATCAAAGCTTTCCCTTAGCCATTTTCTTGCATTCCAACCGACCAAACTAGAGAGAGTGAGGGATAAGAGAGAATTGGACTCAAAGTGTTGAAATTGCTAGAAGAACTTGAAGATTTGAGGCATAGATTGTATAATTGAGCTTGTCATCTTATAATTCAAGGTCTAAGGTATCATTCCATCTTTTTATTTTAGTGTTTGAGCTTAATCTTGCATGATTCATGCCCAATTAGAGAGCTAGGCCATGATTTAGTGCAAATAGGTTGGATTATGCTTGAAAGGTTGGATTATGCTTGAATTGTTGCATGCATGCTTGAATTGGTGCATTTTGGAGTTGAATTCATGTTGGAATTGTACATGCATGCTCATGTTGTTATGAAAGTCCATGTTTTCATCTTGTTTTCAAAGAATTGAGCTCAATTGAGCAAGGATTGAAGCTTAATTTTGGTTTAAACCTCATGCATTGCATGTTTGAAATTGTTCTTGAAATTGGGTTTGAAAAATGGTTTTAATTGACTCACCTTTGGGGCTTAAATTCATAAATTGGCTTTTGAAACTTGTTATACATTGTTTTGGGATGTATTTTCCAGAATTTGGGCCCAAGAGGTCGAGAATTGAGTTGAGAATGCTTGGTTTGAGCTTGGAAGGCAAATCTGGAAATTCTAGATTTGGCTTCTTCGCTCGAGCAAAGGATTCCTTGCTCGAGCGACCAACGTTTTCTCTGAGCCACGCTCGAGCGAAGGATTGGTGGCTCGAGCGTAAAAATCGAGCATCCAGTACTTTTACTGTTTCATCAGACCGCTTGAGCGAAGGATTGTTCGCTCGAGCGAAGCCTTTGATTTTGCAACCTCGCTCGAGCGAAGGAAGGCTCGCTCGAGCGAGATTCCTATTTTCAGCAACTTTTGAAAAATGCCTTCCAACTGTATTTTTGCATCCTCATCCCATCCTAGGCATCCTTAGGCCTAGTTTAAGGCATCTTAATGAGGATTTAGACATAGAACCACACCGAGGAAATTTAGGGATTTAATTACCATCCTTCCATCGTGAAACTTAGTGTGTGTTCTACTTGTTTCTTGCTTAGGGTTGGCTCTCGGGGACGCTCTAGGCGCTATTAGCCTAATCTCTGTGAGTAACGATTGTGTAAAGATATGTTCAAAATGGTTATCTTTTGAATCTTGGTAGGCTGTTTATTGAACTGATATTATTTACTGAATGAATGTATGTCCTGTATTCCGAACTGTATTGTGGCATCCTTAGCACTTACTGTTTATTGTTACTGTTACAGAGCTCTGTCGGTTCCCTTATGGAACCATACTGTTTACTGATTGATGGCCATCATTACTGTTGGGTCTGTTAAGACCCAGTCCTTTTGGACCTACTGTTTATAGGCTAATGGATGTACCACATATGACTGATTGACTGAAATACTGTTTAATGAACTGCTTTCATTACTGTAAGGACATTCATTCATAACCTCTTTACGCATTATGTTATTCACTGGGCTTTAGCTCACTGTTTATATATATATGTAGGTTCTCAGCAGCCAGACCGGAGCTAAGAGCGTGGGTCGGTCCCCAGTTTTGTCAAGCCAGCCTATGTGCCTCACTGCGAGGTTCCGAGTTGCCATGCTATGGCTTGGGGTGTTTTTGTGTCCCCATCGGTCTCCTTACTGTTTGTACCACTGTTTAGACTATCTCTTTTTCTTTGTCTTGTTGTCAAGGATTCGATCCCGTCTTGTTCGTAAATGATTGTATAGACTGTACTGTTCTGAACTGTATGAATGCATGAAAAATGTTTTTGGCATCTGATTGTCATGACTCTATGGACACTAGTTACTTACTGTATTGGCTTCCGCCAGCCCTCAGACTACATTTAATCGTATTCTTGTTCAGGGCTTTGGTAATCTCGGATTCTTGGCGATTCTGATGCTAAACCCATAGGGCCGGGTTTGGGTCGTGACACCATCTTCATAGGAACTACTTGCAGATTTTATCCTTTGACTTGGTATTGATCCTCTGGTTTTAGCATATGATTTCTAATTTGATTTTAACAAATATCTTTACTGGCTTTTATTTAATCTTTTCAAGGCACATCATCATCTCTTTTATCCCATGTTACTAGCATATTTGTCACGCTATGTCAGCATATTTGTCGATAGGAATAATAATAATAAAAATATATGGCTAAGATTACTTTTAAAAATAGTCGACGTACTTAATCGAATAAACTATAATTGAACTTGGTCATAATCAATAAAAAAATAAAATGTGATGTCAACATGGTGGTAAAGAAAGAGGAGAGAGCCGTGACTTCTAGAACTCTAGTGGCAGTTATGATAGAGAAAAAAAGAGAAATCATTGTGTGAAGAGATGGAAACCCTATATATATATATAGAGAGAGAGAGAGAGAGATGAGGAGACAAAAGTTTGAGATAGTATATACGAGATATATATACCTGGACTATTTTGGTTATTTTGAGAGAGTTTGTTCTTATGGTCATAACATTTCATGATCTGAACATTAATTTATAACATTTCAAGTTTATTATATAATATATATATTATTAATAATAAAATTTAGGTAATTCGAGCAGTGAGTGTAACGCCCAAAAAAAAAAAAAAAATGCAATTAATCCAACTCATAAGAGAATTGAGTATAATAGAAATGGTATGCGTTCATTTATTAGAGTTCGTATTACAAAAGATAACACATGCAATATACGTTCATAAATGTTCATCCTGAATCTTTAGTATGTAATACCAGTTAATAATCAATAAAATAAATGCCTTATGGGCTTACATCTTTCCATGACATTGCTTGGTTACAGCAAAATGAAGAGTCTAACTCAATGCAACTTAGACTTGGCTATACAAAATAAACAAAATAAAAGGAAGCTCTTGCTCCAAGTCTCCCCAAACTACTGTCTCAGCGGAGGCATGTCTCCAACACCTGAAAATGGTTCCCAAGTAGGGTGAGCCAAAGCCCAGTAAAAAGATACTAACACAATATATGAGAATTAACAAGATATAAGTATGATGCACATGTTCATTGTCCTACGACAAAATCTTTATAACTCTTTCGAAAACCATGTTATGCTGAACTTGCATCTTAATTCATTCATTTTGGTTCAATAGGTACATCTACTGTATTTAACCCATCAACAGAGATTAAACTTCACAAGTTTCCAACAGATAAAATCATTATACAAATACATTTACTTCTATTTGCCATTTTACAAAAATGTCGTCCACGAGAATCGGCACCTTTATATACAAATGGTTTTCGGGACTTTCACCTTAGACACACAGGCCCACTTAGTTCAATGGAGTCCATCCCCTTTCTTCTTCTCAAAACATGGAGTACATCCCCTTTCTCCTTCCAAATACCATACATATACAATGTATATCAGTTATAATCATATTCAATGATAATGGTTAAGGGATTAGTTTCAATTCGCCTAACCCATATGCAATGTCTATAATAATCATGACTATCCTCTACCAATAGCCAAAAAACAGATATTTCTAAATAGATATACAATCTCTATAACAGATAAATCATCAAATTTCCATAGGTGAGTGATTAAACAAATCCAACAACACCATTCATGTATCTATCCTCCCCATTTCACATTTTCCATACCAATTTCATTATTTATACAAAATACTTATTCAAGACATTTTAGGGCAAAGCTCCTCATTTTCCAAACATTAACCCAAAGGCCAAAATTAACTATTTTAACACAAGATGACCTCATATCCAAACCCCATAATCATTTATATGACACCCACATAGAAACACCTCTTTTCAAACTTGAACCCAAACCCTAGGTTTGCTTAAAACACCCCAAAATCTCACAATCTTCACTCAACGACCTATAACCAAGTTCAAACTCATATTAAGGTGTAGAGAGTCCCTACCTCAAGTGTAGAAGCCCAAAGGAGAAGTCGAGAAACCTCAAAGATGACCAAACCTAACTTTCGGATCAAATGGGAGCCCACAGAATGCTCTATTTTTTTTTTATCAAAGAGAATAGGGTAGAGAGATCCCTAGATCTAAGTGTATTTGTAAAGAGAAGTTGGATTTTATAGAGAGAGAGAGAGAGAGAGAGAGAGAGAGCTGGTCTAGGGTTCTTGAGTGAAAAGAGATCAAAAGCGATGTAAAAAGGTGCTGCTACGAATTGATATACGCGAATGTAGACACCCTATTTTTGATGGCCCTTACGAGTTGGACGCCATCGTATGCACACCCAATGATGAGTTTATATGCTCGCTCAGTGCTCGAAGTCCTCAGCGAAATGCCATAGCTCTGAGCCCTTTCAACCCCATACCCCTGTTGTCCCATTCTTGGATCAGGCCTTGGTCCTTCTAGCTTGCAGCTCCTGGTGGCTTGCCGGCCACCCTTATGGGCTGTCGGCCATCACTTTTGGGCTGCCGGCATCTGATGTGGCTTGCCGGCCACCAGTTTCTTTTGCAGATATTTTGTGCCTGCTGTTTACACAGATGCATGCATTTTCACCCACATGTAGGGCTGGATATCCTTGTAGAGAATTCAAGTTTTCTATATATAGAAGACCCTTCTCTCATGTTTTAAGGTTAAAAAATTTTGAGATAAAATTTTTTCCTCTCTCTACAACTCTCTCTCTCTAGCAAATCTCTACACTTTTGCCTACAAATCCTTAGCCTTTGCTTATACACCCTTAACCAAATCTTCTCATCTTTGAGTTGAGGACCTTTTGAGCTTGGTTTAAGCTCTTGAGGGTGCTGTTTGCTTAGTTTTGTTGCTTGAATTGCTTTTTCTCTTCAAGAGGTATAAGGCTTTGTCTCTTTACTTGCTTTTTCTACTATTATTCTTGCTATTTTTTTAACTAATTTTGGGCTATAAAAATTCTATATTTTTGGGCTGAAACTTGGTTTCTAAGGCCATTAAAGGTTGAGGGGGTGTTCTACCATTCTTTATACCTTGTTTTGGAGGCCTTTGCTCTTGTGTTTCCCACCCTTCTTCTATCTTTTTCTAAGCTTTTAAACACAGATTTTCAGAGTTATTTCAGCGGCCAAAATCATGTTTTGTAGTCCAAATTTGGAGGGGTTAGCCTCCCCTCTCTGTGTCTTGCTTACTAGCCTAATTTGTGTCATGTTTTAGCATATTAATCTAGCTATTTTTAGCTCAATTCCAGCATGTTTCAGGACTGTATTAGACCTATTTTAGCACTGTTTTTGAGTGTTAGTTTCATTCGAGCTTTGTTTTGCATGCTTATAGTGTAATTGTCCTCACGAGCTTAGTGTTTTAGGCCTTAAACATCATCTTATTTGAGTTGATAGTCTTTATTTATGCTTTTCTCAATCATTTTTAGCACTAATAATCTCTGCAACCTCCCTCATTTCTTGGCTTTTTGTTTTGTTTTGAAAGTGGTTCAAACAATTTGTTTGTTTAAAGCATGAGATTGAGATGTCATGCTTAATGGTTTAATTCCTTAGGGGGTTCATTACCAACGGTATGATGTCTCTTTCATGCCTAAAACAACTTTTGGTTTGAGCCATCTTTCCATTAGAGGACTTAAACTCACCATTTGGACTCAATTCATTAAAGAATAGATGGTGATTAAAATGGAGTAATTAAACTTGAGGCTAAAATGGTACAAGATAATAATTTGGTTGTGTTCAATCGGACATTAATTGAACACACGAAAACTTGAACCATTTCATACTCATTAGTGATGAAATGATTCAAGGTTCCAAGGTCACTACTTCCCTTGATCTTTCATGATAGAGAGGTGGTATAAGTCTTGTTTTGTTGCATTTATTGAACTTGCACACTTGGTTTCATGAGCCATCATGCAATGAAATTGCATCCATTGATGGTTTGTGAACCAAACTTGTTACTCCTTTGATTTATTCATGAAAATGAGGGGTTAGTGGTGCAAATAAACCCTTGAAATACCCTGTATATGCTCTGTTTGTCCTCTGTTGCAGCAAGGAGAACTGGACAGTAGTGGCCGGTAGGCCACTTTCCACGGAGATAGCCGGCAGACCACCTTTGATGGGTGGGCGACCATCACTGGTGGCTGGCAACCTTCATCACTGGCCGGCTGGCCACTGATGTAAAATTTGGCAGTGTGTTCTTCAGGTAGAGCAAAGTTATTCTGGAAGTAGGCAACAACGTTGGTGTTCTATTATGCAAAAGAGGCTCTCCACAAGTAAAACCGTGGCTTTTCGGGTGGAAACCGATCACATGCATGAGTATCCCTCGCATTCCGAGCTTATTTAAAGTTTAAATATTTAGAATAAATAATTGTTGTAATTAATTAGTTGTAGCTAATTAATTTTATAAAGTGTTGTATTTAATTAGTTAGTTTAACTAGTTATTCAATTTCTTTTTGTAATTAGTTAATTAACTAGAATAGTTAGTTGATTCATTTGTCGTAATAATTAGTTAAGTAGTTTAGCTAGTTATTTATTTCGGTCTGTAATAGTTAGTTTAATTAGCTTAGCTTAATTAGTTAGCTAGTTTATTCATTCCTTTGTGAGAGCGCAATATAATAATGTGTATGTCTTCCAACCCCACATCTTTCTCCCTTTTATTTACTAGCTTATGATGGTTAGTTTAGGGACATCACGTTTTGTTTAGCATACTTCATGCTTGCATCCACTGTATTGCATACACCAAGACTCGGTTCATTATTCTAACTTGCATTGTTAGTTTAATAATTCTTTGCATATGTGTTTAGACTGCATGCTATCAAATTGATTCATATTCCATATTAGTAGTCGAGCCTAGTAATTGCATATCGCATGTGTTGCATTAGTCATATTGCATAGTTAGGAACCATGCATTTTTCTAACTCATTTCTCTTTTTGGCTTGGAGTACTAGGTGAGGGTTTACTTCGCTTTAGCATATTGCACGAATGTGATTGTTGCCATGTTTAGTATGCTTGCCATGAGGCTAAATGCTTAAATGATAAATTGCTTGAATGCTTGTGGTTGAAGGCTTGTTGCTTGAATTGAAATAATTTGAGTAATGTTCATATGTGATCATTTTTTCAAGTGGTACATATTTGAAACAATTTTCAAAACAAACATGAATCAAGTGTTCTAATTCTTGCAAGTAGTCTATACTTGTGTGTGTGCGCATCACATAACAATGCTAACCTAATCAATCGAAACAAGAGTATATAATGTATATAAAAATCATATCATGATTAGTAGAGGCCAATCTTTGATCGAGCGAACGGGGGTGCTCAAATGTATTCATGGCCTTCCCCTCTCATACCTAAGTTCCCGAGCTGAGACAATCTTGGTGATGACGGATGCGTGGCCTTTAGCACGATTCATGGGTTTCCTAAATTTTTCAAAAATAAAATATTTAGGTGGCCACTCTGTATTTGGCAAAACAGTCCATTTTTTTGGCAATTTGATTCAAAATTGATTTTCCAAAATATTTGCCGGATTTGGACTCTTTGGTGTTTATCAATTTCGCATTGCACTTGTGGAATCAAATTCAGAACCACGGGAGTCTGAACTGTAGGGCTTATTTCAACTTCCGAAAGGGGGTGCGAAAAAGCCAAGCTACAGTTCCTGGTGACTCTGTTGGGGGAAATTAGAGAACTTGACTCGAAATTCATGATAAGAGATTTTATCTACACTTATATGTTTTTTTGCATTGCATTTGCATTGGTACATTTAAGTCACTGTGTTTGCCATTTGCTATTCCTAGACAGTTTGTTGGAGGCTTGCCTAAAAGCTTGCCAAAAGACTGACCGGTCACGGGCTCTGCCATTATGGGAACACAACCTTTGGATCTGAACTACCGCTGTACCGCTTGATCCTCCTTTCACTTCTCGGTGTTCGGCGCGAGAGGTATATTAGGTAGTCTTGGAGGTACCCTTTTTGACCATTTGGCCTAGTTGCATATTGAAAACCGTATAGACTGTTCTACACTAGGATATGATGCTTACCCAAATGCAGGATTGCGTGAAACCACTTTGTTTGAATAGTGAACCCTAGTTTCCGACAAAACTAAGACAGGGTAACCCTACCCCCTCATAGGGGTGTGTAGACACCCCATTTTTGACCGTCCTCAAGACTTGGACGTCACCATTGGGACAGTCGGTGATTATCCATGTTCGTGTTCGTTTGGAGTTCCCGGAGTTCTCGGCTGTGCGCGCCTTGCCTCAGGACCTCCGAACTCGACCGTTTGTGTTTGGTTTTGCACCAAACACTTGTGTTTGCCTTGGAAGGGCACGGAATGCTTTGTGAGGCATCCCCACACACCACCGGCTGGGGCTAGAGGCCATCGGCTGGCTAGAGTTGCCACCGGCACTTTATTGTGCCGACCGGCACCTTTTTGTGCCGACCGGCACTAAATTTTGTCGAAGTGACATTTTATGCCGGCCGGACACTGTGCACTTGCTTTCTGAGATATTTTCAGACAGCTGTGTGCAATTGTCTTCCCCTCCATACACGTGTATGGAGGGATGAGCTTGCTTAGTGGCTAAGCTTGTAAGCTTTTGGCCTATAAGAGGGAAAGCTCTTCCCTTTGCTCAAGGGGTTGGCTTCTTGAGAGACTTAACCATTGTTAGAGAGAGCCAAGGTCTGGTTTTAGGTTAGAATAGTTGTATCTATCCTATCTCTCTCTTTCCTTGCTTGTTTAGTACACTAGGTGCTTTAGTTCACACTATTGCACTAAAACACCTAGTGTCCCACCTTCTCCTTGCAACTGAGGTTCTAAGGGCTGGTTCTTGGAGTTCTTGACTGATTTTGAGCTCAAGGAAGCATCAACCACAACCTTTGTGAAGGGGACCATCAAGGGTAAGAAACTAACTTTATTTACCCCATTTTTGCATTCCATTTTTACCTAGTTTAAAACAGTTTTTGTGCTTAGTGATTAACACATAAAATCTCTGTTTTTAAGTCCTCTTTATTGTTCATTAAGAGTGTTGTAAGGTTTGGGGAAGTTTGACCCCCCCTTTAGGCTTTGAAAAGGCCCCATTTTGTGCTATTTTGGAGAGATCCGAGATTTTGGTGATAGGATCTCTTCACCACTGAAATCTTGAGGGATTTCAGTGGTGAAGAGCATGCCTTGAAGTCTAAAGAAGGAGAGGGTCACCCCCTCTCCTTGATGTCCTTGAAAAGGACAAATTTTGCTTCCTTAAGGAGCTTCATGTTTGAGTGTGTGTTGAGCATGTTTGGCTTGTTTTCCATGCTTATATTACTATGATATAACATGTTTTCAAGTTGGTTTTGGTCTCCTATGCATGCTTAACATAGTTGCCTTGTAATGCCTCTTGTTGCCTTAACATGTCTAGGAAGTGTGTCCCTATTTCTAGCATGTTTTAGACTTGAGTTTGTGAAGCTTGTATGCTTATTTTGCTATGGTTTAGCTCTGTCCATGGTCGTTTGAGTCAATCTTGACATGCTTTGTATAGCCCCTTTGTATTGTAGCTTGTATGCTTCAAGTATGTGCATGTGTAGGATGCATTGCCTCCATGTTTTCAAGGGTTTGGAACCCTCTTACATGCTATTTCAGACCTTATAAGGTGCTTGTATCCTTGCCTTAGTGGTCTTGTTAATGCTTTAGGAACATGTGTTGTATGCCCCTTGTTTTGACTTCAATGCACGCCTTTGATTTAATGACTCTTAGATGCCATCTAAGTAGCCATTTGGCTTTGTTTTGACATGCTAGAAATCTGTTTTGGGTCGATCAATGCATGCCATAATTGCTTTGTCTTGGTTTGGTTCAAACCCCCATTGACTAGCCTTAAGCCTAGGCCATTTGCATGCTTTGTTTGGCATGCTTCATTGCATGATTTGGCATCATGTTTAACTTAAATTTCAGAGCTTTAAGTGCATACTAGTTGCCCATGTTTGGCCTCTTTAAGTGTGCATGAGAGTTGCTTTTATATGCCTAAGTCTTGAGCCTTAACACTTGCATGTGTGTGTGTGCATTTGGTCTCATTTTCTAGGCACTTTGGCCACTGATTTTAGGCCCATTTTGAGTTGCCTAATTCATGTATAAGTCCATCCCTCTTGTGGTTTGCATGCTTGCATTATATGCTTGTTTGTATACTTGCATAGACACATGACATTGTACATCTTGCATGCCTAGATGACATGCTTAGGTTTGCACCACATTGACATGCATGCCAAGCCTCTTGAAGTGAGTTTGATAGAGGTTTGGCACCCTTTTGTGCCTATATGTTTTGAATGCATTTGAAAGTGAAGTTGCACTCTTGGTTCTTAGGGCCATCATGCATGGAAATGCGCGATTGGTGGTCCGGGAATCGAGGCACATGCCCTCTTGAGTCCACAGCATGATGTGGGATGTGTTTGGTGCATATATGCTTTGAATTACATTGCCATGCATAGTTTGTCCTCTGCTGCTGTGAGTTGCAGGATCTGCAGAACATTCTGTGCCGACCGGCACTTTTTAGTGCCGACCGGCAGTTCATCCCCAGCCGATGGATTCAATTCAGTGCCGATGGCCAAACCCTTCAGTCGGTGGAAATTCTGTGCAGCCGGTGATGATCTCCAGTACCAAAGAAAGTGTTTCTAGGACTTTGGTAATTTTCAGAGTTGGATAGCAGAAGAAACAGAGGCATACTTGCATGGTAGTGCGATTCCGAGCGAATCCCGGGCGTGCGCTGCAGTTAGCCCTCATCCCGAGGCATTTAATGCTTAATTAGATTAATTATTTAACTTAATTAATTTAGTTGATTTGTAATATTTAATTAGCTAGTTTAGTTAATTATTTATTCGATCTGTATTATTATTTTGGTCCCTCCGAGTGAGGGCGCAATTGTAATAAGTGTGGGTGAGTGTGTGTATGTCTTCCAACCCCCACTTCTTTCTTCCCTTTTATTTACCTGCTTACGATGGTAGATTAGGGCACTTTTATTTTAGCATACCTTATGCAATGCATGCGTGCATCCATCCATTTGTTTACACGCATCGGGCTCGGCACATCATACAAACTGCATTGTATTTCAATTCCAAATTGAATACGTGTTATTTGTAGCATTCCACATGCCATGTCTAGGATAGCCGAGCCTGTCTAGATTGCATCTTCGCCTGTGTTGCATTAGCCATTTAACATGAACTAGGTCATGCATGTTTGCTAACTAGTTTCTTGTTTTGGCACGGAGTACGATGTAAGTTTTATGCTTTAGCATATCGCATGCGTGTGAATGTTAACATGACAGTATGCCTGCCATGCGGCTAAGTGCTTATGTGATAAACTGCTTGAAATGCCTGTGGGTGGAGGTTAGATTGCCTGAGTTGGAACAACTCATTAAAAATCCGTATTTTAGCCTACTTGCGAGTAGCAAAACCTAACACGTTTTTTCAAGACAAAACGGATATGCAATATTTATTTCCAAATTAGGCGATCCAGTCTATACTTGTTTGCTGCGCGCATAACATAGTAATTCTAGGTTAATAATTGGAACAAGAGCATGTAATGTTTTCAAAAACGGATATCACGGTTAGTAGAGGCCGGTCTTCGGACCAGGCGAAAGGGGGTGCTCATAGCTGACCTTCCCCGATCGTACCCAAGCTCCCGAGCCAAGACCACTTTGGTGATGACGGACATGTGGCCTTCGGCACCGAGTCAGGGTTTCCTAAATTTCCCATTTTAAAATATTTAGGTGGCGACTCTGTAATCTGGCAAAGCAGTCCATGTTTGGCACTACTTTCAAAAATCTGTTTTCTCAAACGATTTGCCGGATTTGGACTCTTTGGTTCAGATTTAGAACCGTGACTCAAATTGAGTCCGAACTGTAGAGTGAAGCCCACGGGCACGTCTACAGTTTCTGGCGACTCTGCTGGGGATTTTAGAGAGCTTGACTCGAACTCGTGATATCCTGTTTTGACTACACTTATGTGTTTCTTTGCATTGCATGTGCATTGGTGCGCCTAGGACACCGTGTTGGTCATCTGCTATTCTGGCGGTTTCTCGGAGGCTTGTCTTGTCAAGGCATGTCCATAAGGTTGACGGTTCGGCTCTGCCAAGATGGGAACACAAACCGGTTTCTTGGGGCACCTTTTCGACCCTTCGACCTAGTGCATATACGGTCCCATAGTGACCATTCCAAATTAGGACAGGTTGCTCACCCGATGTTAGGTTGTTTGAAGCCGCTGCGTGCGTAGTGAAACCCTAGCTCCTGACAAAATAGGACAGGGAAACCCTACCCCAACATAGGGGTGTATTGGCTCTCATTTACTTGCTATGTGCTTTTAGAGTGTATCTCTACAGGTAATGCACATACCAATTTGCAAGTCTCGAACGCCCGAGGGCATCAAGACGATGTTTTGAGAATCAGTTATATCTGCGGGTATCAGATTCAGATTTGGGACAGTGACTTCGGGGAACAGTGTTCAGTAGTAGAATGCAGTTGTTCGACTACACCCGTGTTTGATCTGTTTGGGGCTGAAATACTGCTTGTTTTCCGTTTCAGTTTAGAGATTCAGAGAGTTAAGTCAGAACGGCTAGTATCTTCTCCTTGCTGAGGCAGGACCGAACATGATGCAGAACTCAGAAGAGATTGTGGTCATGACAGCCGCGTTGAGTCAGGAAACCACCCCACAAGATGAGGCTACTGTTGACATGCCGCACCCGCCTAGGTCGCCCGCTGCACACAAAATCTGGACCCCCCAGTTCTATCAGGCTCGCGAGCCCACTACATTCGAGTTAATGGGGATAATAGGCGATCTCCAGAGGTCCGTGGCGGATCTCGGTTACGGAATGTCAACCTCGCCACCGGTTGCACCATATGCTGGAAATTTCGAACCCAGAGCCCCGTCTTGGGGCGGATCGTGATCGAGCTCAATCAGTCGGAGATGACCTCCACCCACAACAGTGATGTACCAGTACCGACCCAAACCTCTCATCAGGCTGAGGCCAGAGGCAAAGACAAAGTAAAGGAAGATGCCGACCCCGTGGAACAACTGCTGTGGGCAGTCCAGGCTTTGAAAGCCGGGGAAATGAGCAAACAACAGGTATCCGCGATTGTAACCAAAATTGTGGATGATGTTTTCCCCACTCACTTTGAGGGCGATTCGATCAATCGAGAATCGGGACAGGCCCCGTCATGCCAAGACAGTTCTTCCCGCTCCCAGCCTTGCATTTGGGAAGAATCAGAAATCTAAGGCCGCACCCGCTGACCCGTTCGCTAGTGCATCTAGCAAGAGCGTTCAGGCTCCAAAGTACCTGCCCCGAGGGCGCAGGGCCTTCCATCCTCTTTACATGCCTTTGTCTAGGGCACTCCTGATCTTGACCAAAAAGGGGCATCTTACACCCCTCGATCCTAAGCCACTCCCCAAACCCCTTCCGAGCCATGATGCCACTTTCGATCTTGGCGTACCATCAACGATCCGCCATGCTACCGACAATTGTTTCCGCGCCGACATGAAGTCTGATTTGATTGATAACAAGGTCATCCTCCGCCTACCTCGGCCGTCGGTCACTCTGAGTTCTTGGATTGTGAGGACACAGATACCGAGGACACCGATACTGCGAGTATGTAATTGGGATTCAACCGCCTGCGGGCAATATCTGGTACATTTTTGGATATGGCGTTTGGCGCGCATTTTTTAGCATCCGCCGATGCCGGTTTTGTAAAACCTGACTTGGGTGTCGAGTCAGTCTTTTGATTTGTCTTGAGTCTGTCTCATTGTTTTGAGTCAGTCCTTTTGTTTAAGGGTCTGTCTAATTGTAATGAGTCAGTCCCTCTTATATAGAATACCAGGTGGCTTCGGGGTTGTTGCCTCAAGCACCGTTTTGTTTTGTAATTACTTCTTTTGCTTTCTCTTTGGGTCTGCCTCTGCTGGAGCCAATTTACATCCGGGGAAATCTGAACAAAACAGCCGTGGCTACCGTGTTTCCATATTTATTGATCATGTTGGGCTAGTTGTGCCAGAGAATTCGAATGGGGTGACAGTGCATTCCACCTGCTCTTTTGTGCCTTAAAAATCATTGCAATGACCTAAGTTTTTCAAAACCTTTTTGAATACTGCGGTGAAAAACGAAGAGGAAGGAATTCCTTGGGATTTGCAAAAATTTGATCGATTGAGAGAAAGAGAGGCATGCTAAGCCCTTAATGATTCAAATCATGCTAGTCAGCGTAATCTTGAGAAGGACCACTGGTTTAATCGGTGGTTCCACATCTTGTCTTGCACGAGCGATTAATCGCCTCCTTAAAACTTTCAAAAACAAATGTTTTGCTTGATCTGCGAAGACCTGTGCGGAATCGCTCTTGAGATTGCGCAACTTAGGATCGCTCTCAATCTTGAGATTCGACCCTTCATTTTCCAAACCTTGGACCGGCATCCAGAATTTAGTTATTAATGCAAGGCCTGTGAAGCCAGACTCGAAGCAGCCCTCGATCAAGAGGCACCGAAATCCGAGCAAAAGATTAGACTTCACCAAAAGAAGTTTGCAAAGCAACCATGATGGAATCTCTGCGAAACCTTGCAACCGTCTTTCTCCCGGAAAAGGGGAGGCGTCAATCCCAAAACCATTTGGCATGGATTTGTTATACTTTTACCCTTTGAGAGGCTCGCTGGGTCGAAAACCCGGAAGGGCTACCCAGGCAAAAGTTAGAGCAAGCAAAAAATACATACAAAAAAAAGATATATACGAAAAGAAGAGAAAAAAAGAAAAGAAAAAGAAGCTCGCAAGGTCGAAAACCCGCATCGGGCGCCTTGGCAAAAGTTAGAGCCTAAAAGAAAAAGAAAAAAATGAAAAAATGAAAAAGAATTGAAAAGAAAGAAGAATAAAGCTCGCAAGGTCGAAAACCTGCAATAGGCGCCTTGGCAAAAATTAGAGCATAAAAAGGAGAGATTAAATACCCGAGTGTACCTTAACCCCGAACGACGTAAGGCTTGATTCCCATGTTTGGGATACGTAGGCAACTTCATCTTGAAGTCCAGCCCTTAACACTTTCATAGCGTCTCAGTCCATGTAATGGTTTTGATCACCTGTGCCTTCTTAGAATCGATGTCTCGGTTGCAATGACTGGAACTACGTGATCAACTTCCTCCTAGAACCCAGCCACCAACGCCTTCAAGGTGACTATGTCCATATATTGTTTGTGGCCATCTTCATCCTCTCCGTGCCCGAGAGCCTGGTCGAGATCAATCGTTGACGAGCATGCTGCGGCATTGTCCAAACAAGGGGCAACTTTCCGTTGCCTCGCATTGCCATAAAGATCACCCTGAGTTGCCGCCTAAACTAGGGGCAACTTTCCGTTGCCATGCGCCCCTTCAAGCAAGGGGCAATTTTCCCAAATTGCCTCCGATCCGAGGTTGCGTATCTCGAGGGTAGGTTCTGTGCTTGTTGAGCATTGACCGTTTGCGAAAATAGTTTTTGAAAATTTTTACTAAGGTTGACTATTTTCTCGAAAACAATTCCATTTTCCAAAATCGGGCCATGTCTGGACCCAAAAGGAAAAACTTTCAGTGCTTGCAACCTGACTTGCATGATTTTGAAATCAAAAATTGCCCAAGCACGCTAATCTGGCGTTCATTTTGATCAAAACTGTTTTAGAAAGAAAACAAAGAATGGTCAGAGTAATGAACTAGGGGCACGATCGAGTCGGTGTTCTGTCTCTTCCTTGTCATCAATGCACTTTCGCGAAAAGGCACCCTATTTACGGAAGGAATAGCTTGAGCTAGCTATATCGACACGAATCCCCGCTTTCTATCCATCTATCAACGACCCAGGGGAGGGATATAAAATGAGAGATTAAAGAATAGAGAGGTGTGAGTTGAGAGAAAAGTGAGAAAAGGGTTTTTAGAGAAAAAAAAAACCGAGCTGAAGGGCGGCGGCGTGAGAATCACACAAATCGAAAGGGTGGGAAACTTGCCCGGAAGAATTGGCTCCTCAAGGTCTTTTGTTTTCAAACACGTCCGTGTCGTGTCTTTTGGTTTATTAGTCCCAACTTCGGTTTTGAGTCTTTTCGAGTATGTCTCGTTGTGTTTAGGTCGTGAGCCTTTTACTTTCTGCACTTGAGTTCTCCGTGATTGTCGGTTGTAGGCTCGATACCTGGTTAAAAACCTCTCTTTACCTCAAAATCGTACGTGCTTAGAATGCCATGCCATTCTCTACATCCATCTTGAGATAAGAGAAGAAATGGAAAATTTGGGACATCCGAGTGTGTTTCAATTTGGTCGATTCACTTTGCCGTGATCCGGATTGTCGATTAGGACATTTGTTCAAAGTTTCTTGTGTGTAGAATAAAATCTTGAGTTGTGGCTGTATGCGAGAATGATCCCCTGAGAATGCGGGCTAATTGCCAAGTTTGAGCGATGATTTATGCAGGTTGCTTCTTTGTTAGTTGGTTGGTTATCCGAGTATTCTGATTGCAAATGCTCCATTTTGGACAACAAATCAAATTTCATTTGCATTGAGGTGTAATATGATGCAATGTAGTGCAAAGTAGGAGATATGTAAACATAATACTTTTCAGATAAAAAGTTCGTTTTATATAATCTCTTTCAAAGTACAAACTTTTGAAGAAAGCAAAAACACACTGTGGCGATACATAATACTCTATCTATCAAAAAAGAAAAGTACAAGAAAAGAAATAAAAGAAAAAGCGACAAAATCATCATCATCGTGAGGCCTCATGCCTAAGGGTCAGTCCTCGCCCTCTTCCGGGGCAGAAGCACAAAAGCATCGTCGGAGCCGTCACTGTCAGAGCCCGAGCCCGAGCTATCCCCGGCCTCCTCCGCAAATGACTCAGTCCCCGCCTCCGACTCACCGTCTCCTGGAACTGGAGCTCGTGAGCTGCTCCCCACATGACCACGTCCCCCTCTGGTACGAGGGAATATCCTGCCATCCCGGGTGGAAAGGGGAGGCCCAGCTGGAGCAGCACCACCCACTGGAGGGATCGGGAAAGGAGGCTGAAAATACAAAGAGCAAACACATCAGAAAGCTGTGAACAGTTTATCAATATGAGCGATGTATGAGTCTGATGTGTGAATGCCGTGAGCAGTTTATCGATGTAGAATCACGATGTATGAGTACAGTGTGTGAATGCCGTGGCGGTTTATCGGTCAAGAATCACGGTGTATAAATCTGATGTATGGAGGCCGTGAGTAGTTTATCAGATTTTTGTGCAATATGGCAGATTTTGCGAAGCAGTATGATTTGAGGCGTAGTCGATAGAACATACCGGCAAAGCCGTAGGCGGCCAAAGCGTCGAGTCATTGCGGCATCCCCATCGAGGCATTGACTCCTGGTAGCGGGTATACTCGGAGGAAGCACTGCAAAAGTATTAAATACATCGATGATACGTGGGATATCTGAATGGCGAAATGAAATAACAATGCAAGATCTTGAAATAAAGTAATACATCTGGGAGCAAGTCAGGAATACCGGCCGACTCATGATCGGGGGAGAAGCAAAGGGATCTGGTAGGTCTCCCACTCGCCTGTGAAGTCAACATGGTAGGCGAGGCGGGCCAGGCCCGTCCCTCGCCCCCTCTGCACTCCCCTCCTGCCGCGAGCCCGAGCCCTCTGTGATGGCCCCGCTCCTGCTCCCACCTCTGCCCGGGCTGGCGCTTGCTGCCCTCCTTGGATCACTCGGGAGCCCCTGCCCAAAGGCCGCTTCAAGAAGGTCTGGACGTACTCTGAGTAGTCGCCCTCGCCCTGTCGGCATCTCGTCCACGGCCCAGCCAAGGGTGTAGTCCTCCATCTGCTGGAAGCTGTATCCCTCAGTCTCTCTCATACGTTCGGGAGGATGGATCGGGACTATCTGCTCACGGCAACCCTAAGTGCAGCGTGTAAACGCTCACCCAGTACTAGGCAAACCAATTTGGGCCCTCCAGAGAATCCGATGGCCGAGGTCTCGATGGCACCGGCATCCCGATCCCGTATCACCGCTGGTAGTGGAGCCCACGGCTGCCAGGTGACCTGAAATGAAATACAGTTGATTATCTACTGATGCAGAAATATACGCTTGAAAGCGAAGTTTAAGCGGACTGTAAGTAAAACATACCTCGGTGGGGGTGATGGTGTCGAAGAAACGGCGGAAGAAGCTAAAAGTGTCCCGGGGCCTCCGGACGCATCGCCCGTCGTAACGGCGAGAGAAGGGGACGACCAGAGGGGTCTCCGTCTCGTCTTGGCTCTAGCACAGGGAAGTAGGCGTACACCCACGGTACCAAGCAGCGTCGATATGATTATCGAAGCGAATCTGAGAACAAAGCGAAATAGCGAGCCGTGTGTTGTGTATTGTGTTGTGCAGTGAGCGATTAATGCGGTCGATATAAAGCGAAGTATGTGTGTGCCGTGTATTGCGATGTCTGATAATTATAAGCGACTACGATGTGTTGATGTCTGAATCTGAAAATCTGAGCGAAATGTAAAAGCGAGAGAAGACGTACCTCGGGCTCGCCAATAGCCTCTAGTGGTATCCTTGCCACGAGTGAGCTCAAATAACCGTAAAGGGTGGCCATAGTCGCGCCTCCCAAGTCATACCGCACAATCCTCTCGACGTCCACCAAAGGCGCTAAGCAAGCGAGAGCCTTGTGTTTGCCGGTCGGCAAGCAGGGGTGGTCCCAGCAAAAACATGAAAGCAGCGCGCATATCTCTGGCGGCCTCTGGGTCATCGGGCTGCGTCCACGGCATAGTCCGCTCAGCGTACCTCGAACCAGGAGTAGCGAACGAACCCTGGACGAACAGGTGGCGGCGCCTCGCCGAGCAACTGAACCTGAGCGGCAATCCACTCGTCCATGTCTGTATCGAAGGGGATCAGATCACCCCCCACCCCGATGCCGGTGAGCATCGAGAAGTCGTAAGGGGTCATCGTCATGTCCCCGGTTGCTGATAAATGAAAAGAATCGGTGGTGTCCCACCACCTCTCTGCCAGAGCGGCAAGAAGAGGGCTGCAAGCGAAAGCACGGAGAGTCCCTGCGGAAGGTGCGAAGCGGCCCGATCCACAATGCTAACGGCGTCAGGCTCGGCGTACCACTTTCATGGCGGTAACATTCCCATACCGCGGAGAGTATAGAGTCTCCTTTAGTCAAGAAATTGCAAAGCCATATGAAGATATGCGGTCGGTACAAATCTGGTATGCGTCAGATTTTTAAAATTTAAATAAAAGCCGGTGCGGTGTGCTTCTGATGAACTCTGGCGTGCGTCGTCGGTGTGTTTTAGATGTTCGTGTAAACTTGGTGCGTGTGTGCACATTTTGATTCAAGTAGATGTCGGGTTTGACATACGGTGCGGTGGGCTCGGACTGTGATATGTCAGTGCCCCTATGAGGATCAGTGAAAACAGCATGTGTGCGTTTTTTTTCAAATAGAAGCGGGTCTCGGTGTGTTTGATGAACTAGCGTGTGATGTGTCCGCGTGTTGGTGTAGTTTTGTGCAAATCTAGCATGCGTGCGAGCTTCCAAATTCAAATAAGCACCGGGTGTCGGCGAATTGATAGGGCGATGTGTGCCGTGTGTTTGAGTGCTTGAGGCCAGTGCAGTGTGTGTGCATGTGCGTCGGTCCTAAACAGGTGTGAGTTATGAGTTTGTCTACAATCAACTTCTGATGCGATACATCAAAACTAAGCGATTAATGGGTTCGATTAGCTATGGCGATTGGCGAAATCCTACATTGCAGAAAATAAAAGACAAGAATGTTACCTCGGCGGCGCCAGAAGACAAGTGAGAGGCCGGCTCGCGCAGCAGAAGCTCCGGATCCAAAGCCCTGTCGAAACCGCGGAAATGGCGAAGTCCATCGGGTGGTAGCACGTGAATGGCCGGGCGGTAGGTCGCCGGGTCAAATGGTCGCTCGCTCAGCGGGAGGAGCTCAACCCCGGGGTCCATCTCATGGTCCGGGGGAGTCCCAACATGTGGAACATCGTCTGCCATGGGTAATGGTGGTGAAAAATGACCGGAAGATGAAAACCGGGGTGGAATCTGAAAAGTCAAGGTGGGAGGTCAACCCAGAGGAGGGTCGGAAATGGCGGAAGGGTCGGAATGTGAAAAGACACGAGAATGAAGAGAAAATCGAGGGAACAAGTCGAAAAGGCGAAAATAGCGAAAAATGCACGAAACAAAGTTTTGTTCGATCGAAAATGTCAAAGCGACGAATATCGCGAATCCGACGAGAAAACAAAGCGTGAAGCAGCGAAATCGATGAAAAAGTGAGGAAAACACTTTGGAGAGGAGAGCAAAGACTTTCGGCGGAGGCAAAGTGAGAAAATAGGGTTTCAAACCCTATTTTAAAACCCAAGGTGAAATGGCGAGCGCCCCGATCAGCAACTTTTGGCCGGTCGGCACTATTTTGTGCCGGTCGGCACAATATTGTGCCGGTGGATGAGTTTATGCAGCCGGTGGTAGCCGGTGGCCACCCCACCCAGCCGGTGGTGTTCCCAAGGCCCTGTTTAGGCAAGTTGAGGAGTTTTGGGTCTTCATAGCTCAAGAAAGTACAATAAAATGCATCCCCGATGCTCAACCGGCCTCCGTTTTGACTTCAGACCGTCTCTACTGTGCGTAACGCTCAAATTCAAGCGAAGATTGTATCCTTTTGTATCCTTTTGTCGTTTACAGAGATTCAAAAGTTGCCCCGTGTGCGTCACGCGCATCCATCACATTGTCCGGCGCATCGTATCGCGCCATCTTGCACGTCCCTTGCGACTTGCACCGTTTTACGTGGCGATGGCATGCGTGTCATACTCTTTCATTTCATTTTGATCCACGTGAGGTGTACTACTTCCGTGCTTCATTGCATTTCATTTTGATCCACGTGAAGTGTACTACCTCGCGTGCTTCATCTGCATTTCGCATTCCATCGCGCTATTTCGCGCACCTCGAGTTTGATTGGTCGGCGGGACCTTAAACACGCCTTGGTCGGCGGGACCTTAAACCACGCCGGTCTGCGAGACCTTAAACACGCCGCGGTCTAGAGACCTTAAATCCTCGGGAGGTGCAAGACCTTGATTGCACTAAAGTTGCCCTCATTGCATTTGGCATGCATTTCATCGCGCCGTTTGGCGCACCCCATTGTACTCCATTTTCCATCCTTTGAGGCAGCGTACCTCATTGCACTCCATTTTCCATCTTTTGAAACACGCATGCGGGAGACCTTAAATCCTCGGGAGGTGCAAAACCTTGGTAAAAGATGCACCTCATTGCATTTTGCATGCATTCCATAGCGTTGTTTTGCGCATCTCATCGTTGCCTGATGCAGCGAGACCTTAAACACGCACGGTCTAGGAGACCTTAAATCCTCTGAAGGTGCAATTCGCCGGTGTTTGTCGTGCCCGAACGACTTTCGGTAACTGGTAAAGCCACCCGTGCGTGTTCTTGATAAGTTCCTAGGAGACCAATGGGGACGGTGAAAACTAGAGTTTAAACGGCTTATGCCTAGAACGCAAAGGTTCGGAATTTCCGAGACTAAAGTCTGGTTTAAATACCCGGGGGGTATACCCTCGGCTTGAAATCTGTATGGAAGCCCCATAGGTTGAGGCGGCGTGTTTACGTCTCAATTCTGGATACTGAACCAACCTAGTATATCGCCCTGTTGGTAAGATAAGGAAAGCTGCAATCATAGCCATTGCATCATCGTGCATCGTCATGCATCATGTAAATACTGCATATGTCATGCATTTAAAAACAAAAAAAACATGCATGCGTCATGCATTTCATTGTAATATAATGTATGTCATGCATTTTCTGTAAAACATCCATATCTATTGCATTGTAGCTTGCATGCATCCATTGCATCACCTCCATCTATGGCTTGCACCTTTCCTTGATTGAGCTTGGTCTGGTATGTGCCCATATTTTTTCGTGTCAAAACACAGTTGTCGAGCTTTTGTGTCCGAGCCTTGAGGGTAGCGGCACCGCTTCTGTGCTAGATACGGCTTGTATGCGTGCATGCCTTTCCTAGGCAAAATACGGTTTGGCCCGCGTGCCATATCCATTGTATCCATATCCATTGCATTGTAGCTTGCATGCATCCATTGCATCACCTCCGTCTATGGCTTGCACCTTTCCTTGTTGAGCTTGGTCTGGTATGTGCCCATATTTTTCGTGTCGAAACACAGTTGTCGAGCTTTTGTGTCCGAGCCTTGAGGGTAGCGGCACGCTTACATGTTAGATACGGTTTGTATGCGTACATGCCTTTCCTAGGCAAAATACGGTTTGGCCCGCGTGCCATATCCATTGTATCCATTTCCATTACATTGTAGTGTAGTTATTGCGTCCGGCATTAGGATCATTATTCCCTCCCCAGCGGGTTGTTTCCCCACTTATGTCATTCCACCCAATACTTGTTCTTGTGTCCGTGCGAAGTACTCATAGATCAGACATCGTTCTATGGGAGACGGACTTGTCACCTCCATCAATCTATTTGACATTTGTGCGGTTTCGAACCGTTCCGGGTTAAATCATGATTCAATTGCCCTGCATGTAGTCGGCATTGCATATAGTTTCAATTGCACTACATTTGCATTATTTATACATAGTTTGGTATATATTGCATATCATTCATCATTTGCATTGCATATGTCATGCATATTGCTAACAATATTGTACCTGTTAAGTTTGCTTTCTTTACAGGCACGATATTGTATGTACGACTCATTCATTTGAGGGTGCAACCGAACGAGCAGCGCAGTATTGTATCCTCGCGTGAGGCGTTTGAGAATTGCATAATTCTCTTACATCCTTCTGCATTGTAGTGTAGATTGGCGTATGCTAGCTTATAAGCTGTTGCATGTGTGCTTCATTCTGACTTTCTTTGCATGATCATGAGTTATGCTCGGCTTCTTGCATTTTCGATTGCATTTTGCCCTGCCTCTGGGCATATCTTATCTTTGGCATGTATGCCCCCCGCATGAAAACTACGGTTTTTGATTCTTGCAAAGGGATCGTGGGGCACTTGCGAGTTCAACCATTTGCGCTTTGTATGTTTGTCCAAGTCTTGGCCTTGTCAAAAATGGGTCGTCTCTAGGCTTTGACATTCACTCCGTCATTGTTATGACTTAGAGTTCTGTCAAAGAGAACAGCTGTAGACACCCCATTTTTTACCGTCCTCAAGACTCGGACGTCACCGTTGGGACACTCGGTGATTATCCATGTTCGTGTTCGTTTGGAGTTCGGAGTTCTCGGTTTGCGGCGCCTTGCCTCGGGACCTTCGAACTTCGATTGTTTGTGTTTGGTTTTGCACCAAACACTTGTGTTGCCTTGGAAGGGCACGAAATGCTTTGTGAGGCATCCCCACACCACCCATTTGGGGCTAGAGGCCATCGGTGGCTAGAGTTGCCATCGGCACTTTATTGTGCCGACCGGCACCTTTTTGTGCCGACCAGGCACTAAATTTTGTCAGTGACATTTTATGCCGGCGGACCTTGTGCACTTGCTTTACGAGATATTTTCAGACGGTGTGTGCAGTGTCTTCCCTCCATACTGCGTGTATGGAGGGATGAGCTTGCTTAGTGGCTAAGCTTGTAAGCTTTTGGCCTATAAGAGGGAAAGCTCTTCCCTTTGCTCAAGGGGTTGGCTTCTTGAGAGACTTAACCATTGTTAGAGAGAGCCAAGGTCTGGTTTTAGGTTAGAATAGTTGTATCTATCCTATCTCTCTCTTTCCTTGCTTGTTTAGTACACTAGGTGCTTTAGTTCACACTATTGCACTAAAACACCTAGTGTCCCACCTTCTCCTTGCAACTGAGGTTCTAAGGGCTGGTTCTTTGGAGTTCTTGACTGATTTTGAGCTCAAGGAAGCATCAACCACAACCTTTGTGAAGGGGACCATCAAGGGTAAGAAACTAACTTTATTTACCCCATTTTTGCATTCCATTTTTACCTAGTTTAAAACAGTTTTTGTGCTTAGTGATTAACACATAAAATCTCTGTTTTTAAGTCCTCTTTATTGTTCATTAAGAGTGTTGTAAGGTTTGGGGAAGTTTGACCCCCCTTTAGGCTTTGAAAAGGCCCCATTTTGTGCTATTTTGGAGAGATCCGAGATTTTGGTGATAGGATCTCTTCACCACTGAAATCTTGAGGGATTTGGGTGGTGAAGAGCATGCCTTGAAGTCTAAAGAAGGAGAGGGTCACCCCCTCTCCTTGATGTCCTTGAAAAGGACAAATTTTGCTTCCTTAAGGAGCTTCATGTTTGAGTGTGTGTTGAGCATGTTTGGCTTGTTTTCCATGCTTATATTACTATGATATAACATGTTTTCAAGTTGGTTTTGGTCTCCTATGCATGCTTAACATAGTTGCCTTGTAATGCCTCTTGTTGCCTTAACATGTCTAGGAAGTGTGTCCCTATTTCTAGCATGTTTTAGACTTGAGTTTGTGAAGCTTGTATGCTTATTTTGCCATGGTTTAGCTCTGTCCATGGTCGTTTGAGTCAATCTTGACATGCTTTGTATAGCCCCTTTGTATTGTAGCTTGTATGCTTCAAGTATGTGCATGTGTAGGATGCATTGCCTCCATGTTTTCAAGGGTTTGGAACCCTCTTACATGCTATTTCAGACCTTATAAGGTGCTTGTATCCTTGCCTTAGTGGTCTTGTTAATGCTTTAGGAACATGTGTTGTATGCCCCTTGTTTTGACTTCAATGCACGCCTTTGATTTAATGACTCTTAGATGCCATCTAAGTAGCCATTTGGCTTTGTTTTGACATGCTAGAAATCTGTTTTGGGTCGATCAATGTATGTCATAATTGCTTTGTCTTGTTTTTGTTCAAACCCCATTGACTAACCTTAAGCCTAGGCCATTTGCATGCTTTGTTTGGCATGCTTCATTGCATGATTTGGCATCATGTTTAACTTAAATTTCAGAGCTTTAAGTGCATACTAGTTGCCCATGTTTGGCCTCTTTAAGTGTGCATGAGAGTTGCTTTTATATGCCTAAGTCTTGAGCCTTAACACTTGCATGTGTGTGTGTGCATTTGGTCTCATTTTCTAGGCACTTTGGCCCTTGATTTTAGGCCCATTTTGAGTTGCCTAATTCATGTATAAGTCCATCCCTCTTGTGGTTTGCATGCTTGCATTATATGCTTGTTTGTATACTTGCATAGACACATGACATTGTACATCTTGCATGCCTAGATGACATGCTTAGGTTTGCACCACATTGACATGCATGCCAAGCCTCTTGAAGTGAGTTTGATAGAGGTTTGGCACCCTTTTGTGCCTATATGTTTTGAATGCATTTGAAAGTGAAGTTGCACTCTTGGTTCTTAGGGCCATCATGCATGGAAATCTTGGCGATTGGTGGTCAGGAATCGAGGCACATGCCCTCTTGAGTCCTGACATGATGTGGGATGTGTTTGGTGCATATATGCTTTGAATTACATTGCCATGCATAGTTTGTCCTCTATTTCTTTGTGAGTTGCAGGATCTGCGAAGATACATGCGGCCGACCGGCACTTTTAGTGCCGGCCGTGATTCATCCCAACCGATGGATTCAATTGATGCCGATGGCCAAACCCTTGATCGGTGGAAATGCATGCGGCCGGTGATGATCTCGATTACCAAAAGTGTTTCTAGGACTTTGGTAATTTTGAGTTGGATAGCGAGAGAAAGCGAGGCATACTTGCATGGTAGTGCGATTAGAAGTGAATCCGGGCGTCTTGCTGATTAGCCCTCATCCCGAGGCATTTAATGCTTAATTAGATTAATTATTTAACTTAATTAATTTAGTTGATTTGTAATATTTAATTAGCTTGCGTAGTTAATTAGTTATTCAGTTCTGTATTATTATTTTGGTCCCTCCGAGTGAGGACGCAATTGTAATAAGTGTGGGTGAGTGTGTGTATGTCTTCCAACCCCCACTTCTTTCTTCCCTTTTATTTACCTGCTTACGATGGTAGATTAGGGCACTTTTATTTTAGCATACCTTATGCAATGCATGTGCATCCATCCATTTGTTTACACGCATCGGACTCGGCACATCATACAAAGCGCATTGTATTTCAATTCCAAATTGAATACGTGTTATTTGTAGCATTCCACATGCCATGTCTAGGATAGCCGAACTGTCTAGATTGCATCTTCGCTGTGTTGCATTAGCCATTTAACATGAACTAGGTCATGCATGTTTGCTAACTAGTTTCTTGTTTTGTACGGAGTCTGATGTAAGTTTTATGCTTTAGCATATCGCATGCGTGTGAATGTTAACATGACGGTATACGCCATGCGGCTAAGTGCTTATGTGATAAAGCTGGCTTGAAATGCTGTGGGTGGAGGTTAGATTGCACGAGTTGGAACAACTCATTAAAAATCCGTATTTTAGCCTACTTGCGAGTAGCAAAACCTAACACGTTTTTTCAAGACAAAACGGATATGCAATATTTATTTCCAAATTAGGCGATCCAGTCTATACTTGTTTGCTGCGCGCATAACATAGGAATTCTAGGTTAATAATTGGAACACATGCATGTAATGTTTTCAAAAGCGGATATCACGGTTAGTAGAGGCTGGTCTACGGGCCGGGCGAACGGGGGAGCTCATAGCTGACCTTCCCCGATCGTACCCAAGCTCCCGAGCCAAGACCACTTTGGTGATGACGGACATGTGGCCTTCGGCACCGAGTCAGGGTTTCCTAAATTTCCCATTTTAAAATATTTAGGTGGCAACTCTGTAATCTGGCAAAGCAGTCCATGTTTGGCACTACTTTCAAAAAAATCTGTTTTCTCAAACGATTTGCCGGATTTGGACTCTTTGGTTCAGATTTAGAACCGTGACTCAAATTGAGTCCGAACTGTAGAGTGAAGCCCACGGGCACGTCTACAGGGTGTTTTGGTTCTCATTTAACTGGTATGTGTTTTACAGTGAAACTGTACAGGAATGTGCGTATCAGTTGCAAGTTGGGTATCCGTTTTTGGGGGTAGAATTTAGTGTTGAGTACAATCCAATCAGCTTTGATTACATCTGTGTGTTGTTAACATCTGAGCTAAGGTGCTGTGCGGTTTTTGATTACTGTCTTCTTTTTGCTAGGTAGTATAACACCATAGCTTCGGACAGTTCGAATATCTCCCAAGCGCTCTGGACCCCATGTCAGGAGGCTTTACAGGGCTTGAGATCTTGTTAGGGGACAGCCAGTGTTTACTTCACTCCCTTCGGTTACTAGATAGAGGAGAGTAAGGTAGAGTTCACCGGTTCAATTTTTACAACAATCACCCTTCGCTTCACCTTCATCACCTACATCTAGTTAGGCTCAGTCTTCTACATCTAATCCAGTACGAGATCATTCGCCCATTCCGATGGCATAATATCCCCTAGTCAGCATGGAGGACTTGATTCACCATCTTCAGCAAACAGTTGAAACTATGCAGCAAGACGCTGCTCGTTAGGCCGAGGTCACAGCATGTCAGGTTGAGGTCATAAACAGGTTGCAACAACAACAGCCACAGCCAACAGCAGCTTCCGCATCTCATGCACCTCCTATGGGTATCCCAACACCCAGAGCCACTGCCTATGTTGAGAATTAGGGCAATTTGGCAGAGCCGATCCCACCACTAGCCTCCAAAGCACCTGTGTATCAGACCGAGGCTCCATTTGAGTTTGAGGTTGACCTGATCGTGCTTAAGGTCAAGTTGGAGAAGCTCTTCAAAAGAGCGTAGGGTGTGAACTCTATCCCCGACATAGAAGATAGGTATATCGACTCTGCAGTGACATTGCCAGAACGGTTCAAAATGCCACACATCGATAAGTTCGATGGCTTTGGAGACCTCATGGTTCATCTTCGGGTTTTTTCAGACATTATGCGGCCGATGGGCCTCACTAGGTTGTAGAAACTCTCATTCTTTGATCGGACCATGTCGGGAATAGTGGCTATTTAGTATGCAAAGCTAGAGGATTCTGTGAAGCAGAGTTTGGAGGAAATGGTTGAGGCCTTTGTTGCACAGTACTCGTACAACACATAAATCGAGGTCACAACCCGTGATCTTGAAGCAACGCGTCAGGAGCCAAAGGAGAGCTTTTTAGAATTCGTGACAAGGTGGAGGGCCAAGGCTTCAATGATGACTACATGACCTTCAATGAAAGATCAAATAAGGATGGTAGTCCGCAATCTGCACGGGAAGTTGTTGCAAAAGATGATCGTCCTACCTTTGTTCACATTCACTGAGCTCCATGAGATGGGTGTTTAGATTGAAAATGCCATGAAACAGGGCTTGATTACTGATGAAAAAGAGCAGGCCAAGAGGTCTTTTGTGCATAGTTCCAATGCAGCCACTAGTGGTAACACAGCTGCGCGGCTACCTGATGTGAGTGTTGTCACCACTACAACCAAGACCGCCAATCCCTTTGCCAATACAACATCGCAAACTTCAAACAACCCTGCCCAATCCCAGAGGATCTTTACTCCACTCTACATGCCTTTATCTCAAGCCATGAAGGTGCTGATCAAAAAAGGGAACCTCAAGCTATTAGAGCCACGCCTACTACCCGATTCTCTTCCACCCAAACACAACCCAGCCAAGTACTATTCATTTCACCAGCAACACAATCCCGACATTGACCAATGCTTAAGGTTGTGTCATGAGATTCAAGACCTTATTGACAATAAGGTGACTACATCACCCCAAAAAGCAAATGTAACCACCAACCCTCTCCCGGCCCACAATCAAGTTCCCCTAATTCGGAACCTAAACCTAATCCATACACTGGCCATCCCCTACGACCTCAGCCTATATATTACCCCTTCCCACCTACCCAGACTGACGGTGTTCATTCCTGAAAGCACGGATTTGTGCATGATGGGAACGTTCACACTCCAACCTAAACCTGTGGTGGTGACAGTAGTAGAAGAAGAGAGGGTGGCCTTAGAGGAGAGTACAAGTCCGTTGCCTGAGTGCTCTAAGGACTTGTCTGAGGGAAAATATGATCCAAGCCGCTACATTGTGTCAATTGATCAAGCTAAACCAGAAGTGGTATTGCTAACTATAGTAGAGGTCAATGTGGTTAGGAAGGATGGCTCGAGCCAAGGTTTGGATGATCTGGCAGAGCTAGAAGAGGACTTAGACAACATGTAGTTCTTTGACAAACAAGATCAAAAGGATGTGCAGATTAACTGGTTTGATTTGGATGGATCAGTGGACAACTCTGGGTGGTTGAGTAATGAACCCGACAAAGAGGAAAGAACTGAAACAAAACCAGAAGAAAAGAGAGCAAGAATTATTGCAGTGGCTGGAATGGCCTATGAAAAGGAAATCACGAGAACACTGACGTGAAAATTTCAGCTCAGGAACTGGGCATTGTGAGTACCGTAGACACAGAACAGGAAGCTGCGCTGAAGTAGTTTGCACAAGAGAGGGTTAAAGACAACCAGAAAGTTGTAATGGCCTAACACCCTGTGGGGGAAACTTGTGAAGTGAAAGTGATACAAACGAAGCCGAACAATTATTTGTCGACTGCCAGAGGTGTATGGTGGGAGGATGACGATCTACTTTTGGCTCACACCAACGAGGACTTGGATGAGTCCCTCCAAGATAACATGTCATACGTAGAAGAAATAGACCACATGACGAGAAGTGGGTGGTATTTCAAGCCACCGCACTTAGACCAAGCTGAGGCCTCTGAGAAAGATAGAGAGGTTAAGAACCAGAAAGAGAAGTAGTTGGAAGAAGAGGCAGTGTTGAAATAACTAAAGAAAATCCAAGCCGATATTTCGATTTAGGGTCTTCTTATGGCCTTCTGGGTGCATCGACAGGCTGTACTATCAGCAATGGACAAAGTCAAACTATCCATTGACACTACCCCTGAACAGCTTGTGGGACTGGTCTTCCCAGGTGGTGCCGGGCCAAACCTAACCTTTTCTGATAAAGACCTGCCGCTGGAATGCTCAACTCACAACAAAACCCTATACATATCTATTGAGTGCAGAGAAAAATGGGTACCCGTGGTGTTGGTCAACATCGGTTTAGCTATCAATGTCTGTCCTTCTCGCACAGCTTATGCCATTGGCCTTAAACCAGCAGACTTCGTACCCACAGCCCAAGTGATTCGAGCATATGATAATACCAGTAGAGATGTTATGGGCATGGTACAAATTAGAGTTCAAATGGGCCCAGCTCAGCAGGATGTCGAGTTTCATGTCCTAGATGTCCCGGCCATCTTCAACTTACTGCTAGGGAGGCCCTGGTTGCATCTGGTGAAAGCAGTCTCCTTTATCCTTCACCATATGCTGAAATACCCTTATGGGAAAGGGGTGGCGATTATTTTCTGGAATTCGTCTATTCATCCCCCGCCAGAGGAAACTACACCAGTGCTGGAGATCATTCACAGTGAAGAGGATGTTTTTCTTTCAGGGTTTACACTAGCTGAGGCCTGAGTAGTGCAGACCATCTTGACAGCAGATAAGGGCATGTATGTTAGCACCCAATCTATTTATTTCATGAACAAGCTGCAACATATGCCTAGAATGGGGCATGGAAGAAGTGGCCGGAAAGGCGTCACAACATTGGTCGATGTGCCGCATAATCCGCATGCCTTTGGTCTGGGATATTTACCCACCAAAAAGGATTAGGTCCGAAAAAGGAAAGAGATGGCAGGTAGAGCCAGACCCAAGCAGGCTGGGAAACACTATGAGCTTAGTCACAGGCTGATCCGGGGAATGCTGAATGGCCACTTTGTTTGGCTTTCCCAAGCCCTAGATGAATTCTGCGAAAGCAGTGTGTCCCTGGCTTCGAAATCTTCTTTGACTTGCAGCTACAAGATAGTGATGCCGAGGAAAAAGTTGAACCGACTACTAAAGCTAAAAAAAGCATGGAAAGTGACTCAAACAACAGCCAGCTTGGAGTAGGGGCAGCACTAGCATGTCTCTTTATAGATCCTCTAGCCGACTCAAAGAGCTTAAGGGATAACCTTACCATCTCCATGATCGGGGACCAACTGAGTATGAACCCATCCAACAGCATTTTGGATGCATCTGAAACACCATCTTTTGTCTGGCAGCTAGAGAAGGGCTACCTGCCTAGTTCTGAGTCGGGTGATGAGCTAGAATCTGATTCTATAGAGTTTGTAGAGTCAGAATCAGATTCCGGTTCTTCTGAGTCCAAGTCTGGTATTCCTGGGGGTAATAACCTGGATGCCAAGGTCTTGTCTAAATCCTCTTTTTCTTTTGCTTTTGAGTCGGTTGTAACCGAAAAGCTAGACCTTATGAATGAGAACACTACTGATTCTAAGTATTTCTCTATGCCGCTTATTTATTGCATTGACCAAGATTTTCAAAATTTTAATGAAAACGAAGATGAAGGAATTCCTCTAGTTTTGAAAAACTTAATTAATCAAGAGGAAGAGAGGTTTGCAAAACCCCTCACTAATGAAATCATTGCTGTTAATATGGGTATTGAGAAAGATCCGCGTCTGGTCCAGATCGGGTCCACGTTGTCTTCAGAGGAGTGCGAGGGCTTAGTCGTTTTATTAAAAGATTTCAAAGATGTTTTTTTTTTTTTTGCGTGGTCCTACGAAGACATACCTGGAATCGATCTTGAGATTGTACAGTAATGGATCCCTCTTGACCTTAAGGCCTGACCCGTCAAGCAGAAGTTATGACGAATCCATCCGGATTGGGCATTGAAAATCAAAGAAGAGGTCACCAAGCAGATTGAAGCAGGTTTCTTGTTAGTATTTGAATATCTGACTTAGTTGGCCAACATCGTCCCAGTGCCGAAAAAGGATGGTAGAATCCAGGTGTGTGTGGATTTCAGGGATTTGAACAGAGCCAGTCTAAAGAACGACTTCCCTTTGCCATGAGTCATGCATTGCTCTCCTTCATGGACGGATTTTCCGAGTATAACCAAATTCTGATGGCACCCAAGGACAGAGAGAAAACTGCATTTACTATGTCGTGGAGAACCTACTGCTATCGGGTCATGCCGTTTGGGTTGAAGAATGCCGGGGCTACCTATCAACGGGCTGCAACCACCATTCTACATGATATAATCCACAAAGAGGTCGAGGTATATGTGGACGACATGATTGTCAAGTCCAAAGGAAGAGAGGGCCACTACACCGCCTTGAAGAAATTTTTTCAATGGATCAGAGAATACAAATTAAAGTTGAATCCGCATAAGTGTACTTTCGGCGTAACAGCAGCAAAAATGCTGGGTTTCTTGATCACACAAAGGGAAATCGAGGTAGATCCTTCCAAAATCAAGGCCATCCTAGAAATGCCACCACCAAGGACTGAAAAGGAGGTGCAAGGCTTTCTAGGTAGAGTGCAATTCATAGGACGGTTTATTTCCAAATTAACCTTGACTTGTGAACCACTATTTGGTCTCTTGAAGAAAGGAGAAAAATTCTGATGGGATGACCGATGTCAATTCGCTTTTGAGCAAATTAAGCAATACCTTCAGAATCTATCTGTGTTGTCGCCGCCAAAGTCGGGGAAGCCTTTGATTCTGTTCCTATCAGTAACAGATACGACTATGGGATGCATGCTTGCTCAAGAATCTGAGGATAGGGTGGAGAAAGCCATCTACTATTTGAGCAAGAAAATGGTAGATTACGAGATTCGCTACACTCCGTTGGAGAAAGCTTGTCTAGCCTTGGTATGGGCTACCAGGAAGTTAAGGCACTACTTGTTAGCTTACTCTGTAATTTTGGTTTCGAGATTAGATCCCATTAAATATCAATTTGAGAAACCAGTGCTTACGGGTAGGTTAGCCCCGTTGGTTGCTTCTTCTCTCCGAATTTGATCTCAAGTATGTTATGCGCAAGTTAGTCAAAAGGAGAGCTATAGCAGAGTTCCAAGTAGATCACCCAGTAGAAGGGGATGAAGCGGTAGAATACCTGTTCATAGATGAAGCCATTCTGCAAGTTGAGGAGGAGACTTGGACAATGTACTTTGACGGAGCATCCAATCAATACGGTTATGGGATAGGTGTGTTGCTGATAGCACCCGACAACTCCCATATACCTTTAACCTTCAAACTCCGGTTCAAGGTGTCCAATAACGAAGTAGAGTATGAGGCGTGTATCGCTGGTTTGGAAGCCACCCTAGAACTAGGGGCAAAAAGGTTGGATGTCATTGGGGACTCGAACCTAGTTATTTCTCAAGCAAATGGAGACTGGAAAGTCAAAGAAGAAAAGATAAAGATTTATCACCAGACCTTGGATGTTTTGATTCCTATGTTTGAAAAGCTAACTTTCATGCATCTACTCAGAGACAACAAGAGGTTCGCTGATACTTTATCAACTCTATCCTCTATGATAGACATCCTGCTTGGAGTTTGGATGTGTCCGATTATCATTGAGTAGAAATACATGCCGGCCTATGAGACTATCGCCGCAATAGATGAAGTGCAAGACAAAAACCCTTGGTACTACGATATTGGAACTTCTTGGAAAATGAGATTTATCCACCAGGTGTGAATGCTAAGGACAAAAGGAGAATACGGCGAATAACCATCCAATTTATCATCTGCAGAGGTAAATTGTACAAAAGAGGTCATCTGGGAATGTACAAATTGTGTGTCGAAAAAGAGGAGTCAAAGTGCCTGATAAAGGCCATCCATGGAGGAGAGTGCGGAGCCTACATGAACGGAGTGATGTTAGCCTGGAAGATTCTCAGGAAAGGTTACTATCGGTCCATTATGGAGGAGGATTGCATTGGTTTTGTTTGGCGATGCCACAAATGCCAAATTCATGGTAATAGCATGAATATCCTGCCGTCAAAACTGTACAATATGACTTCACCATGGCCTTTCTCAGTCTGGGGAATCGATGTTATCGGCGCAGTCACACCAAAAGGATCGAATGGGCATGAATACATTCTGGTGGCAATTGATTACTTTACAAAGTGGATGGAAGCTCAATCCTATGCAGTGTTAAATTGCATGTGGCTAAGTTCATCAGAAACAATATCATTTGCCGATATGGATTGCCAAACAAGATCATATCAGGTAATGGTTCCCACTTGAAGAAGGAGGTGATAGACTTGTTGGAGAAATACAATGTGGCTTTTCATAAGTCATGTACATACTGGCTGCAAACCAATGGAGTTGTTGAGGCCGCCAACAAGAATATCAAGAAAATTTTTACAGAAGATCGTCGGGACCTATAGGGACTGGCCATATAAAATGCCATTCACACTTTGGGGCGACAGAACTTCAATCTAGATGTCTACAGGGGCAACTCCTTATTCTCTTGTCTACAAGATGGAAGCTGTTCTGCCAATTGAACTAAAAGTCCCGTCGTTGCGAGTTATGGCTGAGTGTCAGATAGTAGAGACAGAGTGGCAACATAGCAGACTTGAAGAGTTGATGTTGTTCGACGAGAGAAGGCTGAAAGCATTGTATCATGTTCAGCGCTATTAATGCAGAATTGGTTGGGCTTTTAATAAGAAAGTTAACTCTGGAAATTTCAAAGAGGGAGATATGGTGCTAAAACACAACCGAGCTCCCATCCATGACCCTAGGGGCAAGTTCAGACCTAATTGGATTAGTCCTTACATCATCAAAACTATCTGGTCAGGTGGAGCTATTATTCTCGTGGATCTGGATGGCTTAGAATTTTCCCAACCAATCAACATGGACAAGTTGAAGAAATACTATTCTTGAGAGGCTCGCTAGGCCAAAAACCCGGAAGGGCGACCTAGGCAAAAGTTAGAGCATGAAAAATTAGAAATAAAGAAAAACTAAGCTCGCAAGGTTGAAAACCCTAGAGAGCGACATTGGCAAAAGTTAGAGCACAAAAGGAGAGAGTAAATACTTGAGTGAACCTGAACCGAACTACATAAGGCTTGATTCACATCTTCGAGATACGTAGGCAACTTCATCCTGAAGTTTGGCCGAAAACACCTCTAACTCAGCTGTCCTGTCCATGTATTTGATCAGGTCATCTTTATCTGTTATTTACTTAAGGATTCGGTTGTGATCTTTACTCTGAGAGAAGAGTTGGTTACAATGCTGAGCAGTCGTGTTCAATCAAGGGGCAATTTGTGATCTTTTGATTCGGATTTGTACATTTTGAGGATTGATTCCGTTTGTGTCAAGTGGTGATCCTTTTCGAAAATGGTTTTGGAAAGTTTTAATAAAAATTGATTTTGTTCAAATTTACTTTTTACAACTTAGACCATTTTTGGACCAAAAGGAAAATTCTCAGTGCTCACAACTTTAATTTCATTGATTTCAACATAAAAGTTCTCAAACTCTCTGATACAAATCAAAGTTGTTTTTATTACATCGAAAAAACTCCAAAAGAAATGTCAAAGCAATAAACTAGGGGCATAGATGAGTCAGGTACTCCTGCATCCCCTGCTCTTGCTTGTGGAAACTTTTGAAGCCAAAGTGGGCACGGTTTGTGCCTCATCCTCGAGCCAAGCCAAACATTCACCAAAAAGGGTGCAACTGAAACTAGGGGCAGGGGCCAAAAGCTCTCTCGTCCTCTAAGCAGTGAGGTACCCAGCCAAGTGTGAACTATGAATGGGGAATGAAACCGATACTCTACCCCCTTCTCTGGGCAGATTTGATCATACCCAAACTGACGTCTGAACCGAAAGGGAAAATAAAACACACAGTGTGTGAGGTTGATCAATTGTATGCCAGGTTGTCGAGCCATGCTATAACTCATCTCGATCAGATTAAGCTAGGGACAACGCCAAGCTATGTCAGCAGCAGACCTGTTGCACATCCAGTGGCACCACCATCCCTCATTCGGGAAATCCACTAGACGGTGGCAAAAGAAATAGTCTCAAGCTGAGTACTCAGGGCAAGAGTCTACTACCTTCAGCTTATCCATAAGCCACACCTGGGGAGGGATGAAAAAAAAGAGAGATTAAAGAATAAAGAGATATATATTGAGAGAAAAATGAGAAAAGGTTTTGAGAGAAAAATAGAGCATGAGTGCCGAGCGATGTGAGAAACATATATCAGAAAGGGTGGGAAACAATACTTGAAGAAATAGTGGACTTCCCGTGAATCTGGTAGTCTCCTGCTGATGACAGGCGTCTAATCCCATCAAAGTCTCGGCCAGTACCAAGCCAATGCAACTTTTGCCTTCTTTCAAACCTTGGGCCACTTCGATCAACCGAATGTTGGACCAGCCAAAACTAGGGGCAAGAAAGAAATAAGCCAGCATACATAAGTAGAGGGCATGTTGCCAAAAACCTCGCCAGAGAAGGTCACTTCGGTCACCAGCATTGGAAAAACGATGAATCAAACTGGGAATGTCTAGTTCTCCATTATGGGCCAAAGATCGAGCCTCGTGCAAAGTGAGCCCATACATTTTGGCCAAAATGGGGCTGAGGCATGATTTCCTCATCGCGTAGGGATTTCATTAGTGCTTGAAATTCTTCGATTGTCGGGAAAATTTCTTGTCCCCCGAAGCTAAAGACATGTGTAATCGGATTCCAGCATCGTGCCGCAGCATGAAGGAACATAATACAAAGCGGAGAACAGTTCAATGGAAAAAGTGCATTTATGTTGAAATCTTGAAAATTCACCTTTTTTGAGCCGTCCAAAGCAACTATCCAATCCGAGAGCTTTTCAATGAGAAATGGCTTTATTTTTGAAGAAATTGCAACTGAAATGAAGTTCTGAAGGAGAATTCACAAAACCCAACCTTTTGTAGAAGATAAGGCAGTGAGTGGAAGCCAACTGTCAACAATCTAGAGGCGCTTTACATTGATTGCCGGCAGGCCACCTCTTGTGGCCGGCATACGGCCAATAGGCTCCTTCTGTGGCCAGCAGCCTTTTTTTCTGCCTTGCTATCCACCTGTGTGCTGAGTAGTGCTGGAAACCTGTGTTTTGTCTTGATCTTTGAGTGTTTTAAGGTCTTGTTTTGAGTCTTTTTGGTTTTAGCAGGTTTGTTTATGTGTATTTGAGTTGCTGTTGTTTTGTTTATTAAGTTATTGTTGCTTTGTTTATCAAGTTGTTTTGCTGAGCGAGTTGTATATTGCATTTTGTATTTTGGTTGTGGGTGTAGACACCCCATTTTTGACCGCCCTTGAGACTTGGGTGTTACTGATGGTTTACTTGGTGGTAAAAGGTGTGCAGGGCAAAGGTTCAATTTCTTCGGCAAGGAGAGAGACAAATCTCAACTTCAAACCCCATTTTGGACCAAAGCTATTTTGAATGATTTTTAGACCTTAAAACCCTCTCTTTCAAAACATTTTTTTGAAATAAAGTTTCTGCGATGTTCCGAGGCTCACATTTTGTCAAATAATGAGCTTTTCGATAAACCGAGCAAGGACAAAGTGGAAATGAGTGAAGGAGAGATGAAATCTTTGAAAAATCTTTCAAAACACCTTTCTTAGGGGTTTGAAGTTGAAGAGAAGAGGAGAAGAGGGGAGAAAACAAGTTGGAGAAGAAGTTCGGCAAGGATCCGGGTAGAAAGGAGTCGAGCAGTCCTCGCTAAATCAAGCTTATCCGTCTGCATACTTGGATTTTAGCTATGAGGCCACCATCGTTGGAAATAAGACTTCCGGGGCTTCATTTTGCACTAAAAAAAATCTCTTAAAGCCAAGTCCGGGTGGGGGAGATATGGTTGGTTGAAGTGGAGGATCAGTCCGGTTATATGTCTACTATCTGGTTTTTTGCTCAAAATCTCCAACCCCCAACAATGGAGGAGGAGAGCTCCTTATATAGGCAAAGGCAAAGGCTTGAAGCTTATAAGACAAGCTAAAGAGAAAGGGTCAAGGGGGGCAAGAGGGCCAAGGCTTCTCAAGGAAGCTAGGACAGCTGGTAAGCTTCTTGAGGAAGCCAAGACAAGGGGTCAAGGCTTCCTCAAGAAGCCTTGAGCAAAGGGTGCAAAAAAAGGGCTCCAAGGCTCAAAATAGGCACATATATGCTCGGGGAGCTGGGTCTGTGCATCCCAACTGGCACAGCTGGCATGCACCATGCCTGGAAGGTGCAAAAAGGTCAAACCGGCCAGAAAAGGAGGTCGTCGGCCAAAATAAATGGCCGGTCGGCACAATAAATTGCCGATCGGCTAAATAGATTGCCGATAGGTGCTGCCAAGGTCAAAAATTGGCCTGTGGGTGTCCAAATTGAAGCCCTGGAAGTTAGCTTTCCAATGCCGCAAACCTTGCATTAAAATTCCTCCTGTGGAAAAAGTTATGCCCTTTTTGGTGAAGCCGCGCAGATTCGATCCAACCGGACTGATCCTCCACTTCAACCAACCATATCTCCCCCTCCCGAACTTGGCTTTAAGAGATTTTTGAGTGCAAAATGAAGCCCCGGAAATCTTCTTTCCAACGATGGTGGCCTCATAGCTAAAATCCAAGTATGTAGACGGATAATCTTGATTTAGCGAGGACTGCTCAACTCCCTTCTACCCGGATCCTTGCCGAACTTCTTCTCCAACTTCAAACCCCTAAGAAAGGTGTTTTGAAAGATTTTTCAAAGATTTCATCTCTCCTTCACTCGTTTCCACTTTGTCCTTGCTCGGTTTATCGAAAAGCTCATTATTTGACAAAATGTGAGTATCAGAACATCGCAGAAACTTTATTTCAAAAAAATGTTTTGAAAGAGAGGGTTTTAAGGTCTTAAAATCATTCAAAATAGCTTTGGTCCAAAATGGGGTGTGAAGTTGAGATTTGTCTCTCTCATTGCCGAAGAAATTGAACCTTTGCCCTGCACACCTTTTACCACTAAGTAAACCATCAGTAACGCCCAAGTCTCAAGGGCGGTCAAAAATGGGGTGTCTCTGTGCCCTCTTTGACAGAGAACTCGTCGATCATAACAATGACGGGAGTGAGTGTCAACGCCCAGAGACGAACCATTTTTGACAAGACCGAAGACTTGGATAAACGGGCAATATAATCAAAGAGATGTGCCCGCAGGCAGGGGCAAAATGCAACTAACAATGCAAGAAGCCGAACATAACTTATGATTATGCAAAGAAACATAGGGACGTATCCCGGTGGTTAGGAAGGAAAGAGAAACATAGGGACGTGTCCCGGTGTTTTGAAAGGAAATAGAAACGTAGGGACGTATCCCAGTGTTTCGGAAGGAAGAGAAACGTAGGGACGTATCCCGGTGTTTCGAAAAGAAATAGAAACGTAGGGACGTATCCCAGTGTTTCGGAAGGAAGAGAAACGTAGGGACGTATCCCGGTGTTTCGAAAAGAAATAGAAACGTAGGGATGTATCGAGAGATTAGGGCGTATCGGTGTTTTGAAGGTATAAGCATTGGAACGTATTCCAAATACTCTTAACCAAGAAGAGAGAAACATAGGGACGTATCCCAGAGATTAGGGACGTATCCCAGAGGTTAGGGACGTATCCCAAAGGTTAGAAAGGAAGGGGACACATAGGGACGTGTCCCGGTGTTTCAGAAAGGCAAGAGAAACATAGGGACGTATCCCGGTGTTTCGGAAAGGAAAGGAGAAACATAGGGACATATCCCGGTGTTTTGGAAAGAAGGAGAGACATAGGGACGTATCCCGGTGTTTAGGAAAGGTATAAACATTGGAACATATTCCGAATGCTCTTAACCTAAGAGGGAGAAACATAGGGACGTATCCCGGTGGTTGGGGACGGCATAAGCACCGGAACGTATTCTGAATGTTCTTAACCAAAGAGGGGGAAAACATAGGGACGTATCCCGGTATTTAGGGACATATCACGATGTTTAGGGACGTATCCCAGTGTTTAGGGACGTATCCCAAAGATTAGGGACGTATCCTAGAAATTAGGGACGCATCCCGATGTTTAGGGACGTATCCGAAGTCGGCCTCCGGTGTTCGCAAGGAAAGAAACATGGGGGCGTATCCGGTGTTTGAGAAAGGTATAAGCATTGGAGCGTATCCCAAATGCTCTAAACGGAAGAGTTCTAACCCGTAAATGCAGCGAGGAGAAAGAATGACAATTGCAAGTGAAAAGGTGCATAACAATGCAAGTAGTGAGCATAACAATGCTAGATAGATGTGCATACTCAATGCAACGAATGAGCATAACAATGCTAGTGAAGTGGGTGCATAACAATGCAATTGGAATGTGCTTGACAACGTATATTTGAAACAAAATGCCGAGTAAGGGAATACAAGCCTTAACAAGACCAATTCAAACATAACCTCCGATTTACCTCTCGGAGGGGTCACAATATATTCAGCTCAAAAACGGGTACACCCTGTTCATATTAGAGAGAGATAACATCTGCTGCTGCTTTAATTGCCATTCTGACTTGAAGCAGGCTTACACTTGGAATAGAGGCACGCTCATTCTTCGGAACACTGACAAGGTCTGAAAAGTTACATCCGGAATACAATCTCAAAATCCACTGAAGGTGAAACACACTCAGATGCTTCGATTTTCCCTCTTTTCTTTTGCTTTACAGTCTGGAACCCACATAGCTTCAGATAGGTCCTTGTTTTACTGTTCACATTTGTCGGGGGTGAACCCTGCTGTTTTCGAAAGAACAAATTCCTTCTTTGCACAAATGTGGAGAATGGCACAGCACTCTGAGCACACAACAAATCATTTTTGAAATTGAGAAAAAGAGTTCTCGACCGGGTATCGAGCCTACAACTGAACACAGCAAAGACTACCCAACAATGGAAAATAAAGGTAAACAACCTAAACACATCTATTGACACTTGAAACGACTTAAAACAAGAATCGAGACAAACAAAATGCAACGAAAGACTCAAATGCGCACAGGGAGCCTGTTTCACCGGGTATTATTTCCCACCCTTCCTCATTTGTGATTCTCACATCACTCGGCCCTCAAGCTCGGCTTTTCTCTCAAAACCCTTTTCTCGCTTTTTCTCTCAGTGCACATCTCTCTATTATTCAATCTCTCATTTTCAATCCCTTCCCTGGGTGGTTGATGGATAAACAGAAAGTTGTGGGCTCTTGCCCCTAGCATTCCGCTAGATTCTTCTTTCTTCTGCTCACAACAGTGAACTCTCCCACAGAGGGGCTGCGCTACAATTGGGTGTGTAGCAAATCTGCAGCTGACGTCGGTTGACGATGCTCTACTGGGGAGTTTGGATGTGATCACCAGATAAGGGAGTGGAATATCCTCTCCTATTCCAGTTCGTGCTTCGCACTTGGCTTGATACCTCGTTGCTTGGAGGGTGAGAGCCCTTTTTGTTAATTTCAGTTGTGCCCTTCTTGGCAGGTAGAGTGCCCTTCTTGGCGAGTAGTTGACGATGGGGGAAAGACAGAACACCTGACTCAACTGTACCCCTAGTTCATCATTTTGACCATTTTTTGTTTTGGTTTTAAAACAATTTTGACCAACATGAAAGTTAAATTAACATGCTTGTTTAACTTTTGATATAAAATCATGCAAATCAGGCTATGAGCACTGAAAATTTTCCCTTTTTGGGTCCAAGAAATGGTCCAGTTTTTTGGAAAAATTGAATAATTTTCGAGAGAATAGTCAACCTCAGTAAAAATTCTCAAAAACTATTTTGCAAATGGCCAATGCTCAACAAGCACGGAACCAACTCTTGAGATGCACAACCTCGAACCCATAGCAATTGAAAATTGCCCCTTGTTTGGAGGACACTTCATGGCAACGGAAAGTTGCCCCTTGTTTGGACGGCACTGCAGCGCATTGAATGGCAATGGAAAGTTGCCCCTTGTTTGAATGGCACCGCAGCGCATTGTAGTCAGTCCTCAGAGCGATGATTGCGACCAAACTCTCGGATACCGAGAAGGCAAGGATGGTCAAAACCATTACATGGACACAGTCGAATTTGAAATGTTTTACGGCTGGACTTCAGAATGAAGTTTCCTACGTATCCCAAAGATGGGAATCAAGCCTTACGTAGTTCGGGGTTAAGGTACACTCGGGTATTTAACCTTTCCTTTTAGGCTCTAACTTTTGCCAAGGCGCCCGTTGCGGGTTTTTAACCTTGCGACCTTCGTTCTTCTTTTCTTTTCAATTCTTTTCATTTCTTTTCTTTTTCATCTTTTCTTTTCATTTTCTTCATTCATTTTTCTTCTTTTCTTTTTTTTCATTCTTTACATTTTTCTTTTTTTTTTCTTTTTCTTCTTTTTCTTGCTCTAACTTTTGCCTGGGTCGCCCTTCCGGGTTTTCGGCCCAGCGAGCTTCTCAAGGGTAAAAATGTAGCTTTCTCCATGTCAAATGGTTTTGAAATCCTGAAGTCATCTGAATCCAGGAGAATGGCTGCTGTTTGCTGGTCATGTAGAAGTCCATCCAATGGGGACTGAATTACCCCTAGTGTTGTGGATAGGAACTCTGTTGCTCTTCAGCAATACTTTCTTCTTTCTTCCCTTCTCGGACTTGGCATTCTTGCCGACTTTCTTTGATTTGTGGAATGATCCATCTTCGGCTCTTCGAGCACATTTGAAATTCTTTGCCCCTAGTTCCAGGGGTGCTTCTAATCTAGCTTTGCAAGCTTCTTTTGGTGACATCTGATTTTCTTGATCTGACTTTCTTGGCCTCTTGTTCAAGGGCTGCTTCAAATTGGGCCACACAGGCCTCACATCATGATTGACCTCTGAACATTCTGAATCTAAGTTCAAGGTTTGAAAGTAAGGGGTCGAGTCTCGAGGCTGAGAGCGATCCTAGGCTGCACAATCTCAAGAGCGATTCCACACAGGTCTTCGCAGGACTACGCAAAATATTTTTTGAAAGTTTTTAAGAAAGCGACAAATCGCTCGTGCTGAAGACAGTGTAGAACCAATCTGGATTAAAGCTAGGGTCCTTCTTAGTACTCACATTAACAAGCATGATTTCATTCATTAAGGGCTTAGCATGCCTCTCTTTCTCTCAGTTGATCAAATTTTTGCAAATCCCGAGGAATTCCTTCCTCTTCGTTTTCACCACAGTGTTTGAAAAAGTTTTGAAAAACTTAAGTCAATACAATGACTTCAAGGCACAGAAAAGACAGAGTTCTTAATCAAATACTGCCATCTCATTTAGAATTTCTGGCACACCTGGCACACGGCAGAAGCAAACACAAGAGTGTGAAAATCACTGCTGTTCCATTCAAAATCTATTGGCACAACTGGCTCCCTGGCAGAAACAGACTCAAAACAAAACGGAAAGACAAATGCAAAACAAAATGGTGATGCCCGAGGTAACACCCCCAGAATCACCCGACCTTTGTACAACATGACTGACTCAATACAACAAGACAAACCTGACTGACTCAGTATGAAAAGACTGACTCAAAACAAAGTGATAGACTCAAAACGAAACAACAGAACTGACTCAATACCCAAGCCAGAATGTACAAAACCCAGCATTCGCAAATGCTCAAAACAGTGCGTGCCATACACCACATCTGAAATAAACTGAACGCCACCTGCAGGTGGTTCATCCCCCGATCACATCACATTATCCCCTACAAGTTCTCTGATCAAGTGTCGATAGACTTTGTAGGACCTGGTGCGGGGATGACCCCGTTGTCAATCAAATTTTGTATCTCATGGCGGAGACGGACGCAACTGTCGGTGTCATGACCGGTTTGTTGATGAAAAGCACAGTACTTAGTCGGGTCATGCTTTGGAGGGAGAGGATCGGGTAGAGGCCGTTGCTCTAACGGTTTCAGATGTCCTTTCCTAAGTAGGACCCCTAGAGCTTTAGACAGAGGCATATAAAGCCGGGTGAAAACCCTCTTGCCTCGGGGTAGATAGTCTGAAGTTCGAGGGTTTGGATTGGATGCACCAGCAAAGGGGGTGGCTGTTTTAGGAGTGGTGGTGACCATGCCCACTTTAGAAGATCTTGCAGCTGCATCACCGCTGGTGGTCGCATTCGAACTGCGGGTAAACGCCCTCCTGGGCTGCTCTCTGTCATTGTCAATTAGGCCCTGCTTCAAGGCATCCTCAATCTGTACCCCCATCTCATGTAGATCAGAAAAGGTAGGGAAGGGGAGAACGATCATCTTCTGCATAAGCTTGGATTGGAGGTTGCGTACAACCATCCGTATTTGATCTTTGTCAGTCGGCCTAATGGTCATCATTGAGGCCTTGGCCCTCCACCGAGTTACAAAATCGGAGAAACTCTCCTTTGGCTCCTGCCTAGTCGTCTCGAGATCACGGGTTGTAATCTCGATTTGCGTGCTATAGGAATACTGTGCAACGAAGGCCTCGGCCATCTCCTCCCAATTCCTCTTAACATCGTCTTCCAGTTTTGCATACCAGATGGCTGCTACACCCGACAGGGTCCGGCCGAATAAAGAAAGCTTTTGTAGTCTGGTGAGGCCCATCGACCTTAGAATATCTGAAAACAGCCGCAAGTGCACCATGGGATCACCAGATCCATCAAAGCGGTCGATTTGTGGCATCTTAAATCTGTCCGGCAGTGTCAAAGCTACGTTGGTGTACCCGTCTTCAATGTCCGGAATGGATTGAGCTCCTTGAGACTTCTTGAATAGTTTTTCCAATTTACTCACCTTTAGTGCTGTGGGGTCCATCTCGAGCGCAAAAGGGAAATTCGGTTGATTGATAGGAGTGGGTGCCTTGGATAGTTGAGGTAGAATCGGGGGCGGAGCCGGCCCCGTTGGGATGTTTGTATCCTCCTGGACATTCTGAACATTCGCCGTCTCCCCGGGTATTGGGACTCTTGGTGGGGGAGGAGCTTGGTGTGAAGTAGATACTCCAGTTTGCTGGTCTAACCTGGCAATTGTCTCTGCCTGTTGGGCTATAGTCGCGGCCTGTTGCTTGGCGAATTCCGCTTGACGGACAGCGTCTTGTTGCATGGCTTTCATACTATCCTGGAGTTGGCGCACCATCTCTTCCAGACTTGACATATTGTCCTGATCAAACTGAGCAACCGGTATATCTGTGCCTGCAGTAGGCTCGAAAAACTCAACCCGACTGCTCAAAGATCACTGATCCGTAGGCTGTTACGTGGTCTCAGGTGATCGACCTGGCCTTCTCTGGCCCTGATTACCCTTGAACTGAGTCTCTGACTTGACAAAGTCTATCAACACAAATCATATGTACCCGGGGGATAGTGGAGCCTTCTGAAGCTATGATTCTAGGACTACCTAGCAAAAGAGAAAACAGATAGCATCTCAGCTCAACTTCACTAGAACGGATACGAGCAAAGCTGAACGACTGTATTCTATTACTGATCACTGTTCCCCGAAATCATTACCCCAAATCTGAATCTGATACCTACAGATATAACTGATTCTCAAAATATCGTCATCGGTGCCCGCAGTCGGATACAGACTAAACCGGTATATGCATTCCCTGTAGAGATACACTCTAAAAGCACATAGCAAGTAAATGAGAGCCAATACACCCCTATGTTGGGGTAGGGTTTCCCTGTCCTATTTTGTCAGGAGCTAGGGTTTCACTACGCACGTAGCGGTTTCAAACAACCTATGATCGGGTAAGCAACCTGTTCTAGTTTGGAATGATCACTATGGATTCCGAATATGCACTAGGTCAAATGGTCGAAAAGGGTGCCCCGGTAAAACCGGGGTTTGTGTTCCCATACTGGCAGAGCCCGCAACCGATTAGCCTTATGGCAAGCTTTGACAAAGTCAAGCCTCCGGCAAACCGTTCAAGAATAGCAGATGGCCAACACGGTGTCCTAGGCGCACCAATGCACATGCAATGCAAAGAAACACATAAGTGTAGTCAAAACAAGATATCACGAGTTCGAGTCAAGTTCTCTAATTTCCCCAGCAGAGTCGCCAGAAACTGTAACACGCCTGCGAGGGACCCCGCTACAGTTCGGACTCAATTTGTATCACGGTTCTTAATCTGAACCAAAGAGTCCAAATCCGGCAAATCGTTTTGAGAAAACAGATTTTGAAAGTGCCAAACATGGACTGCTTTGCCAGATACAGAGTCGCCACCTAAATATTTTTATTTTGGGGGAATTTAGGAAACCCTGACTCGGTGCCAAAGGCCATGTGTCCGTCATCACCAAAGTTGCCTCGGCTCGGGAACTTGGGTACGATCGGGGAAGGTCAGCTATGAGCACCCCCTCTCGCCCGATCCGAAGACCGGCCTCTACTAACCGTGATATCTTATTTTGAAAACGCTATATGCTCTTATTCCGGTTATTAGTCTAAAATTACTACGTTATGCGCACAGCAAACAAATATAGGCCAAATCACCTAAATTGGAACAAAACATTTTATGTTTGTTTTGAAAATGGTTTGCTACTCGCAAGTAGGCTAAAATGCAGATTTTGCCACCCTTAAGTGGGCTTTAGAAAAGATGGTTTTGCCACTGTCTAGTGGGCTTAAAACTCTTAGTTTTAATGCATTATTCCAACTTAGGTAATTTGACCTCCATCCACAAGCATTCAAGCAGTCATATCACATAAGCAGCTAGCCATATGGTAATCATGCTATTATGGCAACATTCACATGCATGCGATATGCTAAAGCATAAAAGCTTACCTAGTACTCCGAGCCAAAACAAAAGCTAGTTAGTAATCATATGCATGATCCTAGTTCATATTAAGATGGCTAATGCAACACATGCAGAATGTTACTAGAATAGGCTTGGCTAATCTACAATGACATGTGAAATGCTACAACTAACACGTATTCAATTTGGAATCGAAATACAGATGCAGTTAGAATGATGCGCCGAGCCCGGTGCATGCAAAACAAATGAATGAATGCACGCATGCATAGCATAAGGTATGCTAATTTAAATATGCCCTAGTCTACCATCATAAGTAGGTAAATAAAAGGGAAGAAAGACGTGGGGTTGGAAAACATACACACACCCACGCACGCTTATTACAAATATGCCCTCACTCGGAGGGACCAAAAGAATAATACAGCCCGAATAAATAATAATAAATTAAATATTACAAAACTTCTAACTTAATTAACAAATTAAATATGAAATAAATAGAAAGAAGGGGGGCCGTAGCCCTACCTCGGGATGCGCGAGTGATGCATGTTCGACTCGCCTTGCCCAGAAACTCGCTGCCATAGCACTGTTGCCCCTATTAATCACTGCCTGCTCCTCTGAAGACTGCAAAAGTCTGGATACAGGTTCTCTGTGCACTGCATAACACCATCGGCTGGGAGGGATGGCCACCGGCCATGGGAAAGGGTCATCGGCCTATGATGAAGTTATCGGCTAAAAATCCCTGGCCGGTCGGCACTCTATGTAGCCGACCAAAACTTGTCTGAGAACACGCAGAATTGACAGCGGCAAAGATATATGGCATGGAATTTCAAAGCAATGTATGCATGGACACACTCCCTATCATGCAATGGACTCAAGGGAGCATGGCCCTCGACCCTCGGGCCACCAATCACGCATTTCGATGCATGATGGCCAAAGAGTCAAGTATGCATTTCAATGTCAAATGCAATGCACACAAAACATACAAGGGACCCAACCTCAATCATGGTTGATCAAGAGGTGAGGCAATGCACAAAAATGCACATGCAACCTAAGCATGCAAGCTAACATACAAACATGCAATGCAACTACATGGCACGCATAATGCTAACAACATAACATGCACAACGCATCGAAACATGGCATACACAATGCAAGATGGACTTACACCAATGTGAGTGGACCTCAGCCACACTCATATCAGTGGCCATTAGATGAAAATGAGACCATCGAGATGCGTGCACGCATACACGCAAACCGAGGACCGATCCTAAGGCATAAAATGCCACTCTACCCACGCATGGCAAGAGATGGAACAAGGTATGCAAACATGCAAATTTCAGCACTGAAACATGCTGCTAAACAGCCCTGAAACATGGCGATATGGCACCCGATGCATGAGATGAGACCCGAAACACAAAAGTAGGTACATGGAATGGCTTATAGCTATACAAAGCATGCATTATTTGATCATGAAGCATGAAGACAGAAGCAAGGCAGTCCAAAAACATGCATATTTCCAGTTTAAATCGTGGCCAAAAAGTGCTAGCAAGATGGACTAAATTAGCATGCAATTTTGACTAGCTAACATGGTTTACATGGCAAGTGGATGAAGCATGTGGAATCTCATCAAACCATCAAAAATCAGTGAATAAAATATGTGAAAATAGGCCCAAATAACCACTGATATGCAGCCAATGCATGCAAAAAAGATGAGCTCCTTTAGAGGGCCATGCAAGAGGTTATTAAGTACATGCATCATGGACATTAAGCATGGTGAAAAAAACCCTGGAAATGGCTCAAGAGGGTCCAAAAACCCACTGAAAATTCCCTGTAATGAAGCTTAGAAGCATGAAACTATGAGGTCCTTTGGAAGGCCAAAAGGGGCACTAAACAAGACAAGGAGAGAGAGGGTCACCCCCCTCTGATTTGGGCTCTCAAAACAGCAAGCTAGCCACTGGAAATCCACTAGATTTCAGTGGCTAGAAGGCCAAACAAAGCACCAAACCAAGGCTTCGAGATATGGCTTAAAATAAGATGCAAACAAGCATACAAGGGGGTAGACGACCCCCAACAGAAATGAGACCTTAAACAAAAATGTTTAGAAGCTCAAAACAAGACTTTTCTCAGTTAATACCAAAGCTCGAAAATGCTCACAAGTAGGGCTAAAATAGCATGCAAAAATGGCCCTAAAAGAGAGATTTGAAGACAAGAGGTAGTAGATGATTTCAAACAGCAAAAAGTTCTTAATCAAGCATGAAGATGAGCTCAAAATATGACACTTTTTAGTTCATGATAAAGTCCATAAATGCTTGCAAGTATAGCTTATAAATGAAGCAAGAAAATGCAAGTTTAAGGGAAATGGGTGCTTACCCTTGAAGAGCAGCAAACCAGTAGCTTGTGGTCCAAATTTCTGAGCTTCTAACCTCTGCAAATGGCCTCCAAAGTGCTGGAATGGAGGATCGAGGTGTTGTGCTATGGGTTGTAGGGCAAATGGTGCAAGGGCAAAGGTGTTTTGAAGCTTGGGTGAGAGAGATGGAAGCTCTGGCCAACATGTAAACGTGGTAGGAACCTCTGGCCAACGGGTCCTCTGCCTTGACGAAGGAGCCCCTCTACCACAGGCCCTGGTCGCCTTGGTCACTTTATGTGCCTCTCCCGTTGCAGGAGCCCTCGCCCCCTCACCTTCACGAGCACCTGTCAAAGGTGGCATGAGGTGTGTCTGAATGAAGGTCGCGTAGTCGTCCTTTGCCCTGAAGTAGTCAGCATCCAAGCCCACCATAAACTGAGTGACTGCATCTATGAACAGGCTGTCTACTGATCTCATGGACTCAAGCGGTGCTATCGAAATGATCGGGTCTGGCATGCCCACCGTCTGGCAGACAAACTGCTCACTAAGGAACTAGGCCCGGTAGACTGGGCCCTTAAGTAGAATGCGGAAGTGAGAAGTGACCTAGGCCTCGGCATACTGGTCCTGTATCCTAGCTGGCATCTTGGCCCAAGGCTGCCACATGATCTGCAAAAAGAGAGTGTACAAATTGTTAGTTGCTATTAATTACAAAAATGTGAATCAGAACGATGTAAAGCGAAAATGACTACATTTCGAGTTACCTCGTAGGCAGCCACTGTGTCAAAATAGTGTCGGAAGAAGGTGAACATCTCACGGGTCCTACAATGGCATCGGCCATTATACCTCATCGAATAAGGGACTGCTAGAAGGAGCTCCACCATGGGCTCTGGAGCGAAAGTAAAAAAATAAGCATACATCCACAGCAACAAGGAAAATGCAGTGATATGTGCACATACAACATGAACAGATATAGAAATTGTAAAGCAGAAAACATACAGCATGAACAGATGCAGAAAGTGCATAGCAGAAAGTGCATAGCAGAAAGCACAAGTGTTGAACAGATATGAAGTAAGAAGTAAGAAATGTAAAGTGCAAAGAGGGAACTGAAATGTATACCTCCCAGGCTCGCCAGTAGCCTCCAATCAGCTCTTTCCTCAGGTGGGAGGTAGAGCTCATGTAACCAAACAGGGTGACGAGGCCAGCTCCGTCCCAATCGTAGAAGCGCACCCGGGAAAAGGTCACCAGGGCACTTAGCAAATATAAGCCCACGGTGTTCCACCTGTTCGAAAACAAGGTGGTTATGAGGATAAACATCAGAAAGCCTCTAGCGTACTGCTTTATCTGCTCAAGTGTCTCAGGCTCGCTCCTTCTGAACCGCTCAGCAAACCCGCTATATCTGACCATGCCCATCTAGTATAAGGGTGGACGCGCTCCCAACAGCTCAACTCAGGTGGTATCCCACTCTTCTATGTCTGTGTCGAACGGGGATCAGATCACCCCCTACTCCTAAGCCAGTGAGGATGGCAAAGTTATAGGGAGTTATCGTTATCTCCCTAGCAATAGAGAAGTGGAAGGAGTTGGTGGTGTCCCACCACCTCTCCACAAGTACTCCCAGAAGAGGACGGTTGGCAGTGAACCGTGTCAGGCTAGAGCAGAAGAGGCTGAAGCCAGTCTCGTCTACAATGTTACGAACTCCAGTAGCGAGCTTGTTGTACTAGTCTCACGCAGTCGTGGCTCGCACTTCTGAGCACGAGCCTTGCCTTGTTGCAAAGAATAGATGAATCAGATAAGGCAGTGAAAGTATAGTCAGATAAAAGCAGTGCAAGAAATGCAAGTAAAGAAAGGCAGGAATGCATGAAAACAAAGCTCATACCTTAACGATGATGGATGAAAGGTGAGAAGCCGGCTCCCTCAACAGGACGTCCTCCGATACGTCGAGAATAAAGTTGCTGGCAAGATGTGTGTTCAAGAATGGTACCTCGCTGGATCAAAAGGGCGCATCCTCAACAGTAGTGGCTCTGGCTCAACCTTAGGCTCAAACTCTGCCTCGAGGTCCACCTCAATACCTTCAGCCGCTTCACCAGCCTTGGCAACGACCGGCTCCTCCGCCTTTAAAACAAGTGAAAATACAGGGAGAATCTCTGGAGGTGCCCCGTCATCTGGTGAATCATCTACCATTTGGAAAATGGGTGAAAAATGAAGAAAAATGGAGAAAAGATGGTAAGCTTGGAAAAAGTCAACCCTAGGAGAGAGAAAATGAAAGAAAAAGTCAAGGAAGGAAAAAGTACACCAAACCCAAGAGAAACTCGAGAGGAATAAGCCTAGAAAGGTGAAAATAAAGAAAAAAAAGCATCGAAATCAAATTCTAATTGGTTCGAAGTGAAGAGAATCAAGAGGGTTTAACAAATAAAGTTTGCGTGGGGCGTTGGAAAATGTGTAGAAAGCGCAAATCTACAGAGAAAGAGCACCTAGAGAGAGAGAGAGCATTTTCGGACATGTGGGTGTGAGGAAATGAGCCCTAGTGGCTTGTACTTAAAGACCCGAGAATGAAAAGACAAATTTGCCCTAAACTGCCATCGATGGCTGGCAAGGTTCATTGGTGGCCAGCGGCCTCCCTCTGAGTCGTGATGCTATTTTGTGTCTTTGTTTTCCAAAAGTTGCAAGGAAAGTCCACTGTTGGGTCCAGATTGTTTCTATGGAAGCTCAAAACTGTGTTTTCGATGCATGATGTTCATCACTTGTCAACATAAATGAGGTGTATCCTTTTTAAACATATTTCAATTCCTCCGAGAGGTAAATCGGAAGATGCCATCGAATGTCGCTTTAATTCGTTTTCCCTTCGTTCTCCTTTCGTTCTCTATTGTTGCATAGAATATGCATCTCAAATATTTGTTGCATAGAATATGCATTTCACATAGTTGTTGCATAGAATATCCGTCTCTCATGTATTGTTGCATGGAATATGAATTTCACATATACATATTGCATGCGTACCTCGCATCATTCCAATTTCGCATAGACTATGCTTTTGTACCCTGCTAGAACATGCCTTCCTTTAACTTCATATCTTAGTTGTTTATCTTGCATAGAATATGCATTGTCACTGTATCACACAATTTATGTTAATTATGCTTTCAAAAATAGGAAAGTTCTTTTTTTTGTTCCTTTGCCAACACAAGCAAATAATATTGTATGTACGGTTCATTTGGAGGAGTTCTGGGAAAAGTCGTTTGTGTCTCGGTAGGAGAACCTACGCCTTCACTTTGTGCATCTATCGCACACCTTGGCTTTGTGCATCTATTGCACTTGTTCACTTTGTGCATCTATCGCACTTGTTTACCTTTCTCCATCTATCGCACACCTCTCTTTCATCTTAGGAGGTGCGAAGCACGAGCCTGAGCGGTTTTATCTCCGAACGCATGAAACGCGGCCCTGGGTGGGTTTCATCTCGAGACCTGCGAAGCACGAGCCCGAGCGATTTTATCTCAGGATACTTGAAACACAGCCCTGGGCGGGATTCATCTCAGGACGTGTGAAACACGACCTCGAGCGGTTTTTCTCAGGATACGTGAAATACAGCCCTGGGTGGGTTTCATCTCGAGACATGTGAAACATGACCTCGAGCAGTTTTTCTCAGGACACGTGAAATGCGGCCCTAAGCGAGTTTCATCTCAAGACGTGCGAAGCATGAGCCCGAGCAGTTTTATCTCAAGACGCGTGAAACGTAGCCTTGGGCAAGTTTCATCTTAGGACATGCGAAGCACGAGCCCGAGCGATTTTATCTCGGGACACGTCAAACGCGGCCCTGGGCGGGTTTTATCTTGGGACGTATGAAACACGACCCCAAGCAATTTTTCTCAAGACACGTGGAACGTGGCCCTGGGCGAGTTTCATCTCGGGACATCTGAAACACGACCCGAAGCAGTTTTTCTAAGGATACATGAAACGCGGCCCTAGACGAGTTTCATTTCAGGACGTGTGAAGCGTGAGCCCGAGCATTTTTTTGTTTCTCGGGATGTGTGAAACACAACCTCGGGCGGGTTCTCTTGTTTCTCGAGACGCATGAAGAGCGAGCCCGAGCGATTTTCTTATTTCTCAGGACGTGCAAAGCGCAACCCCAAGCGGTTTCCTCTGTTTCTCAAGATGCATAAAATGTGACCCTGAGCGATTTTCATTTTTTCAATTTCTCAGGACGTGTGAAACACGACCTCGAGCAGTTTTTTTTCTTAGTTTCTCAAGATGCGTGAAACGCAACCCTGAGCTGTGTTTTCTTTCTTCGTCTCTTGTTTTGGCGTGGTTAGAGTGTGGTTTTATCTTTTTGTATGGAACTTGTGTTGGTTTTAAGCTTAAAGCTGCTCATTCATATATTGTTATCTCGTTATCTTGCTTATTGCATCTTGTTATCGCTTTGTATCATCTCGCATGATCATGAGTTTTCAAAACAGCTAGCTTCACGAAGCGTGTGAGTCTAGCTTTCAAAGTTGCATTGTGAATATCATTTGCATTTTGCCTCAGAACTACGCTGGTTTGATTCCGTGAAAAGGGATACGTAGGCAGCTTGTAGGCGCAACCATTTATTTCTGTCTTGATTGTTTGTCCAAGTCTTACGGCCTTGTCAAAATGGGTCGTCTTTAGGCTTTGACATTCGCTCACGTCATTTTTTGACTCCGAGTTCTGTCAAAGAGGGGCAACTGTAGACATCCCATTTTTGACGTACAACGATTCCAATTTTGACCCGACTCTTGTGGTATCCCCGGACTTGAGTTTAATGCTTTCATATTGTTGCTTACCTTTTGTTCCCCTTATATCCCTTTAGAATTGGCTTTCGGTTTGTGGTCATGCGTTTGGAACAAGTTGGTTGCTTGTTTTGTCAAACCTTATTGCTTAGATTTTGGTTATTTCGCTCGAGCGGGCATTCTTGCACTCGAGTGGGCTTCACAATTTTGCTTCTCTACTCGAGCGGCCATTCTTGCACTCGAGCTAGATTTGTCTAATTTCAGTTTTTTTTTTTTTTTTTTTTGCTGGTCTGCAAATACTGGGAGAGTGCATCGAACGCTCGAGCATCCAGTTTCACACTTAAGCGGGGTCCTTCATCTACAAATGTTCTGGAAGTGTGCATTCTACGTTGGAGCGCCACTTTTCACGCTCGAGCGGAACTATGTGTCTAACGCTCGAGTGTCACTTTCCACGCTCAAGCGGACTGTGCATATAACAGTATGTGAAGATGATATTTTGAATCACTTTTTCATCATTCTCTCTCTCTAAAACTTTTCAAAAACCAAGTTCTTGAGTTTCTCTCTCTAAAACTCACATTTTCTCTTAGATTTCATCTAGATCCGTTGATCTCTTCACCCTTGTGCCTTTGAGAAAAAGATAGAACATCTCAAGATCTACATTTTGATTCGAATAGAAGTAGGTTTCAGTGTTCTTGGAGTTTCTCTTTTGTTTGGGCCCATCTTCTTTCTTTGAGGTAGGAATGTTTTCTACACCTTCATAGATATTTAGCTTAGCTATTTGTATCTGTGTAACAATGATGTGATTTGGGGGTGTTGTAAGCAAAGCTAGGGTTTGAGTATGTTATGGAAAGAGGGATTGTTATTGAACAGGAAATAGATGAATGTGGGTTATGAAAATGAAATTATGGTGGGTTAAAATGGTTGAAAATGATATTTGGGTTGATATTTGAAAATGAGAAAGTTTTGCCCTAAAATGACTATCATGATTATTTTATATAGATAATTGAAATTGTCATTGAAAATGTAAAATTGAGAGGGTATTGATATGTATGGTGGGATTGGTTATGTATTAACTCATTCTTTGGAAGTTTGAATAAATTATCTGTCATGAGATTGAATATTTGTTTAGAGATAATTGTATTGGGCTATCGGTGGAGGATAGCTATGAATCTTGTAGAAATTGTATGAGGATTAGGTAAATTGAAACTAATCTCTTGTTGTTTGTCATTGAATATGACCATGTTTATAAACATTGTACATGTATGATTATGTGGAAGTGGAAAGGGGATGTACTCCATTGTTTGACTTTGTGTTTAAATACATTGTATATGTATGAATGATTGTTTGGGAGGAGAGAGAAGATGGACTCCATTATAATTAAATTGGCCGGAGTGTCCTGGGTGAAATTCCCGAAATTATACATGGGTGCCTAGCCCGCGGACGAAATATCCATAAAATGGCAATTGCATTGCTTGTATAGCCTACGTTTACATGGGTCTTGTTTGACGGCTGCCTATGGACAAAATATCCGTGAAAGAAAAGTTTGAAGTGCTTATATGTTGATGATGTGATTATAGAACTAATGAGTTGTAGTCTCATTTGGGCAGTTGAGAAACGATGAAATTGGCTCATGTAATGAAATGAATTAAAGGGGAATGACTTAAGAATTGAGTTTGGTATCTTATGACTATATAATATGTGGATGTCTTTTATCACTAACGTTGTATATGCATAGTGTACTTATGCCTTTGCTAAATTTCATATATTGTGTTCGATGATTTCTACTGGATTATGGCTAGGGGTGTGTGCGGTGCGGGTCGGTGCGGTTTGAGAGAAAAATAGAAACCGTATGGCGGGTGGCGGATTGATAAAAGTGTCACTAGAATTTGCCATTTTCCTTATAAAAAATTGGCGGTTCGGTTGGCAAATAATGGCAGATTTGCCTTAGCAGTTCGGGCGGATTGGCGGTTTATAAAAAATATAATTCAAATTAAAAAAACTTAAATCAAAGAGTAAAAAAAAGACGAGAAATACCGTGATGTTAAGCATCTTATGGCTTTCTTCGATCGATGCAAGTGTAACAACAACATGATAATATCAACGACTATGCCATCAATTCATTACAAGCATCTGTGGAAACTACAATGATCAAATACAATACATAAAATTAATATCATTCAGAATTTACAATATATTGAAAATGTTTACTCTTAAAAAGTATTTAGATTGAAAAGTAAGTTAATGCCAGTTTGTAACATGGCTAAAAAAAAAAAGATTGAAAAGTGAATTGAAATCCAACTTTATTTTGGATTACTGACATCTTGAATTCCCCTCGAGTAGTAATGTAATACTATATTCTAAGTTATAGAACAATAAGCAAACTTAAGTAAAAAAAAAAATTTAGAATCTTATAAAACATGATTTAATAGCGGTGTGGGTCGGTGCGGTTTGGAAGAAAAATAGAAACCGGCGGATTGATAAAAGTGTCACTAGAATTTGCCATTTTTCTTACCAAAAACCAACGGTTCGATTGGCAAATAATAATGAATTTGCCTTGGCGGTGCAGCTTAGTGCGGTTTTGGCGGTTTTGGCGGTATTATGCACACTCCTAATTGTGGCTCACTTTATTTGGGAATAACATTTTCAAGTAATGATGGCATGCCTCCACCAAGGCAATAGCATGGGAGGGAACTTTAGGAATCAAGAGCTTCTTGTTTTGTTTTATTTTTGTATAGCCTAGGGCTAAATTTGTATTGAGCGAAGCTCATTTTGTTGTAACCAAGTCAAGGCTTGGAAAGGTATAAGCCAATAGGGCATTTATTTACGTTAAACTCTTTGTATTCCTTAACTTTATGTAATGAAAGGACGAAGATTCTGATTTATACTGTCATTTATTTATGTTTGTGGATGTATTTATGATATTATTTTGGGGGCGTTACAACTTGGTATCAGAGCGTATCGGGTTTGAATACTTTGGGTATGTGGGAAATGGTTAGTACCACAATGGGTTCGTCTCGCTTGCTAGAGACTTAAGTGTGAACGATATGTGCTTATATGACAACATGCTTATGTGATTATTTAGGTATGGGATTGAGTTTTGTGGATGTTGATTGGGTCCACGGATTTCTAGGAGTTTTGTTAGAAAGGCACTTGATCACTGCGATTATTAATTGGAACTTTAGCAACGCCGCGGGACGGTCATTATTCGGAGATGAAATTCATATATGTTTACGTGATTACGTGCTTATATAGAGTGAATTACTGTTGTCCAATGCATTAGGATGCGAGTGAGTTAGCTTTGGCACATTTGTGAATGTGTTAATCTCTTTGTTACATTCATTAGGATGTCAGGACGTGGTTGTGGAGATAGGCGTGGTAGGCCTAGAATGCACGAGGTGCCTGTACCGGGTGACATTCCGGCACAGGATGAGGGAGTTGGTCAGGCTAATGTGGCCGGAAGGAATTCCTTTGGTTTTGAAAATTTTGATTAATCGAGAGGAGGAGAGGTTTGCAAAACCTCTTGCTGATGAAATCATTGCTATTAATGTGGATACTGAGAAGGATCTGCGTCTGGTCCAAATCGGGTTCACGTTGTCTTTGGAGGAGCGCGAGCGCTTAGTTCCTTTATTAAAAGATTTCAAAGATGTTTTCTCCTGGTCTTACAAAGACATGCTTGGAATCGATCCTGAGATTGTACAGCATCGGATCCCTCTCAAACCCGAGGCTCGATCCATCAAACATAAGTTGCAGAGAATACGCCCGGATTGGGCTTTGAAGATTAAGGAGGAGGTCACCAAGCAGATAGACACATGATTCTTGCTAGTATCTGAGTATTTGACTTGGTTGGCCAACATTGTCCTAGTGCCGAAGAAAGATGGCAGAATTCGGGTGTGTGTGGACTTCAAAGATCTGAACAGAGCCAGTCCGAAGAACGACTTTCCTCTACTGTACATCGATGAATTGGTGGACTTCACCGCAGGCCATGCGTTGTTCTCCTTCATGGATGGATTTTTCGTGTATAACCAGATTCTAATGGCACCCGAGGATAAAGAGAAGACCGCTTTTACTACGCCGTGGGGAACCTATTGCTATAGGGTGATGTCGTTTGGGCTAAAGAATGTCGGGGCTACTTATCAAAGGGTTGTAACCACAATTCTGGATGATATGATCCATAAAGAGGTTGAGGTGTATGTAGTGAACATGATTGTCAAGTCTAAAGAAAGAGATGGCCACTACACCACCTTGAAGAAATTCTTTCAACGGATTAGAGAATACAGACTAAGGATGAATCCGCAGGAGTGTACTTTCGACGTAACAGTGGGAAAATGCTGGGTTTCTTGATTACAAAAAGGGACATCAAGGTAGATCCTTTCAAAATCAAGGCCATCCTAGAAATGCCACCATCAAGGACTAAAAAGGAGGTGCGAGGCTTTCTGGGTAAAGTGCAATTCATAAGACGGTTTATTTCTAAATTAACCTTGACTTGTGAACCACTATTTGGTCTCCTGAAGAAAGGAAAGAAGTTTCGATGGGATGATAGATGTCAGTTTACTTTTGAGCAGATTAAGAAGTACCTTCAGAACCCATCCATGTTATCACCACCAGAGCCAGGAAAGCCCTTGATTCTCTATCTGTCAGTAACGAACACGACTATGAGATGCATGCTTGCTCAGGAATCTGAGGATAGGGTGGAGAAAGCCATCTGCTACTTGAGCAAGAAAATGCTGGATTATGAGACCCATTACACCCCGCTGGAGAAAGCTTATTTAGCCTTGGTATGGGCTACCAGGAAGTTGATGCACTATTTATTAGCTCACTCCATAATTCTGGTTTTGAGATTAGATCCCATCAAATATCTCTTTGAGAAACTAGTGCTTACGAATAAGCTAGCTTGTTGGCTGCTTTTTCTCTCCAAATTTGATCTGAAGTATGTTACTCGCAAGTCGGTCAAGGGGAGAACAGTAGCAGAGTTCCTGGCAGGTCACCCAGTAGAAAGGGATGAAGCGGTAGAATACCTGTTCCAAGATGAAACTATTCTGCAAGTCGAGGAAGAGATTTGGAGAATGTACTTCGACGAAGCGTCTAATCAGTACGGTTATGCGATAGAGGTGTTGCTGATAGCACCCGACAATTCCCATATACCTTTAGCCTTCAACTCCGGTTCAAGGTATCCAACAACGAGGCAAAATATGAGGCATGTATCGCTAGTTTGGAAGCCGCCCTGGAACTAGGGGCAAAAAAGTTGGACGTAATTGGGGACTTGAACCTAGTTATGTCCCAAGAAAAAGGAGATTGGAAGGTCAAAGAAAAAAGATAAAGATCTATCACCAGACCCTAGACGTTCTGATTCCTAGGTTTGAGAAGTTGACCTTCACACATCTATTAAGAGAGAACAACAGGTTCGTTGACGCCTTATCAACTCTATCTTGTATGATAGACATCTCACTAGGAGTCCAGATGCATTCGATCATCATTGAACTGAGATATACACCGGCCTACAAGTCTATCGCCGCAATATATGAAGTGCAAGATCAAAACCCTTGGTTCTATGATATCTGGAACTTCTTGGAAAATGAGGTTTATCCACTAGGGGCAAATGCCAAAGATAAGAGGGCAATATGGTGGATGGCCGTTCAATTTATCATCTGCGGAGGTAAACTGTACAAGAGGGGTCATCTAGGAATGCACAAGTTGTGTGTCGAAGTAGAGGAGTCAAAGCACCTAATGGAGGCCATCCATGGAGGGGAGTGCCGAGCACACATGAACGGAGTAATGTTAGCCCGGAAGATTCTCAGGCAAGGTTACTACTGGTCTACTATGGAGGAGGATTGTATAAGTTTTGTTCGGTGATGCCACTAATGCCAAATTCATGCCAATTGCATGAACATCCTACCGTCGAAGCTGTATAACATGACTTCACCATGGCCTTTCTCAGTCTGGGGAATCGACGTCATCGGCGTAGTCACACCGAAATGGTCAAATGGGCATGAATACATTCTAGTGGCAATTAATTATTTCACGAAGTGGGTGGAAGCTCAGTCCTATATAGTGTTGAAAGCAACGCATATGGCTAAGTTTATCCGAAACAACATCATTTGCCGATATGGAGTCCCAAACGAGATCATTTCAGATAATGGCTCCCATTTCAAGAAGGAAGTGATCGACTTGTTGGAGAAATACAACATGGCTTTCCATAAGTCATCTACATACTGGCCTCAAACCAATAGAGCTGTCGAGGCCGACAATAAGAACATCAAGCATATCCTACAGAAAATGGTTTAGACCTACAAGCACTGGCCAGATAAATTGCCATTTGCACTTTGGGGCTATAGAACTTCAATCCGGACGTCTACTGGGGCAATTCCTTACTATCTTGTTTATGGTATGGAAGCTGTTCTGCCAATCAAAATAGAAGTGCTGTTGTTGTGGATTATGGCTGAGTGTCAGATAGCAGAGGCAGACTGGCAGCAGAGCAGGTTCAAAGAACTTATGTTGTTTGATGAGAGAAGTCTAAAAGTATTATACCATGTTCAGGGTTATCAACGCAGGATTGCTAGGGATTTTAACAAGAAAGTTAAGTCCCAGAATCTTAAAGAAGGGGATTTGGTGTAGAAAGACAACCGAGCTCCCATCCATGACCCTAGGAGCAAGTTCAGACCCAATTAGACCGGTCCTTACATCATCAAAACTATCTGGTCGGGTGGAGCTATTGTTCTCATGGACCTGGATGACCTAGAATTTTTCCAACCGATCAACATAGACAAGTTGAGGAAATATTATCCCTGAGAGGCTCGCTAGGCCGAAAACCCAGAAGGGTGACCTAGGCAAAAGTTAGAGCACAAAAAATTGGAAATAAAGAAAAACTGAGCTCGCAAGGTTGAAAACCCTAAAGGGTGGCCATGGCAAAAGTTAGAGTGCAAAAGGAGAGCGTTAATACTTGAGTGAACCCGAACCAAACTACGTAAGGCCTGATTCCCATCTTCGGGATACGTAGGCAACTTCATCCTGAATTTTGGCCTTAAACACCTCCAATTCAACTGTCTTGTCCGTTTGATCAGGCCATCTTTGTCTATTATTTATCTGATTGTTCAGTTGTGATCCTTACTCTAAGAGAAGAACTGGTTACAATGCTGAGCAGTGCTATTCAGACAAGGGGCAATTTGTGATCTTTGGATTCGGGGTTTTACATCTCGAGGATTGATTCTGTGCGTGTCAAGTGATGTTCCTTTTCAAAAATGGTTTTGAAAAGTTTTGATAAAAGTTGACTTTGTTCAAATTTTGCCTTTTACAACTTAGACCATTTTTGGACCAAAAGAAAAATTTTCAGTACTTACAACTTTAATTTCATTGATTTCCATACAAGGTTCTTCGACTCTCGATACAAATCAAAGTTGCTTTTATTACATCATAAAACTTAAAAAAATAAGATCAAAGTAATAAACTAGGGGCACAGATGAGTTAGGTGTTTTTGCGTCCCCCGCTCGTGCTTGTGGAAGATGCCAAAGTAGGCCCGGTTTGTGCCTTATCTTCGAGCCAAGTCAGGCACTCATCAGAAAGGCGAATCAGAAACTAGGGCGAGGCTAGAAGCTCTCTCATCCTCCAAGCAGTAAGGTACCTAGCCAAATTTGAACCTCAGACAGGGAATGAAACCGGGTATTCTACTCCCTTTTTTGGGCAAGTCTAATCATGTCCAAACTCACGCCTAAATCGGAACAGAAAGTAGAATACACAGTGTGTCAGGACAATCAGTTGAATGCCAAGTTGCTGAGTCATGTTGTAGCTCAATTCGGTCAGATTAAGCCAAGGGCAGCGCCAAGCAATGTCAGTAGCAGACCTGTTGCACATCTAGTGGCACCACTATCTCTCATTCGAGAAATCCACTAGCTGTTGGCGAAAAAAGTATGCTCGGGCTGAGTATCCGGGGCAAGAGTCCACCACCTTCAGCTTGTCCATTAGCCGTATCTGGGGAGGGATGAAAGAAAAGAGAAATTAAAGAATAGAAAGATGTATGTTGAGAGAAAAGTAAGAAAAGGGCTTTGAGAGAAAAACAGAGCATAAGTGCCGAGTGATGTGAGAAACATATATTAGATAGGGTAAGAAACATTACCTGAAGAAGTAGTGGACTCCTTGCAAATTTGTTTGTCTCTCACCGATAGAAGGCGTCTAAGCCCATCAAAGTCTCGGCCAATACCAAACCAACACAACTCTTGCCCTCTCTCAAACCTTGGTCCACTTTGACGAGCCGAATGCTAGACCCTCCGAAACTAGGGGCAATGAGGAAATGAGCCAACATGCACAAATAAAGGGCGTGTTGTTGAAAACTCCGCCAAAGAAGATTACCTCGGTCGCCAACTTCAGAAAATTAATGAATCAGACTGGAAATATCCAGTTCTCCATTGTGAACCAAGGATCGAGCCTCGTGTAAAGTAAGCCCGCACATCCGTCCCAAAGCTTGGATGTGGCTAAAGCAAGGTTGAGGCATGATTTCCTCATTGTGTCGGGATTCCATTAACACTTGGAATTCTTCGATTGTCGGGCATATCTCTTGTCCCCCAAAGCTAAAGACGTGTGTAATTAGGTTCCAACATCTCGCCGCGGCATGTAGGAACAGAAAACAAAGCAGAGAACTACTCAACAGGAATAGTGCATTTATATTGAAACCTTGAAAGTTTACCTTTTTCGAGCCATCTAAAGTTGCAATTCAATTTAAGAGCTTTTCGACGAAAAATGGCTTCATTTGTGAAGAACTTGCTGTTGAGATGAGGAAACTACGAGGTCCAACCTTTTGTAGAAGATAAGGTAGCGAGTGGAAGCCAGGTGTCAACAATTTGGAGGTCATGTACATCGATGGCTGGCTCATTGGTGGCCGGCACATGGCCGACAATCACCACTCATGGCCGGCAGTCTCTCACTCTAACCTGCTGTCCTCCTTTGTGCTGGAAAGTGCTGAAGGCATGTGTTTTGTTCTGTTCTTTGTTTGTTTTAGAGTCTTGTTTTGAGTCCTTTTGGGCTTTAGCACATTTGTTGAGTTCTATTCGTTTTGTTTTGCTTATCAAGTTGTATTTGTGTTGTTTATCAAGTTATATGTTGTTGTTATTTCAGTTGTTGGTCAATTCATTACCCGATTAAGACTGTTGTGCCAATACAAGTGTTTAGTTTTCATTATCAAGTTCAATCTCATTTTCATGCTAAGTGGTGCTCATGATGCAAAATACAACACTTTTTCAAATAAAAATTGGTTTTCATTCCGATCATGGTTGTTTTTTTTTACAAAAGTATAGTACAAGTTTTTAAAGCAAATAAAACCTTTCTAAAGCTGTAAAATGTGCTACAACTACAAGCAAAAAGAAACTAAGCAAAAATACAAAAATCATTTGGTCACCTCGGGAGAAGCCCTTTTGTCATCTTCCTCGGATGAGAGGACTCAGGGCATTGTATCTGTCGGCTCATTGTCAATCAACTAGAGTCGAACTCGAGCCATCTCCGCTCTTCGCCCCAGAGCTCGCCTCGGCACCGCCTCTGCTCTCGGAACCTGAGCTGGCGTCATCATCTTCACTCTCAGATGACTCTGAATGTTGACTCGCTGCTTCCTCAGGGTCGCTCGTCTCGACATCATCATTACTCAGAATGGGCTCTGAAGGGTCACTCTCAGCTCGGGTGCCCCTGGCTCTGCCTCGGCCGCGTGCCGGAGCCTCTCTTTCTCTCTTTCTCTCTCTCTCTCTCTCCTCTTTTTTGATGCCGGAGGAGGCACTACTAGTGCAAGTGCTGCAGCTCCCACTGGCGTCATCGGCATGGATGGAATCTGAAACGACAATTGTTGCGTATCAGTTATAGCATGTGTATCAAATACAAGCATAATATGTAGCATGAGTATATGCAGAAGTCAGATACAGTGTGTGAATATAGTATGTAAGCGCAGTGTATCAAATGCGGTCTATCGACGCAATGTATCAGCGCAATTTGGGAAGTTTTCAGTTGAAATGTTAGTGTCAGCGTGTCAGTGGAAAGTTAATGCCTGGAATGTAAACTGAAGAAATTATTTGAACACTGTAGAGGTTGACCAGCGTCTCTCTCCTCTGCATAATCCCATTAGCGAGGCTATCAGCTCGAGGGCGCCTCTTGTATACTCGATTGGTGCCTACAAATGTATTTGAATGATTACTATCTGCTATAGATATATCTGAAATGAAATATAGAGTGCAAGTGCTAAAGTGTGGTTCATACCAGAGTTGGGCCTCGTACCCCGACAAGTTCATGATCAACTGCTGCAGGTTTAATCGGGACCTGGTAGGCCTCCCCGGTGTGTTGCCAGCAAGTCAGTGTGATGAAAAGCTCTGGCCAATCAGCCCCCGCCTCGCTCAGGAAGCTCCTCTACCACTGGCTCTGCTCGCCTGGGTCACTCTAGCTCTCACTCTCACGGTAGGAGCTTTCACCCCCCATCTCCATGAACACCTGTCAGGGGCGGCATCAGATGTGTCTAAATGAAATTCGTATAATCGTCGTCCGCTCGGAAGAAGTCAACGTCGAGGCCCACCATGAACTGGATGACCTCCTCAACGGATAAGCTCTCTGTGGACCGCATGGACTCTGGTGGAGCCATCAGGACAACCGGGTCTGGCACGCCTATAATTTGGCGCATGAAGTACACAACTAAGAACCAGGCCTGACAGATTGGACCCTCAAGCAGAATGTGATAGTGGGAGACAGCCCAGGCACCGGCAAACTGACCCCATACCCCCCTGGCATCAAGGCCCATGGCTGCCACATGATCTGCAAACAGGAGTTGTACAGGTTATTAGTTGCTAAATGTGTGAAGCAGAACAGTTTCAAAGCGAAAATGACTGTGCTTTCGGAGTACCTCATGGGCAGCTACTGTGTCAAAGAAACGCTTGAAGAATGTGAAAGGCTCACGGGTCCTACGGTGAAGCTGACTATCGTATATCCACGAATAGGGTACCGTCAATAGAAGCTCCACTATAGGGCTCGGGGCGAGGGTCGAAAAGTACGCTTATACCCATAGCTACAGGGAAAATGTAGTGGTATGTGATCAGTACAGTATCATGCAGATACAGAAAGTGCAAAACAGAAAACACAGTGTATGAATAGTGTTTGAGTAGGTATAGAAATGCAAAGCAGAAAGCATGTATTGAAATAGATGTGTAGAAACTGTAAAGTAAATATAAAGTGGAAAGAGGGAACTGAGATGTGTACCTCTTAAGCTCGTCAGTAGCCTCCAATCGAGTCTCCTCATAGACGAGAGGTAGAGCTTATATATCCGTACAGCGTGGTGAGGCCAACTTTACCCCAGTCGTAGAAACAAACCCGAGGAAGGGTCACCAGGGCACTCAGCAAACACAGGCCAATGGTATTCCACCTGTTCAAAAATAAGGTGGTATCGAAGACGAACATCAAGAAGCCCCTGGCATAGTGCTCGGTCTCCTCTATCGTCTCAGGTTCGGTCCCTTTGAATCGCTCAGCAAACCAAGTATACCTGACCATCCCCGTCGAATATATGGGTGGGCATGCCCCCAGCAGCTCGAACTAGGCTGCCTCTCAGTCCTCCATATCTGTATTAATAGGCATCAGATCGCCCCCTACGTCTAAGCCGGTGATTATGGCAAAGTCGTAAGGAGTCATCGTCATCTCCCCTGCGGTGGAAAAGTGGAAGGAGTTGGTGGTGTCCCACCACCTCTCTACCAGTGTTCCTAAGAGAGGACGGCTCGCGACGACCTAGGTCAAGCTATTGCAGAAGAGGCCGAAGCCCGCCTCATCAATGATGTCTCGAACTCCAGCCGGGAGCTTGTCATACCAGTCTTTAGCGATTGTAGCACCATGGCCTCTGAAGGCGCGAGACTCGCCCTGTGGTAGAAAACAAATGCATTAGATGAGGGTAGTGCATGAAATGCAATCAGATGAGGGGAAGACAAATACATCAGATGAGGGCAATGCATAAAATGCAGTCAAATGATGGCAACGCATGGTCAAATACAAGGCAGTGTATAAAATGCAGTGAAGTGGATCCAGTGCAAGGCAATGCAGGAATTACAAGTAACTAAAGGTAGCAATACATGAAAACAGGGTGCTTACCTAGACGGCAATGGCCGACAAGTGAGACACTATCTCTCTCAACAAAAAGTCTTCTGGTGCACCGCAGGCGAACTCGGTGAAGCGTCTGATGCCTCTAAAAGTGGGCAGTATGTGTATCTGTGGGTGATATCTCGCCGGATAGAGAGGCTGTATCCTCAGTGGTAACGACTTTAGCTCGGCTGCGAGCCCGAACTCGCCTCCAAGTCGGGTCCAAGGTGAGCTATCAACTCCTCTACCTCCGGCATAGGTGGAACTACTGGGGGAACCTTTGGAGGAGCCCCGTCATGAGGAACCTCATCCCATGGTTTTAAAAACTGGACCGGACCGGCCGGTTCAACCGGTTGAACCGGTAACCGGATGGGGTTCCGGTCCGGTCCGGTCAGCCCCCTTAAACCGGCCATTTGTAAAAACCGACCTATTTATTAAAAACCGGTGAACCCACCGGTTAAACCAGTGAACCAGTCGACCCGGTCACGGGTTGATCAAACCGGACCAGTCTCAATTTTTTTTTTTTTTTTAATGTTTTTCCTTTGTTTTTTTTATTTTCTTTCTTTCTTTCTTTCTTATTATATATATATATATATATATAAAATATAAGAATATAAGAAAATTTTAATTTGAAACTCTTTTTCAAGAGTCTCCTCTTGTGAGGAATCCCATTAAGAGTTTAATGAAATTATTGAGAAAGTCTTCACCTATTTATAAGAAAAAAACTCTTTCAAAAAAACTCAAGAAATTCATGTGGGATTCTATCAAATGCATTGGAGGAAATATTGAAATTTTGATATCCCTCCAAAATTTTAGCTCTTCTTTCAATCAAATTATTTGAATTAAAATTATATGGAGGGAATATTAAATATTTGATTTCATCTTCCAAAATTGAAATTAATAATATTTTAAAATATATTATTATATTTTTAGTAAAAAAATATTAGGACAAATATTTAAGATAATTTAATATTTTTAATTTATAATTTTATTACTTATATTTTTATTTAAATATAATTTTAATATATTTATTACGTCACGGTTCGATTCCGGTTCAACCCAACGGTTGAACCGGTGACCCGTCCACCCGATGCCTTTTCCGGTTCGTTCACCAGTCCGGTTTTTAAAACATTGCCTCATCCGCCATCTGAAAATAAGTGTGAGATGGGTGAAAAGTGAAGAAAAATGGAGAAAAATGGTAAACTTGGAAAAAGTCAAACCCTAGGAGAGAGAAAATTGAGAAAAAAGTCAAAGTTGGGAAAAGTGTACAAAATTCGAGAGAAACTCGAGGCGAATGAGCCTAGAATGGTGGAAATAAGAAAAGAAGCACCGAAATCAATTTTCAATTGGTTCAAAGTGAAGGAAATAAAGAGGTTTTAGCGAATCAACTTTGCGTAGGGTGTTGGAAAACGCATAGAAAGTGCAAATCTAGACAGAAGGAGTGTCTAGAGAGAGAGAGGGAGGTGATTTTCGGGCATAAGGAAGTGTGGAAATGAAGTGTGGATGTGAATATTTAAAGACCCGAACCAAATTGTCCAAATTACCCTCAATCTGCCATCGATGATCGGTAAGGACCATTGTTGGCTGGCACCTAGCCGGCGGCCTTCTCTTATGGCCGGCAGGTGGCCGGCAGTTTTCCTTGGGTTCTTAATGTTGTTTTGTGTCTTTGGTTTCCAAGAATTGAAGAGATTGTTCGTTATTTGGTTCAGAATGTGTCTACGAAAACTCAAAACTGTGTTTTCGTTGCACGATGTTCATCACTTGTCAACATGAACGAGGTGTATCCTTTAAACACATTGTATTTCTTCTGAGAGGTGAATCGGAAATTGTTATTAGGTTTGTCTTCATCAAATCATGCTTTGATAGCTTGACTAGAACATGCATTTTGTTATGCGTTGTTGCATGGATTATGTACTTTTAGTTTGTGGCATAGAATATGCATTTCTTATATCTTTTTGTGAGGTGTGCATCTCATGGGAATTGCATGCTCATCTTGCACTCGCTCTTGAATCATGCATGGAATGTGCATCTGCTTTTACGCATAGAATGTGCTCCTATTATGAATTATGCATAGAATATGCTTATACTTGTTTCTCACATAGAACATGCCATTAGCATTATATCTCGATTGTTTGTCATGCATAGAACATGTATTCTTGTTGTGTCGCACTTGTTAAGTCTCTTTCCTATACATGCACGATATTGTATGTACGGTTCATTCAGAGGAGTTTCAAGTTAAATCTTTTGTACCCTTTGAATCGCATCCTTTTACCCCTTCCTCTTCTTGTATGAGACGCGTTAGGATTGTTTCGGTTAAAAACTTTCGGGTGCATCCTGGTGTTCACACCACACCCTTCGGTTAAAAATATTCAGGTGCGTCCCGATGTTCACACCACCCCTTCGGTTAAAAACATTCGGGTGCATCCTGGTGTTCGCACCATCCCTTTTGGTTAAAAACATTCGGGTGCATCCCAGTGTTCACACCAACCCTTCGGTTAAAAACATTCGAGTGCGTCCCGGTGTTCACACCAACCCTTCAGTTAAAAACATTCCGGTGCGTCTCGGTGTTCACACCACTCCCTTTCGGTTAAAAACATTCGGGTGCATCCCGGTGTTCACACCACCCCTCTTCGATTAAAAACATTCGGGTGCGTCCCGATGTTCACACCAACCCTTCGGTTAAAAACATTTGGGTGCGTCCTGATGTTCACACCCTCCTTCAATTAAAAACATTTGGGTGTGTCCTGGTGTTCACACCACCCCTACCTCCTCTGCATGAGACGCGTTAGGATTGCTTTTAGTTAAAAACATTCGGGTGCGTCCCGGTGTTCACACCACCTCTTCTCCTCTCGCATGAGACGTATGGATTGTTTGTATCGGTTAAAAACATTTTGGTGTGACCGGTGTTCACACCATCCTTTTTTGTCTTTCCGCGTGAGACGAGTTAGAATCTTGGTTGAGACCTCGGGTGTGCCCGAAGGTTACATCGCCCTTTGCCTTTCCTGCATGATATGTAGTTAAGCTTGCATAATTCTCTTACATCATTTCGGCATAAAATGTAATTTGGCTCGTGTCTCTCGTACATGGCGTATGGTTTTCTTTTCTTGTTTGGAATTGTTGTACCTTGTTTCAGTTTGTTTAATTGTGGCATTTCTTTGCATAATATTTGCATTTAAATGTTTCATTACATAGCCTCATTGCATGATCATAAGTTATGTTCTTGTATCATGAATATCATTTGCATTTTGTCTCAGAACTACGCTGGTTTGATTCCTTGCAAAGGGATACGTAGGCAGCCTGCGGCCGCAACCATTTTGTTTTCTGTCTTGATTGTTTGTCCAAGTCTTATGGCCTTGCCAAAAATGGGTTGTCTTTGGGCTTTAACATTCACTCACATCATTTCATAACTCCGAGTTCTGTCAAAGAGAGGCAGCTGTAGACATCTCATTTTTGATGGCCCTTCAAGACTTGGATGTTCTTGCAGGTACATTCGATGACGAGTCTGATTGCTTGCCGAGCACTTGAAGCCCTCAGCGGAATGCTAAAGGTTTGAGCCTTTCAAACCCTGCATCCATTTTGTCTCATTTTTGGACCATGTCTTGGTTTTTCCCTCCTGCAGTCTTTGGTGGCCTGCCAGCCATCTATGAAGGCTACTAGCCAGAACTTCTGGTCTACCAGCCATTGATGTGCCTTACCAGCCATTGATGTGCATTGCCAGCCATCACTGATGGCCGGCCGGCCGGCCACCAGTGTTTTCTGCAGATATTTTGTGCCAGTTATGCCAGCTATTTGCACAGATGCTTGCATCTACCCTCATGTGTAGGGCTGGATCTCCTTGTATAGATTTCATGTTTTCTATATATAGGGAGTCCCTCTCTCATGTTTTGAGATTAGAAGATTTCAAACTCAAAAATTCTCTCTCTCTCTCTCTCTAGATTTCTCTCTCTCTTGCAATTTTGTACATACTTGCCTAGTTATACCACTCTTTTGTAGACATATCCTTAACCAAAATTGATCAACTTTGAGCTGAGGTCCCTTGAGGTCTTGTTGGAGCTCTTGAAGGTGGTTTTGGCTTGTATTGGTACCTAAAGTTGTGCTTGGCTTCAAGAGATATAACACTTGTCTTTTAACTTGTTTTAGTACACTTGTTTTCCTATCTTTTTCTATTATTTTTGGGCCATTTTTGAGTTGTAAAAATCGCTGTTTTAATGGGCTGAAATTGGTGTTTTAAGTCATTTAAGGTTGGGGGGTGTCTCACATTTCTTTATTCTTTGCTCTTAAAGCTTTTGCACCTTTGTTTCCTACTTTCAAACTAACTTTTTTTGGGCTTTTAACCATTGAATTTCAGAGTATTTTCAGTGGCAAAAAACATGTTTTGAAGTCCAAAATTTGAGGGGTTAGCTTCCCTTCCTTGTATCTTGTTTGCTAGCCTAGTTAACTCCATGTGTTAGCATGATTTTCTAGCTTTTTGTAGCTATATTCCAGTATGTTTTTGCCTTTGTTTTAGACTTCTTTAGCTCTGTTTTGGGCTGTTTGGGTTAGTTGAGTCTTGTTTTGCATGGTTGTAATGTAATGGTCCTCACAAGGGTGGTGTTTTAGGGCATTAGACACCTCTTGTTTGAGTTGATTGCATGCTTTGGTGTTGTTTTGTACTTCATTTAAGCACTAATCACCTCTACAATCTCCCTCATTTCTTGGTTTTTCTTTTTTACTTTGAAAGTGTTTTCAATTCATTTGTGTGCCTAAGTATGGAATTGAGGTTTCATAGTTAATGGTTTAATCCCTTTGGGCATTCATTGCCAACAGTATGTGACTTCTTTCATACCCAAAGCAACTTGTGTTTTGATCATTCTTTCCATTAGAGGACTCTAATTCACCTTTTGGACTTAATTGACTAAGTAATGATTGATAAAGTTAAAACGAGTAACTAACAACTTGGGACTAAAATTGAGCAAGATAATAACTTGTGTGTTGTGTTTTCAATTGAACGTTAATTGAACACAAGGAAAATTGGGACATTTCATACTCAAAGTGATGAAATGTCTCAAGTTTTCTAGGTCTCCATTGCACTTGATCATGCATGATAAGGTGATGGTTCTTGAGTGTCTTGTTTTGCATTCATTGAGCTTGCACATGTTGAATCACAAGCCATCATGCAATGAAATTGCTTGGATTGGTGGTTTGCGGTTTAAGTTCACAACTTATTGCATTTATCTACGAAAATGAGGGGTGAATTGTGTAGACAATTCTTGGAAACACCCTCTTCTCGCTCTGTTTGTACGCTATTGCAGCATGATGATCCAGTGCATCAATGGCCAGCAAGCCACCATTTATGGTCGACAGTGTACCATAAATGGCAGATAAGCCCTTTATGGCGGCGGCAAAGATTCATCAATGGCCTACCGTCACTTATGCAAATTTCAGCAGAATGTTGGTAAGGTGGAGCAAAATAGTTCTGGAAGTGTTCAACTCTGCAAACAGAGGCTTTCGAGAGCAAAACGGAGGTCTTTTCGGGTGGTATCTGAGCATGTGCATCTTCCATTTCCCAAGGCGGAGTAGTGGCAGTGTAGTTATAGGCTTTAATTGCTTAGTTTGCTTACATTTGTGTTGTAAATTAATTAGTTAGTTTACTAGTTAATTCATTCAAGTGTTGTAATAATTAAGTAATTAGTTTAGCTTTTTATTTCATTTGGTTTGTAATAATTAGCTTAATTCGTCGCTAGTTAGTTAGCTTTTATTCATTTAGACTCTCCTTCGTGAGAGCGTGTTGTAATAACGTGTATGTCTTCAACCCCACGTCTTTCTCCCTTTTATTTACCCGCTTTTGATGGTTAGATTAGGGAACATGTTTCAATTAGCATACCTTATGCTTGCATCCATTCATCTTGTCTTGCATGCAACGAGGCTCGACGCATCATTCAAACTGCATTTTCGTTTCAATACTTCTTTGAATACATGTTTAACTGCATGTTATCAAATTGAATCATATGCTATATTAGTAGCCGAGCCTATTAGTTATATTCTTTGCATGTGTTGCATTAGTCATTTTGCATAGATAGGAATCATGCATATTTTTCTAACTCATATCTTCTTAACTTAGAGTACTAGGTGAGTTTTTAATACTTTAGCATATTTGTATGAGTGTAAGTGACTGCCATGATTAGCATGCTTGCCATAAGGCTAAATACTTGCTAAATTGTATGAATGCCTATGGATGAAGGCTTGTTGTTTGAATTGGAACGATTCAACGAATGCGTGTTTTTAAGCCCACTTTGTTGAGTGGCAAATTAGTTTTAAGCCCACTATGTTTGGTGGCAAATCTGCAAACTTTAAGCTCACTTAAGATGGAAAATTCAAATCCTTTTCACAAAACAAACATGAAATTGAATTGTTCTAACTTGAGCAAACTAGTCTATTCTTGCTTGTGTGCATCACATAGTACTGTTGGTTTAATAATTGGAACAAGAGCACATAATGTTTATAAAAAAAATATCATGATTTGTAGAAGCCGATCTTTGATCGGCCAAGCTGAGGCAACTTTGGTGATGACGGACACGTGGCCTTTGGCACGAGTCATGGGTTTCCTAAATTTTTTCAAAAATAAAATATTTAGGTGGCGACTCTGTATCTGGAAAAACAGTCCAATTTTGACATTTTTTATCCTAAAATCAATTTTCCAAAAGATTTTTCGGAGTTAGACTCTTTGGTGTTTATCAGTTTTACATAGCACTTATGAGATTAGATTCAGAATCATGAGAGTCCGAACTATAGGGCTTTTTTTCGAGTTTCCGAAAGGGGGCGCGAAAAAGCCGAGCTACAGTGCAATTTCTCGATCTCAAAACCCTAATTTTAGATACCTTTCTTGTTGTAGTTCAATATTTTAACTCGCAAATCTTTCTTCTTTTTTTTCTTCTTTTTTTTTTTTTTTGGCGTTTTGTTATTCACATTTTGTTCAGATCTACATAGATGTAAAGGTTGAATTTGTGTATTTTTGGTATATAATTCTTTGAAAATCGGTGTAATATAAGCCATTAATTTTTTTTTTTAATTTTATAAAATTGTGGTTTGCTGTTATTACAGGATGAAAATCGAGGATGAACATTGATCTGTGGTTATGTTGTTGTTCCCTCTAAAATGTATGCACACCATTGATATGTCGGTGCACCTACTAATGTTTTTTTTGTGGAAAAGCAAAAAGATATCTGTTGAAGTCCATATGATAAGAGGCTTTGAAGAGCGGCGAAGGGAACTCAGGCTGAGGTTTTTGTAATTTCCAAAGTCTAACAACGAACTTTTTGATTTCTTTAGCACTGTGTTGTTATTGTTGTTGTTGAAGAACAGTAACAGATCTGTGTAGATCTGTTTTATATATATATATATATATATATTTGTTGTTGTCTTGGTGAGCAAGAATTTCAACAGATAAGAGATTTGGGAAAAAAATTTATAAAAAAAAAATGCAATTGCAAACATAAATTTTGTACAGATAAGAACAAATTTCAACAAATAAGAAAACGACGCTATGTAAATTTCAATATATAGAAAAAAATTAGCAATTTCAACATATATAATTTCAATAGATAGAGAATTTGGTTTGGCATGGTATTTCAATAGATAAAAAAGTGAACAGATAATAAAATTTGGACAAATATTTGAATAGATAAGGGGAAAAAATTAAACAAATAGATATAAATTTAAACAGATAGAAAATAATTTGAACAAGTAGATATAATTTGAACAAATAAAAAACAATTTGAACAAATAGTCAAAAAAATTAAACAGATAGAAAAGGTCAACAGATAATTAAGGGGTAAAATTAAAAATAAAATGTCTTTCAAAACAAACAAAATAATTTCTCACCAAACTATATCGCAAAGTGTAGATCTCTTACCAACAAAAAAATATCCATTAGATCTAATGCTTTATACCATTTTTAGATTGAATTTTTAAACAATTTTCTCATTATTATTTACGATTCACATTAAATCATGATAATATATTCTATTATTTTACATATCAGATTAAATCATATTAAACTTAAAATGTTTTAAATTTTTTTTATATAATCTTTTTTTTAATTTGAATTTCAAATTACAAAATACATTCCAACTTACCTTTTACATAATTTTTTTCAAAGGGATGAGCTCTCCAATTGAGTTGGGCCTTCGTGAGCCCACTTCAATAATCTGAACCGTTGAATATGTAAAATTCATTGAGTACTTCATCTATAAGAAAAATAACGTTGATTAGATATCAATAACCATTTGATCGTATCACGTTTATGTTAATAATTTATTTTTTAATCATAATTACCGTTGACACAAATTTGATCTAATAAAGTAGTTATTAATATCCGATCAATGTGATTTTTTTTTAGAATGAAGTACTCGATGAGTTCTAAACATTAAATAGCTTGAATTATTGATGTAAATTTTGTGGTGGGCCTATAAAACTTAACAATACACTCTAATTTAATTTCAGACGGGAGACAAATCTGAGCCTTTTTCAAAAGCTACAGAGTACCTCCATAAGTATTTATCTTGATTACGTTGTGATAGTTTGAAATTAACAATCCAACCAAATTATGTTGTCACTACAATGACTCATTATGATATAATTTAGTATAAATTAAATAAGTATACTTATTTAAATAAATATATTTATTTAGATCATATTATCTTTTTATTTATTTACACATTTTTTTGTAAAAAAATAAAAAAATATACGTATTTAGATCATTCCAAACAACTCCTAAATTATGGATAAGCTTCTCTCTAATGGGGATTTTAAAGTTGGACCTTAGTGGGCTCACTACGGAGCCCATATCAATGATCTGAACCGTTCAATAAGTAAGAATCATCGAGTATTTCATCATTGCAAGAAATCATATTGATCAGATATCAATAACCATTTGATCAGAGTACATTTGTGTCAATAATTTATTTTTAAAATCATAGTTATTGTTGACACAAATTTGATCTAATTAAGTGACTATTGATATCCGATCAACGTGATCTTTTGCAAGCATAAGTATCCAACAGGTCTTATACATTCAACGGTTTAGATTATCGATGTAGGCTCCATAGTAGGCTCACAAAACCCAATAGAAAGCTCTAGTCCGATTTTAGACCGGAGACAGGCATGTGCCTTTAGTTATAGTCATAACAAAAAGGGGAAATATCACATCAATGAGATTTCAGAAAAAATAATTACAAATTAGTAAAAAGCTTTATACATATTAATAATTAAAATTATAAAATTTATCATATATACATTTTTTTTTTTTTTTGATATGACTAGAGTGTAATAACCCTAACAAAACAGCACATCACAAGATAGGTGTGAGCATAGTCTAGATTGGTCTGAATTGGGCTAAAATTAGGACCAATTTGTTATCTACAGTTCCTAAAAAATTGGAACCAATTTAATCTGTTTAAATCGTAGAATCAATCCGAACTAATCTATTTAAATACGTATTGGATCGGTTTAGGACCATAAATTCACATTATTAAATAACAAAATAAAAAATAAAAAATATAGAACGTTTTAATTTCATAAAAATATAAATATAGTATTATATTAGTTCCACAATAGTAACGTGTTTTTCCATAATAGCGATATATTGTTCTAGAATTTAAACAACCATAAAAAAATTGGTTCCACCATAAGTATTTAGACCATTACAAATTAAAATTAAAAACCAACAAACAAAAACAATAAAAGAAAAAATTATGCGAATTTAGATTTTATATGAAATAAGATAAGATACTATACAGGAGAGTGTATAATATAAATATAGACTACTTGTATACGATCCGAGTCGGTTCCAATCTGGAACCATGAGGTTTAATTCGGAACCGATCCGTGGATTACGAATTTTTAATTTTTCAATCCTGAACTGAATCACGGATTCAAAAAATCAATCCAAACCTACCAAATTAAATTGAATTAGATCGAATTACAAATTTTATGAATTCCTTACTCAACCCTATCACAAGGTCCATTTTTTCATTTTCGGTATATCACAAGCTGCTCTTAAACTTTTTGAACTTACATATTTTTTTTAAAGAAAAATAGCAATTCTCTGTAAAAGTACATAAAAAAATTACATATCAATTAAAATTTTTACAAATATTAATAATTAAAATTCTAAATTTTTTCATGTATTTATAAAAAAAATTTAAAAAAAAATTCAAAAGCCCACTGGGGTGTATTTTTCTCTTATTTTTTTAGTGGGTGCATTCATGAAGATTAATGACAAGTCAATTTTTTTGAACAATTATTAACAATTTCTTTTGAAGAACATTCAGGAGATGGTATTGTATACGGTGTAAAAAAATGAGAATAATTTTCACAAAAAGTTGTGATTGGATGTCTCGTGGATTGAAATGAAAAGAAAGAGAATGACACTCATTTCAGTGACCACAGAATATGAGCTGTCAGAACGATATTACTATATCAAGGTCTTGTTTAGAATGTGGAGAATAATTTAAAAAGTCAAAAAATTATTTAAAAAGTTAAAAAGTTAACATTATTCATTAAAAATTAACAATTACGATTGCACAATTCTCAATTCAAATTTTTCTCTAAAAATTAATTTTTACAATTTTTTATTACACATTTTTCCATAAAAAGTCAAAAAGTTAACCCAAACATCTATATTTTCAACTTCACTTTTTTAGTTAAAAAAGACAAAAAGTACACTTATTTAATCTTCCCAAATAAGGCCTAAATAATTATGGTATATCTATGCTTAAAGGCATGGTGTAAATAAAAATAAATAAATAAATAAATTAAATAAATAAAGAAAAAAATAAAAAATGAAAGAAAATAAGAAGAGAAAGGAGAAATGTGAGATCATGGGATCATTCATGAGATTATTCATGAGATCTTGAGAGGGTGAATAGAAAAAAATAAGAGACAGAAGCAAGAAAATAAGATACATCACAACCGTTGTTTTATAATTTAAATATATCTAAACCATCCAAATATCTTAATAAAATAAATGTGTATAAAACAAATTAAAAAACAATCATGTTTCATTATATAAATAATATATTATACATTATTATTGTAGTGTTACGTGTGTATGTATCGTTTGAAAAAATTATGGCTGGTGCAAGAGTGTTCTGTGGTGGTATTATTTATTAATTATAAATTATTATGTCTCTTTATATTTTTTAATTATTTAATATAAAATTATAAATTTTATATCTTTTACTAATTATAACACTGTTAAAGTATCATCTAACGGTATCCTAAGGTTAACCAATGACTTATCATCGTAATAGAATTTATTTATTTATTTATAGGAATAAACCAAAACTTATGGTCACCATAGATAAAATAAGAAAATCTCCCACTAAAACTTAAAATCTCGGTCAAGGACAAAATATTTTAATTAAAATTTTTTAAAATTAGTATAAATAAAATATATATATATATATATGTATATATTTATAAGGATTTTTTATTGATAAATTCAATTTAGATGTGCTCTATCCCAATAAGTCCACAAAGAAAAGTTATAACCTAGTTAGTCCCATGTGTTTATACTTTTATTCCAAAAAGTCCTTTTTTCCTGATTTATATGTTTTATTAGACTATTATACCCGTATATCTATTATTGATATATATCATATACAAGAATGATATACATATTTCGCTCTGTTTTTGTTGTGGTAGGATTTCATTCCTATAGAAAAGAAGACGACGATACAGAGTTTGTGGTAGTGTTTCGTTGCATTGGAGTTTCATTCCTGTAGGAAAGAAGATGATGACTCAGAGTTTGTGCTCTTGTTTTTTCTATTATAGTTACTATTTCAGCCGGAAAATCAAAGGAAAATAAGAGGATTTGAATCGAAGGAACAGATGATATGGCTTACAAACTTGTTCATTCGATTGATTGAAACCCACATTTGACTAGATTGAATCAAAGGGAAAGAGGAGATAGAGAAGTTTGTGCTCTGTTTTTGGTTTTTTTGTCAATTAGTGTGAATGTTCACATTTCATACTGTTCTTCTTTCAGATGATGTTATTCTTTTTCACAATTGTTAAAATTATGGCCCACCAAATGTTTGATTATATGTTCAAATGAGAAATTCAGCAGAAAAAGTTGTTCCCATTAGAAACATCTCCAGTGATATTTGCTTGGGTTAGTGAGCATGATTCTGTTATTGTCATTGATTTTGATTTTTTGAGATTGGTAATGTGTCTGATATGAAAATGATGTAAATGTTCATATTATTAATTAGTATTAATATTCACATTAATTTGAATTGAAAAATTTATCATGTGACTATTAAACACATTCATGTGAATATTCACATTACTTTTGTTTTCATATCCATATTCATGAATATTCACATCTCCAGTGATATTTGCTTGGGTTAGTGAACAAGATTCTATTATTGTAATTGATTTTGATTTTTTGTTATTAGATTTCAATGTAGCAATGATTTTTTGAGATTGGTAATGTGTCTGATATAAAAATGATGTAAATGTTCATATTATTAATCAGTGTTAATATTCACATTAATTTGAATTGAAAATTTGTCATTGTGTTGTCAATTGATGTTAATATTAGTCACACACCCATATAATATTGAATGATGAATATGTTTTCGCTGTGTTCATTACCATTGTGACAATGTGATGTTAAGGTTCACATCAGTATTGCATCAAATTACACAATCACAAGCCTCAACTTTCATTTTGAATACAAACATGATGTGAATATTCGCACTAAAACATATGAATGTGAAGGTTCACGTGAATTTTGAAATATAGATACGTGCACTATGATTTCAAAGTATTAATTACTAACATGAAATGATGATATTAAAGTTTAAATCAAAATTGCATTGCCCACATATCACATTAAGCCAATGATTATGTGTACACAATTGTAAAATAGCTGACAACAATGTGAAGGTTTACATCGATTTTTTAATCTCTAAAAATATGACTACATCAGCATTGCATTAACCAAAAAATATCATTTCTGTGTGTACGCAAATACGAAGTGTATATTTCTGCACAATTAGATTATTGATGTGAATGTTAATATCACAAGTAAAACATCAAATAAATTAATTTAGTTACATTAAGCCGATGGTTATTTGTACATAATTATAAGACAACATAAACCAATATGAATATTAACATTGACTTTTTAGTAGCAAATATTATGACAACATGTCATTGTATCTTATTAAGCACAATCAAAATAACTAATTATAGTTCTTTTGTCTAATGTATTCTAATATTTACAAAATCGCAAATGATGTGAAATTCATATTCATATTGTTCTCGCCGGTTTAAAATGTGTCTTTTGATGCCTTGGACGTCTCTAGCACGCATGCGATGACATAATTGAACTTCATACAGTTGTTGAGATCAACTTTACCAATCCTCAACACATCAAACAACTGCCAAAATGGCATTTCCTTCAAACAATCCAGCTGACGATTCGAGAACTTGGTGCTCGTCATCAGTTTCACTAACTCAATGATGTTAGATCGGTAGTTGACCTTTTTCATGTTCACTTTCGGGAGGTTGGCTATTTGTTCAAGTTTGTCTTTGACGTAGAACTGTTCTCTTTTTCTTTTGCTATGACATCTATGAGCAACATCTGTTTGTTCAATTAGAAACAAATTTACTGTTAATGGTCACAAATGGTAAATCATAACAAGTGCAAACTATATGTGCTGTGAATAGTTGAATGATGTGACCATGGTTGCATTGAGCAAAACCATGATGTCAATATTTACATGAACACTGTACAACATAGGATAAATAAATAAAAATCAAATAAATAGTGTGAACAGTCACATAGATCATATATCATGTCATTAGTTCATGTGTTTGAAAAATGAACAAAATTTTGGGAGTTCAAATCATTTAATCATAATCAACAATTCCAACAAGGATAACAATCAAAAACATGGAGGAAAATAACAGATGAAATATGGAATAATAACATATTATAAATATTAAACTAACATGATGTATACATGATGTTAATCTTCACATCATTACATTATATTTATATATTTGACTGTGAATGTTCACAGCCAAATATATGGTGTGAATATTCAATGTGAATGTTACAATGTGGATATTAACATTATGTTCAGAACGTGAATATTAAAATTATGTTCAGAATGTTACAATGTGAATATTAACATGATGTTTAGAATTTAATTATTGGCATTATGTTCAAAATGTTACAATGTGAATATTAATATTATGTTCAGAATGTAATTATTGACATTATGTTTAGAATATGTATATTGACATTGATGTCACTCAATAACAAGGGAAACAATAAGATGTTATTATTTACAACATGCCTACAAGTATCAGTTTTTTTACCTACCCAAAAACATGCCTACAAGAATTCAGATGTAACCAAAATAGGGTTGACAACCATTCAAAGCTTGGTCTATAATTATTTCATGACTATCAACAACCAACAATACCAACAAGTTTGACATTGACACAAGGGAGAAGATAATGAGTGTTTTACAAAATAATAATGCATGATAATTTAAGACAAATAAGTTATTACCAATATTTGACAATCTGATGCAAATATTGACATTATGTATATTGGGATTCACATTGAACCAAAAGATGGTTGGCAACCATCAAAGATTAGGGGCTCTAATTTTTCATAACCATCAACAAGCAATAATACCAACAGCTCCGTAAATATTTACATCATATTCCATTAATGTCGAAAGGTGAATATTGACATTATGTTCATAATATGAATATTGCCATTGATGTCATAATGTGCATATTGATATTATGTTCAGAATGTGCATATTGACATTGATGTTAATCAATAACAAGTGAAACAATATGATGTTATTATTTATAGCATGCCCGCAAGAATTCACATGTAACCAAATCAGGGTTGGCAACCATCCAAAGTTTGGACTGTAATTATTTCATGACCATCAACAACCAACAACACCAACAAGTTTGACATTGACACAAGAGAAAAGATAAGGAGTGTATTACAAAACAATAACATATGACAATTTAAGACAAACAAGTCATTACCAATATTTAACAATCTGATGTAAATATTGACATTATGTATAATGGAATTCACATTAACCTAAAAGAGGATTGACAACCATAATGTGAATATTGCCATTGATGTTCATAATGTGAATATTGCTATTGATGTCATAATGTGAATATTTACATCATATTCCAATACCAATATTGATAGAGGGAAAAAACTAGAGAGTTCATTACCAAATCATAACCACAAACAACATTAATAACAAATGAATGTAATATTCAACAAAAAAAAAAAAAAATGAACATCAGTAACATGGACAAAGAGTGAAAATAAGGAATTCATTCCAAAATCAAATCCAAAAGCAACAATAATAATGTAAATATATACATTTGTGATTACATTATGTTATCATTGACTGAAAAACAGAGGGGTGGAAAGGAATGTAAATATATACATTGGTGATTGCATTAGAAGTTGAATATCTACATTATATTCATAATGTGAATATTGACAATGAAGTAGATATTTACATCAATGTGAATATTTACACCATATTCACATTATATTTGATCATCCTGTAAATATTATACAGATTATGTATAATGGAACACACATTGAATCAAAAGATAGTTGACAACCATCCAAGATTAAGTGCTCTAATTGCTTTATAACCATTAACACGCAACAATACCAAAGAACTCTGTAAATATTTACATCATATTCCATTGATGTTAGAAGTTGAATATCTACATTATATTCATAATGTGAATATTGACATTGAAGTGGATATTTACATCAATGTGAATATTTACACCATATTCACATCATATTTGATCACCCTTTAAATATTGTATAGATTATATATAATGGAATACACATTGAACTAAAAGATGGTTGACAACCATCCAAGATTAGGGGCTCTAATTGCTTTATAACCATCAACACGCAACAATACCAACAATTCTGTAAATATTTACATCATATTCCATTAATGTTAGAAGTTGAATATCTACATTATATTCATAATATGAATATTGATATTGAAATAGATATTTACATCAATGTGAATATTTACACTATATTCACATCATAGTTGATCACCCTGTAAATGTTGTAAAGTTGTCAATATGATGTTTACATCATATTCTATCATATTTCAATTTGGAGGGAAATTAGGGATTCTATGGACATCAACAATCAGCAATACCAACATTGACAGAGGGAAAAAAACAGAAAGTGAAAATAAGGGGTTCATTACAAAATGAAATCCAAAAACAACAATAATAACAAGGGCAATGTAAACATATACATTTGTGATTAGATTATATTATCATTGTTTGAAAAACAGAGGGTGGAAGGATGGTACTTACCTTTGGTCCTCATTGTGGGTGGGATATGTAAATCGACGGCCAGTGAGAACCTAAGAAGAACAAACCCCAATCCTTTTGATGTAAACCTTCATAGTGGTGCGTTGATGTGGAATAGCAGTGGCCGGTGATGGTTGGCGGTAGTGGATGACGGTGGTGAGACAATGTGAAATCTAGGGTTACGATTTGGGAATTTTTTGATGCCAACGATGAGTTTTTTTGGGGGAATGAATGTGTTGTGGAGTGAAGCAATGGAATAGGAACGATTGAGTTTTCAGAATGGAGTATGCGCGGGAGAAATGGAAGGAGGATATTTTGGTCTTACTACACTGAATGGGACCTAATGGAATAATAAAAAATGATTTAGGTTTTATGGTATAAAAATCTTAGAAATGGGATTTATGAATAAAGCTTATAAATTTGGACACATGTATATCGTGTTTTCCCAAACATCCGCAAAAACTACAAATTAACAAGTTTTATTTATTTATTTTTAGGAATAAACCTGAACTTATGGTCGCCATAGATAAAATAAGAAAATCTCGCACTAAAACTTAAATCTCGTTTGAGGACTAAATATTGTAATTAAAAAAATTAATATATATATATATATATATGTTTATAAATTTGGACACATGTACATTAGTGTTTTCCCAAACATCCACAAAAACTACAAATTATTAAATAATTTTATTAGCACACCACAATTTTTCTCAATTTGTTACTGTTTGTTATCTTTTAAAATTATGATTGTGTTCTTGAAACAAATTATTTTTTTGGATAAAATCCTAAAATTTAATCTTTTAGTACACACCAAAATATACCATTATCTGTTGGGAATTGGCTCAAACTCCATTTGATACACATATATAGCCGTGGATGGTAAATTTATCTCCTCCACCTAGGATTAGCGAAACGATGCGCTTTATCTTGCACCTGTAAAAGAAACCAAAGTTAGAGATCACCCCCGACCTAGTTACATGTACAGGACTCTCCGACAATCAAGTTAGCACTCTGGTCAAACATAGTTTCAGAAGATAAATATGAGTTGAGCTAACTCTTGTCACATCACCATGCCCTTTACCTGTTTGTTTAAAACCTTTTTATAGCCGATTAGTGCCTTTGTTGACCGTCGATCTTCTTTTGATCGGTCGATCAGTCTTTTGTCAGATGTTATAGTAACAAAGGCCAACTTGCTACTGCTAATGACCATTGGATCTATGCTTCATTGAATGCTTGTTTGTTGGTCAAAAGTAGTGGCCAATTTGCATTCAAGGATAACCATTGGATCCTAGTTGATCAAATGGTTGCTTTTCATGTTAGATGTTATTTTGGTAGTGGACAAACTTGCCCTCATTCTTATTTGTTGGATTTTTCCAGTTAGAGGGTTATCTTTATGTTAGCGATCAGTCTGATCTAGGTCCAATGTTGTCTAATATGTTGTGGATCTAGTTGGCTCTTCACTTATCTTGGGCTATATAAGTCTAGGCTTACCCAACTTACGTGGGCCTATATTTCCATTAGGTTAGGTTTCGATTTCTACTCTCCACAATGGCATTTGGATACCTGTATTGCATTCAATTGGATACATGCATTAGAGGTAGATGTATTTATGATTTCATTTAATGGTTCGTGTATCATCGTTGTGATATATACATGCATGGATTAAATATTATTCATGTATTTGAATTTTTATCCCCTCATTACCAATTTATTTGGAACCTGTGAACACTACATTTATGTACGTGACTGAGAGGGTAATTTATGCATATAAATTGGGCCAAGCTAAATCTATCATTCTTAGATGTTGGGCCGCATTATGGACCGAGGTGAGAGCTTGGATAGCCCGATCACGCTACAAAAGGTTGTTGGACCGATCAATGGGCCTTGAGATGGTTGTGTGCACCATTAGTGGATGAATCGGAATGGAGTGCTGTAGAAGGTCGAGCTAGGGTTATCTCGGCAAGATGACTTGTGGTGGTCAATAATTACATAGCCCGATCAGAGTATTTGCACCAGATAGCTCGACTAGGTGTAGTGAGTCGAGTAAGGTGATAACCATCTCACTTGGTTGGCAGTGAATAGGGTGTTATCAGGATAGAAATTATCCTTGGGAATGTGATTCCTATGAGGACTTTGCTAAGGAGAGTTATAGTCCTTCTAGTTTTCTGTACCAAGATAGGCATTATCATTGGGAATGTGATTCCTACGAGAACTCTGCTAAGGAGAGTTAGAGTCCTACTAGGATTGTGCTGAGCGGAATCTATAAAAACTCATGACAGGACCCATGCACAGGTATTGCAATTCTTACTCTCAAATGCACAGAGCTTATTATCTATTGTCTAATTACTGACTTAGGCATCGGATGGGTTTCTAGCACACACTCGTCGACTAGCTCATGTTTGTGTTTTCAGGTAGCAAAGCGATGACGTTTGGAGGATTGTAAACTAGATTAACAAGATTATACGAGAAGATTATTTTATGCTCGTAGTGTAAATCGAGTTAGTTTGTTCGGCGAAATACAGAAAGAACGACTCCTCGTACGATTGCGAACTCGAGTGTGTTGGACTGTGCTTCAATGAGAGAAAGAAATGGAGCACTAGGTTTAGGATTTGTGAACGAAGAGGGTGAATAGTAGCTAAAATCGTTCGAGTGTACAGAATATATACGTTGAAGGCAAAAAGATGGGGCTGTTCAAATTTTTGGGAGGTGCATGACAACGATCGCAGTGGTATGGAGCCGGTAAGGGCATGCAACATGTCTCATGATAAAAATGGTGTTAGAGTAACAGGTAAACGTGCTGGGTAATTGATAGAGACTCATTCGAACTGAGCAAATCGTGAGACCAAGAAAACATTTTTTATCTCGATTAACTTGAACAACAATAGCTCAGTTGAAAGATAATAATCCTAATCATGCATTACAGATGGAATTAAGAGAATTGAGAGGGTAATTTATGTGTATAAATTGGGTTGAGCTAAGTCTATCATTCTTAGATGTTGGTGTAACAGGTCCGCAAGGGGACCTCACTGGGTTACAGTTCGGACTCAATTTGTGTCGGTTCTTAATCTTGAACCAAAGAGTCCAAATCCGGCAAATCGTTTTTGAAAACAGATTTTTTGTAAAGAAGTGCCAAATATGGACTGCTTTGCCAGATACAGAGTCGTCACCTAAATATTTTTTAATGGGGGAATTTAGGAAACCTTAACTCGGTGCCAAAGGCCACGTGTCCGTCATCACCAAAGTTACCTCGGCTTGGGAGCTTGGGTACGATTGGGGAAGGTCAGATATGCGCACCCCCCCTCGCCCGATCAAAGATCGGCCTCTACTAACCGTGATATCTTGTTTTGAAAACATTATATGCTCTTATTCTGGTTATTAGCCTAGAATTACTATGTTATGCGCGCAGCAAACAAGTATAGACCAAATCGCGTAAATTGGAACAAAACATTTCATGTTTGTTTTGAAAATGGTTTGCTACTCGCAAGTAGGCTAAAAATGCAGATTTTTGCCGCCCTCAAGTGGGTTTAAAACTCGCAGTTTTAATGCATCATTCCAATTTAGGTAATTCAACCTCCATCCACAGGCATTCAAGCAGTTATATCACATAAGCAACTAGCCTCATGATAATCATGCTGTCATGTTAGCATTCACACTCATGCGAAATGCTAAGGCGTAAATACTTACATCGTACTCCGTGCCAAAACAATAAACTAGTTAGTAATCATATGCATGATCCTAGTTCATGTTAAGATGGCTAATGCAACACATGCGGGATGCAGCTAGAATAGGCTCGGCTAGTCTATGGATGGCATGTGAAATGCAACAACTAACACGTATTCAAGTTAGATTTGAAATACAATGCAGTTTGCATGATGCGCCGAGCCCGGTGCATGCAATACAAATGAATAATGCACGCATGCATAGCATAAGGTATGCTGAATTAAATATGCCCTAATATTAACCATCAAAAGCAGGTAAGTAAAAGGGAGAAAGAAGTGGAGGTTGGAAGACATGCACACACGCACCCACACTTATTACAAATTCGCCCTCGCTCGGAGGGACCAAAAGAATAATACAACTTAATTAACCTATAAGCTAATTAAATATTACAGTCAATTTAATTAATTAATAAATCAATTAAGCTACTGAAAGCAGTAAAGGGCCTCGGGAAGAGGGATGCACGCATGCTCAGATTGGCTTCGCCCGGAAATCCACTGCCATGTGCAAGTTGCCTCTGTTTTCCCTGCTTTGCTCCTTTGAAAATTGTACAATTCCCAAGGTATGCTCCATGGACATTGGGGAACACTACCGGCCAAGAGGAATGGCCACCGGCCAAAGGAGATGATCACCAGCTACTTGGGAAGCCATCGGCCACTGATGGATGGCCGGTCGGCACTGCAGATGGCTGACCGGCCAAATCTTCCTGCAGAATCCTGTTTTCACAGCAGCAGAGGGCAAAACAAGGCATGTCAATGCATTTCAAGCAAATGTGTGCACCACTACATCTCTTATCATGTTTATGACTCAAAGGGGCATGGTCCTTGATTCTCGGACCACCAATTGGGCATTTCAATGCGTGATGGCCCAAGAAACCAAGTATGCATTTTGATTTCAAATGAAATGCAATGCAAAACAAGCACAAAGAGACCCAGCCTCTATCATACTCAATTCAAGAGGCAAGGCAATGCATGCACAATGCAATGCAACCAGGGCATGTGAGCTAAGGATGCAACATGTCAATGCAAGTAAACATACAAGGCATATAACAACCTAGGCAAGCAAGCGTGCAAGGCATGAAGCAATGTGACCACATTTGAACAACATGCGAAAGGTGGTCTTAGACCAATATGGACAAGCCTCGACCATGTCTAAATAGGAAGCCAAAATGCTATGGAATGGAGGCAAATACACACACAAACAAAGCATGCAAACATGGCCCAACACTTAAGCATTAAAGAGCATCTTTTAAGCACACTTAAAAGAGGATAATCATGGACGAATAGCATGCATGGAAAGCTCTGAAATCATGTCATAAATGGTTCCAAACCAAGTAAGCAAAACAAGCAAAGCATGCATAGGAGCTTGAAATTAGCCCAAGCACTTAAACTATGATCATATGACACATGAAGCAAATGATCAAAGTGAATCAAAACAGTCCCAAATCATGTTAAGGCAAGCCCCAAAACTCACTTAGATGGCTTCTAAATGATCTACTCATGGAGGCATGCACAAATGCTTAAACATGGAGCATACAACACAACCTCTTAAAGCATCAAAGGGGTGATAAAATGCAAACATGTAAACATATTACAAGGACTGAAATATCATGGCAAGTGGTTCCAAACCACTGAAATAATGCAAGTAAAGCATGCTACACACTCACATATCTATGGCTAACAAGCCAAAATGCAAGGTGGCTATACTAAGCATGTGATGGCCAACCAAAACAACCAAAAACAGAGCTCAAGCATGCTAAAACAAACACAAAAGCTTCACAAAGCTAGGCCAAAAGCATGCTTGAACAAGGGTTAAAACCTAGATGCATGTTAAGGCTACAATGTGGCATTACAAGACATGTATGCTAAACAAGCAAGGTGTGTCCAAACCAACTCAAAACAGAGGTAATACGTGGAAAAAATACTACCAAATACCACTTAAGACATGGCCAACATGCACTTAAATTAGATGCTCAAACACGAGGCTAAAAAAGGCCCTTTTCAAGGACAACAAGGAGAAGGTTGGCCCTCTCCTTCCTAGGACCTCAAGGCACCATCCTCACCTCTGAAATCCCTCCAAATTTCAGTGGTGAGGAGGCCCAAACACGATGATCCCGGAGCTCACTCAAAATGGCACAAAATGGAGCCTTACAAGGCTTAAGAGGGGTCAAACAACCCCAAAGCTTAAGGCAACCTTAACCAACTATTTAGAGGGCTAAAAAATAGAACTTTTTTTATGTTATATACAAAGCCCAAGAATAGATGCAAGGTAGGTAAAGAGAGTGTGCAAAAATGGGGAATAAAGGGACAAACTTCTTACCCTTGAAGACCCTCTTCACCAATGGAGCTCCAGCAGCTTCTTTAGGTTGAAATCAGTCTAAAACCTCCAAAAACAACCCTCAAGGGCTTCAGCTCCAAGGGATGGTGTGATGGTGGGTGTTTGTGAGCAAAAGTAGGACAAAACACACACTAGAGAGAGAGATAGAGGTAGGATATGAACAAACTATAACCCTAAAACTCAAACCCAAAAAAAGGATATCTAAAATGTCTAAGTTTTGTCTAACCCCTCAAAAAGGGAGAGAAGGCTCCTCTTTATAGAGCTTTTTAGTCTTGTAAGCTTACAAGACAAGTTTCTAAAGAGAGATCCCTCCATACACGTGTATGGAGGGGAGCCAAGTGCATGCCAGCTGCACCAAAATATCTGCAAAAGCAGATGCACAGTAATCGGCCGGCCAAAAATGCAATTGACCAAAAAAAGATAGCCGGCCAGCCATCTATAGTGCCGGCCGGCCAAACATTTGGCCGGTGGCAACAAAACACAGCCGGTGGCCTCAAGCCATGGCCGGTGGAGCGTGGGGATGGCTCACAAGCCATTTCCTGCCTCTCAAAGGCAAAACACAAGTGTTTGGTGCAAAACCAGACACAAAACAGTCTAGTCGAGAGATCCCGAGGCAAGGTGCGCAGCCGAGACCTCCGGGAACTCAAGACGAACACAAACATGGATGATCACCGAGTGTTCAAGCGGTGACGTCCAAGTCTTGAGGACGGTCAAAAATGGGGTGTCTACAGTTGCCCCTCTTTGACAGAACTCGAAAGTCTTGACAATGACAAGAGTGAATGTCAAAGCCCAGAGACGACCCATTTTTGACATGGCCGAAGACTTAGACAAACATGTAAGACAAACAAGATATGCGCCCGAAGGTAGGGCCAAAATGCAAGACAATGCACAGAGCCGAACATAACTTATGATCATGCAAAGAAAGCTATAACGAAGCACATACAATGCAACAGTTCTAAGCAAGAATACACCAAACTACACTACAATGCTGAAAGGATGTAAGAGAATTATGCAATTCTCAATACGTCTCACGCGGAGGATACAATACCTGTGCAGTCCGTTTGGGTGCACTAGCCTCAAATGAACCGTACATACAATATCGTGCCTGAAAAGAAAACAAACTTAACAGGTACGATGCCATTAGCAACATGCATAACATGCAAAATGAATGCAAAATGATATGTAATATATACAAAATGATATGCAAATGAAAATGCAATGCAATCGAAACAATGCAAAAGAAATGCAACGTAATTGAATCAAAATCCAATCATGAGCAGTTCAAAACCACACAAATGTCAAATAGAATGATGGAGGTAACAAGTCCGTCTACCGTAGAAAAGGTGCCGCAACCCTCAAACCAAGTTCATCAAGGAATAGGCGCGTACACATGCAGAACTATGAGTGCTGTAGACGGACACGGGAACAAGTATTGGGTGGAATGACATAAGTGGGGAAACAACCCACTAGGGAAAGAATAATGATCCTAATGCTGGATGCAAAAATTACACTACAATGTAATATATATAGTGGATATGGCATGCAGCCAAACCAAATCTTGCCTAGGAAGGGCATGCACACATACAAGCCATGTCTAACATAGAAAACGTGCCGCCACCCTCAAACCAAGTTCATCAAGGAATAGGCGCGTACACATGTAGAACTGTGCTTTAACATGAAAAGTATGAGTACATACCAAACCAAGCTCAACAAGGAAAGATGCAAGCCGTAGATGGAGGGGGTGATGCAGTGAATGCATGCAAGCTACAATGCAATATTTACAATATGCAATGGAATGTATGGATACAATGGATGAGACACGCAGGCCAAACCAAATCTTGCCTAGGAAAGGCATGTACACAAACGAAACACGTCTAACACAGAAAAGGTGCCGCCACCCTCAAACCAAGTTCATCAAGGAATAGGCGCGTACACATGCAGAACTGTGCTTCGACGTGAAAAGTATGAGCACATACTAGACCAAGCTCAACAAGGAAAGGTGCGAGCCGTAGATGGAGGGGGTGATGCAGTGAATGCATGCAAGCTACAATGCGATATGCACTGGAATGGAGTAGATGGATAAGGCACGCAGGCCAAACCAAATCTTGCCTAGGAAGGGCATGTACACAAACGAGACACGTTTAACACAGAAAAGGTGCTGCCACCCTCAAACCAAGTTCATCAAGGATTAGGCGCGTACACATGCTGAACTGTGCTTCGACGTGAATAGTATGAGCACATACCAGACCAAGCTCAACAAGGAAAGGTGCGAGCCATGAATGGAAGGGGATGCAATGAATGCATTCAAGCTACAATCAAATGCATGACATATGCATGTGTATTTTTTTGTTTTTTTTAAAAATGAAATGCATGACATATGCAGTATTTACAATGATGCATGACAATGCATTATTTACAACGTAATGCATGACATATGCATGATTTAAAATGGGATGCATGACAATGCATTATTTACAACGATGCATGACATATGCAGTATTTACAATAATGCATGACATATGCATTATTTACAACGTAATGCATGACATATGCATGTTTTACAATGATGCATGACATATGCATTATTTACAACGTAATGCATGACATATGCATGTTTTACAATGATGCGTGGCATCGCACGGCTTTTGAAATGCATGACAATGCAAATGAACCGTGCACACCAATGCACCGAAGGTCTTGCACCTTCCAAGGATTTAAGGGCTCCTAGACTGTATGCTGGGGAAATACATAACAATGCAAATGAACTTAGAACGTGTGACAACGCGTGACTTTGAAATGCATGACAATGTATGCGAGTTTGAAATGCATGACAATGCATGAATTTTCTAACGCACGATGATGCACGGCTTGAAATGCATGACAATGCACGTGAGCAGCATTTACGTCAATGCAAGTTGTACGTGTTACGATGCGTGTATGCATGCATAACGATTATAAGGAATGATGAGCGCTACGACATATGCAGACATGTAAGCACCAAAGGTTTTGCACCTTCCGAGGATTTAAGGTCTCCTAGACCGTGTGTGTTTAAGGTCTCGTCCGACCGAGCGTATTTAAGGTCTCGCCAGACCATGGCGCATAGGGCAATGTGATGCGCAAAATAGCGTGATAGCATGCATGCAAAATGCAATGAGACACGCAACACAGCGCGATTGAATGTATGCAAAATGTATGAGACGCACAACATAGCACAATTGAATGCATGTAAAATGCAATGAGATGCGCAACATAGCGCAATGCGTTCAGACAACACGAGTGCACAAAGATAGTGCGATAGAAGTGGAATGCACGAGACAGTGCGGTGTGCTAAACAATGCAATTGAATTGAAATGCACATGGGGCAACTTTTGAATCTTGAAGAGGATACAAAAAGGATACACCTTGCATGAATTTGAGTGTCATGCACATAAGACATGGTCTGAGATTAAAACGGAGGCCGGTTGAGCTTCGGAAATGCCTTTTCTTGTACTATCTTAAGCCATGAAGACCCCAAACTACATATCTGACCTAAACAAGGTTGTAGGAGCATCACCAGCTAGAAGAGAGGACCACCGGCCATCCACCGGCCACCAAAAAACATCACCGGCCAAACATTTGGCCGGTCGGCCAAAAATGTAGCCGACCGGCCAAAAATGCCTGAATCAGGGCAATTTCGATTTTTCGACTTGGGCCTTTTAAAATAAGGTTCCAAACCCTATTTTATTCACTTTCCTTGGCTGAAAACCTTTCCTCTCTCTCTCTAGAACATTTCCCGAGCCTTATTCTCCGTTTTTCTCGCCACCCTGCTCCATCGTTTGATTCACGACCTCCTTCGCGTTTTGAACATTTTCGTCCAATCGAAACTTCGTTTCGGCGCCTCCTTTGCCATTTCCTCTTCTTGGGGTTTGTTTCCCTTGTTTTCCTCCTGATTTCCGTGCCTTTTTCACTTCTCGGCTTCTCGGGCCACTTTTCACCCTCTCGGGGGTTAACTTTTCGTTAACCCTTCACATTCTAGCTTCGTTTTCCCTCTCCAACCATTTCCCTCATCACACTTGACATGGCCGATGATATTCCACAGGGCGGGACTCCCCCGGATCACGAGGTGGATCCCGGGGTCGAGCTTCTCCCCTTGAGTGTCCGTCCCTTTGACCCGGCGACTTACCGGCCGGCGATTCATGTGTTGCCCCCAGATAGACTTCGCCAGTTTCGGAGTTTCGACAGAGCGATGCCACCAGAGCTCCTCCTACGTGAGCCTACATCTCATTTATCCTTCGGCGCTTCCAAGGTAACATTTCCTCCTCTGTTTTATTTTCCGCAATGTAGAATATAAAACTGCCAACTGCCATAGCCGATTATGTTCTTTAACTGCTTAGCTCAGATACACTGATGTACTGTACACTGTATTTGATCGCAACCACTCTTGCAACTGATATCTGTTTGAAACCGATGCATGCACACACACTGCGATGGCTCTGAATCACTCAAACACACTGACACAGTACACACTACACACACTGTAGTTTATTGTAATCACACCGATACCCGATATCTGTTTTAATCTGAAAAGCTTGCACACATGCTATATTTTCACTGAACCACGCAAACACGCTGACACATCACACGTTGTAGTTCACCATAAGCAGACCGACACCTGGTATCTGTTTGAATCTAAAATACACGCACACGTGCTATATCTGCACTGAACCACTCAAACACACTGACACATCACACGCTGTAGTTCACTGTAAGCACACCGACACTCGGCATTTGTTTGAATTTGAAAAACTTGCACACATGCTATATCTGTATCAATTTTGAATGCCTTTCAAAATTAGTATATTTAGTATTTGCTTTGCAATTGTGTGCTTGAAAACAGGGGGATTCCCATACCATCCGCGGGTATAGGAATATCACCGCTCGAGACTGGTATGCTGAGTTACCCGAGGTGGTTCGCCACATTGTGGATTAGGCCGGCTTCGGCGCTTTTTGCAGGGGATTATCCAGACTTACCGCTAGCAGGCCTCTCCTCGCTGCTCCGACGGAGAGGTAGTGGGACACCATCGACTCGTTCCATCTTTCCGCGACGGAAGACATGACGATGACTCCCTACGACTTCTCGATGCTCACAGGCATCGGGGTAGGGGGTGATCCGATCCCCTTCGACACCGATATGGACGAGTGGACTGCCGTTCAGGTCTATCTGCTCGGCGAGGCACCACCTCTTGCGCGTCCAGGCTTCGTCCGTTATTCCTGGTTTGAGGTCCAGTTCCGGGTCCAGCTAGCTTTGGTTGAGGAGGCTCTGATGAATCAGGAGGCTGTGGAGAGATACGCGCGCGGCTTTCTGATGTTCCTGCTAGGGACCCCTATTTTCGCCGATCGGGTGAATACCGTGCCCCTCTACTTGCTCAACGCTTTAGTGGATGTCACTCAGATCCTGCACTATGGCTGGAGAGGCGCCACTCTGGCTACGCTTTATGGATACATGAGCTCGGCTTCCCGCGGTAGCGGACAGTTGCTCGGGGGCTACTGGCGTGCTTGGGAGGTACATTTCTTTCCACTTTTACGTTTCTGCCTTACCTTTTCAGACCGCATTATCGCACACAAGGTAGTTTGCTTCATTAATCGATCAGATATTGTACTCACGCACACATTTGTACTCGCTTATTAATCGATCGATACATCGCTCACATCAGACACTCGTCTACACAATACACTGCATGATACACGGCTCTGTTATTTCTGCTTATTCTGTACCCTGCATTATCTGATGAGCATATTGGTATTTACTCTGCAGTTGTGGGTCTACGCCTACTTTCCCAGACTAGCCCCAGTGCCAGACGCGGAGACCCCTCTCGTCGTCCCGTTTTCGCGACGCTTCGACGGGAGATGCGTGTGGAGGCCACGGGAGACGTTTAGCTTCTTTTGCCGCTACTTTGACACCATCACTCTTGCAGAGGTATGTTTAACTTTTAGAGTTTATTTAAGCTTCGCTTTTCACTGCATATTTTCAATAACAGTGTATAACAAACCATATTTCATTTTCAGATCACCTGGCAGTCTTGGGCTCCGTTGCCAGCGATGATTCGGGACCGATTTGCCGGTGCTGAGGAGACCTCGCGTTTCCGGATTCTACTGGAGGGCCCAGTCTGTCGGGCTTGGTACCTGGGTGAGCGTTTCCTACGCCAGACCCTAGGGTTACCGGAGCAGATAGTCCCGGTTCACCCTCCGGAGGATATGAGGGAGACCGAGAGATTTACTACCGAGTAGATGGCCGAGTACACTATTGGCTGGGAGGCGATCCACTTCAGAGGCATCGGCGATTACAGAGAGTACGTGCAGACGTACATCATGCGGCCTCTGAGCGGTGGCCGTTGAGCTGAAGGAGAGAGGCCCGTGGCGCCGGCAGCCAGGGCAGGAGCGGGAGCATCGAGGAGGGCCCGGGTTCGTGGCAGGGGCGGAGCTCTGAGAGGGCGGGGGGCTGGTTGGCCCGCACTGCCTACGACGATGACATACAGAGGGCAGGGCGGGGCGACTTACCAGATCCCCTTTGGCCCTCCTCCGGCTGATCACGAGTTGGTCGGTGTCCCCGACTTGTCTCTGGTATGTATTACTTCACATTGCATCTTGCATAGTCATTTCATTTCATTTCATTTCTTTGATACTCTGTAGAATACTGATGCATCTAATACTTTTGCAGGCTTCCTCCGAGTACACCCGGTAGTCCTTGGAGCTGAATGCCTCCATGATGGGGATGTTGCAGCGGACTTTCGACCTTCTGGCCCTCTACAGTATTCCGGTATGTTCTTCTGACCACGGTCTCAAACCATTCATAAACTGCTTCACATAATTCGATGCACAACACAACACTTGACACACTAATCTCACAGCATTCATACATTGTATTCTGCATTGATAAATTGTTCACGGCATTCACACACTGTATTCATACACTGCATTCTGCATTGATAAACTGTTCACGGTACACTGATGCATTTGCCTTTTGTACTTTTCAGCCTTCCTTCCAGATTCCCACTGTAGGAGGTGCTCCTGCTGGACCTTCCATTCCTGTTTGAGGGAGAGATGAGGAGGGCAGAGTATTCCCTCGCACCAAGGCGGGGCGCACTCATATCGGGAGTAGCTCTTGGGCGCCGATTCCGGATGATGACGAGGAGTCGTCTGAGGCGAAGCCAGAGTCATCGGAGGAGGAGACCGGAGACGGCTCGGACTCGGGCTCAGATGACAGTGCTGATGATGTTCCCGGACCTTCGTTCAGGAAGAGGAATAGGACGGACCCTTAGGCCTGAGGCTACTTGACCCAGATTTTTGCTGTTTTTCTTCTTTTTCGTACTTTTTCTTTTTGTTAGTAGTTAGGGTACCTTGTACTGCTACAGGCAGATTTTTGTTTCCAAAACTTATGTACTTGAAAAGATGATGAAATGAAACAAACTTTTTTGTCTGAAAAAGTGTTACATTTTTATATCTTTACATTGCATTGCATCACACTATATTACACCTCAATGTAAATGAAATCGATTTGTTGTCTGAAAATTGAACACTTGCATTGTAATAATCAGATAACGAACCCACTAATAGTAAAACAACCCAAGCAACCCACTGCCCGATTCTAAACACACAGCCCTTACTTCTACTGAGGACTAATCGGCACACAGCCCATAACACAGTACTCGGTTCATTCTGCGTATGGCCAATCCTGAACAAACAGCCCAATCTGACAAGACGGAATGCAAAGGCGGAATCGGTTGAGACTGAAACATACTCAGATACCCCAAATTCTCCTTTTCTCCTTTTGGTTCGCCTAAATGTAGAGAATGGCACAGCACTCTGAGCACAAACGATTTTTTTTGAAAAATGGTTTTTCAACCGGGGTATCGAGCCTACAACTAAACACAGTGGAAAAAGACTCAAACGAAAGGCACACGTCCTAATCACAACGAGACACGTCCGGAAAAGACCCAAAGCGAAAGTTGGGCTAAACAAGACAAAAGACATGACACACGGACGTGTTTACAAAAACAAAAGACCTCAGATCTCGAGGAGCCAGTTCTTCTGGGTGTTATTCCCACCCTTTCTAATTTGTGATTCTCACATCACTCGGCCCTCAAGCTCGGTTTTTCTCTCAAAACCCTTTTCTTACTTTTCTCACAACTCACACCTCTCTATTCTTTATTTTCTCATTTTTTTGGTCCCTCCCCAGGGTGATTGATGGGTGAATAGGAAGTTGCGGGTTTACGCCCAACACTATTGGCTCACGGCTATTTCTTCTGGCGACGTCTAGTCGATGTTTTAGGCAAGAAACGGTGTATCTTGGTCTATTCCGATTTGTGCTTCGCACTTGACTTCATACCTCGTTGTTCGGAGTATGTTGAGAGCTTTCAGCCCTTTACTGACAGCTTCAGTCGTGCCTTTTTTCGGCAAACAGGGTGCCTTTCCGGCAAATATGTTGACAACGGGGGAAAGACGGGACACCTGACTCAACTGTGCCCCTAGTTCATTACTTTGACCATTTTTGGTTTTCTACTAAAACAGTTTTAACCAAAATGAGAGTTAAATTAGCATGCTTGTTCGATGTTTGATTTGAAATCATGCAAGTTAAACTATAAGCACTGAAAATTTTCCCGTCTGGGTCTCAGAAATGGTCTAGTTTTGAAAAATGAAATAGTTTTCGAGAAAATAGTCAATCTCAGTAAAAATTTTCAAAAATTATTTTTGCAAACGGTCGATGCTCAACGAGCATGGAACCTACCATTGAGATGCGCAACCTCGGATCGGAGGCAATGGAAAATTGCCCTTTGCTTGAAAGGGGTGCATGGTAACAGAAAGTTGCCCCTGGTTTAAATGGTGACTCGTAGCAACTCATGGCAACAAAAAGTTGCCTCTTGTTAGGATGATGCCGCAGCATGCCCTCATTGGTGACGATTGCAAACGAACTCTCGAACACGGAGAAGACAGAGATGGTCTGGACCAATATATGGACACAGTCACTGTGAGAGCATTGGTGGCTGGACTTCAAGAGGAAGTTGACCGCGTAGTTCCGGTTGTCACAACCAAACTATCACATTCAGACAGGGCAAAGGTGATCAAAACCATTACATGGACCAAGGCGCTATGAAAGCGTTGGGGGCTGGACTTCAGAATGAAGTTGCCTACGTATCCCAAACATGGGAATCAAGCCTTACGTAGTTCTGGTTAAGGTACACTCGGGTATTTTAACCTTCACTTTTTAGGCTTTAACTTTTGCCAAGGCGCCTGATGCAGGTTTTCGACCTTGTGAGCTTCTTTTTCTCTTTTTTTTTTTTTTCTTTTTTGTTTTTTTTCTTTTTCTTCGTATTGTATATTTTTTTTTTTTGGCATCCTTTTTTTTTCTTTTTGCATTTCTTTTCTCTTTTCTTTTGTATATATTTTTTTGTTGCTCTAACTTTTGCCTGGGTCGCCCTTTCGGGTTTTCAGCCCAGCGAGCCTCTCAAAGGGTAAAAGTGTAACAAGTCCATGCCAAATGGTTTTGAGATTGAAGCCCTCTGTATCTAGGAGAATGGCTATTGTATTTGTTTCTTCGAGCATGTCCGACATTTTGCTGTCCCTAGTTCGAGGGGTGCTTCTGATCTGGCCACACAGGTCTCACATGGCGGTTGACCGTTGAACGTTCTGAATGGGTCCAAGGTTCGAAAACAAACGGATTGAATCTTGAGGCTAAGAGCGATCTTAGGCTGCACAATCTCAAGAGCGATTCCACATAAGTCTTCACAGGACTACGCGAAACATTTTTTTGAAAGTTTTTACGAAAGCGACACATCACTCGCGCTGAAGATAATGTGGAACCAATCTGGATCAAGCCAGGGTCCTTCTCAGTACTGACGCTAACAAGCATAATTTCATTCATTAAGGGCTTAGCATGCCTATCTTTCTCTCAAATGATCAAATTTTTGCAAAACCCAAGGAATTTCTTCCTTTTCGTTTTCATCACCACAGTGTTCAAAAAGGTTTTGGAAAAAACTTAGGTCATTACAATGATTTTCAGGGCACAAGAGAACTGGTAGAATGTACTGTCGTCCCATCCAAATCCTCTGGCATAACTAGCTCAAAAAAGCAATAAGCACGGAAACATGATAGCCGCGGCTGTTTCAGTCAGATTTCCTAGTTGCAATTGGCTCCACAGCAGAGACAGACTCCAAAAGAAAGCAAAAGGAGTAATTACAAAACAAAACAGTGTTCGAGGCAACAACCCTAGAATCACCTGACATTCTATACAAGGGGACCGACTCGCTACAACAAGACAGACCCTTAAGCAAAAGGACTGACTCACGACAATGAGACAGACTCAAAACAAAACAAAAGACTGACTTGACACCCAAGCCAGAATTTACAAAACTAGCATTCGCAGATGCTTAAAAATGCGTGCCAGACGCCACATAAAAAATATCGGGCGTCGCCCGCAGGTGGTTCATTCCCTGATTACATACTCGCAGTATCAGTATCCTCAAAGTCCAATAGCTGGGTAGTAACGGACTTAGCTGAGGTGGGTGGGAGGATGACCTCATTGTCGATCAAATCTTGCACCTCATGACAGAGGCGGAAACAATTATCGGTAGCATGACCTGTTTGCTGGTGGTACGCGCAATGCAAGGCAGCATCATGTGTGGAAGGGAAATTCTTCGGGAGAGGCCGAGGCTCCAGGGGTTTAAGATGCCCTCTTTCGGCCAGGATCTGAAGCGCCTTGGACAGAGGCATGTAAAGAGCGTGAAAGACCCTGCGCCCTTGGGGCAGGTACTTTGAAGTCTGAGAATTCTTGCTAGACGCACTAGCGAAAGGGTCGGCAGGCACTGCCTTGACTTTCTGATCTTTCCCGGGTGCAGGGTTAGGAGCGGAAGGAACTGTTCTAGCATGATGGGGCCTGTCCCCATTTCCTGACTGGCTGGTACTACCTTCAGTTGGAGCAGGGAAAACATCATCCACAGTCTTGGTCAAGACTGCGAATACTTGCTGTTTACTCATTCCCCCGGCTTTCAAAGCCTTGACTGCCCACAGTAGCTGTTCAATGGGATCGGCATCTGCCTTTACTTTGTCTTTACCTCTGGCCTCAGCCTGATCGAGGGTTTGGGTTGATGTTGATACGTCATTGTTATAGTTGGAGGCCATCTCCGGTTGGCTAAGCTCGATCACAATCCGTCCCAATAATGGGGGCTTCTGGGGTACAAAATGCCCGGCGTATGGTGCGGCTGGTGGTGAAGCTGACATCCCGTAGGCGAGATCCGCCACGGACCTCTGGAGGTCACCTATCATCTTTATTAACTCGAATGTGGTAGGCTCACGAGCCTGATACAATTGGGGGGTCCAAACCGGGTGTGCGGCAGGCGACTTGGGTGGATGCGGCACATCGGCATTGGTCTCACTTTGCAGAGTGATTCTTTGATCAAATGCGGCTGTCATAACCACAATCTCTTCCGAATTCTGCGTCATCATAGGTCCACTGTTCTGAGTAGTGACTGACGGATCAGATATCTGTCTTGCCTCAGCAAGGGGGAACACTAGATATTCTGTATCAACTCTCTGAACCTTGAAAAGAAATACAAACAGCATTTCAGCCCAAACGAATCAAACGCGGGTGTAGCCAAACAATCAGATTCTACCATCGATCATTGTTTCCCGGAATCATCGCCGAAATATCAATCGGATACCCACAGATATAATTGATTCTCACAAATCGACATCGTGCCCCTGTGCTCGATACTCATACTTGCAAACTGGTATGTGCGTTCCTGTAGAGATACACTCTAAAAGCACATAGCATGTAAAAGAGAGCCGAAACACCCCTATGTTGGGGTAAGGTTTCCCTGTCCTATTTTGTCAGGAGCTAAGGTTTTACTACGCACGCAGCGGTTTCAAACAACCTAATATCGGGTGAGCAACCTGTCCTAATTTGGAATGGTCACTATGGAGTCCGAATATGCACTTGGTCGAATGGTCGGAAAGGGTGCCCCGGTGAAACCGGGGTTTGTGTTCCCATACTGGCAGAGCCCGCAATCGGTCAGCCTTATGGTCATGCCTTGACAAGACAAGCCTCCGGCAAACTGCTCAGGAATAGCAGATGGCCAACACGATGTCCTAGGCGCACCAATGCACATGCAATGCAAAGAGACACATAAGTGAAATCAAAACAAGATATCACGAGTTCGAGTCAAGCTCTCTAATACTCCCCAACAGAGTCGCCAGAAACTGTAACAGGTCTGCGAGGGGACCTCGTTGGGTTATAGTTTGGACTTAATTTGTGTCGGTTCTTAATCTTGAACCAAAGAGTCCAAATCTGGCAAATCGTTTTTGAAAACAGATTTTTTGTAAAGAAGTGCCAAACATGGACTGCTTTACCAGATACAGAGTTGCCACCTAAATATTTTTTAATGAGGGAATTTAGGAAACCCTGACTCGATGCCAAAGGCCACGTGTCCGTCATCACCAAAGTTGCCTTGGCTCGAGAGCTTGGGTACGATTGGGGAAGGTCAGCTATGAGCACCCCCTCTCGCCCGATCAAAGATCGGCCTCTACTAACCGTGATATCTTGTTTTGAAAACATTATATGCTCTTATTCTGGTTATTAGCCTAGAATTACTATGTTATGCGCGCAGCAAACAAGTATAGACCAAATCGCCTAAATTGGAACAAAACATTTCATGTTTGTTTTGAAAATGGTTTGCTACTCGCAAGTAGGCTAAAAATGCAGATTTTTGCTGCCCTCAAGTAGGTTTAAAACTCGCAATTTTAATGCATCATTCCAATTTAGGTAATTCAACCTCCATCCACAGGCATTCAAGCAGTTATATCACATACGCAACTAGCCTCATGATAATCATCCTGTCATGTTAGCATTCACACTCATGCGAGATGTTAAGGCGTAAATACTTACATCGTACTACGTGCCAAAACAATAAACTAGTTAGTAATCATATGCATGATCCTAGTTCATGTTAAGATGGCTAATGCAACACATGCGGGATGCAGCTAGAATAGGCTCGGCTAGTCTATGGATGGCATGTGAAATGCAACAACTAACATGTATTCAAGTTAGATTTGAAATACAATGCAGTTTGCTTGATGCGCCGAGCCCGATGTATGCAATACAAATGAATAATGCACGGATGCATAGCATAAGGTATGCTGAATTAAATATGCCCTAATACTAACCATCAAAAGCAGGTAAGTAAAAGGGAGAAATAAGTGGGGGTTGGAAGACATGCACACATGCACCCACACTTATTAAAAATTCGCCCTCGCTCGGAGGGACCAAAAGAATAATACAACTTAATTAACCTACAAGCTAATTAAATATTACAGTCCACTTAATTAATTAATAAATCAATTAAGCTCGAAAGCAAGAAGGGCCTCGGAAGAGGGATGCACGATGCTCAGATTGGCTTTACCAGAAATCCACTTCTATGGGCAAGTTGCCTCTGTTTTCCCTGCTTTGCTCCTCTGAAAATTGCACAATTCCCAAGGTATGCTCCATGGACATTGGGGAACACTACCGGCCAAGAGGAATGGCCACCGGCCAAAGGAGATGATCACCAGCTACTTGTGAAGCCATCGGCCACTGATGGATGGCCGGTCGGCACTGCAGATGGCTGGCCGGCCAAATCTTCCTACAGAATCCTGTTTTGACAGCAGCAAAGGGCAAAACAAGGCTTGGCAATGTATTTCAAGCAAATGTGTGCACCACCACATCTCTTATCATGTTTATGACTCAAAGGGGCATGGTCCTTGATTCTCGGACCACCAATCGCGCATTTCAATGCGTGACGGCCCAAAAAACCAAGTATGCATTTTGATTTCAAATGAAATGCAATGTAAAACAAGCACAAAGAGACCCAGCCTCTATCATACTCAATTCAAGAGGCAAGGCAATACATGCACAATGCAATGCAACCTAGGCATGTGAGCTAAGGATGTAACATGTCAATGCAAGCAAACATACAAGGCATATAACAACCTAGGCAAGCAAGCGTACAAGGCATGAAGCAATGTGACCACATTTGAACAACATGCGAAAAGTGGTCTTAGACCAATATGGACAAGCCTTGGCCATGTCTAAATAGGAAGCCAAAATGCTATGGAATGGAGGCAAATACACACACAAATAAAGCATGCAAACATGGCCCAACACTTAAGCATTAAAGAGCATCTTTTAAGCACACTTAAAAGAGGATAATCATGGACGAATAGCATGCATGGAAAGCTCTGAAATCACGTCATAGATGGTGCCAAACCAAGTAAGCAAAACAAGCAACGCATGCATAGGAGCTTGAAATTAGCCCAAGCACTTAAACCATGATCATATGACACATGAAGCAAATGATCAAAGTGAATCAAAACAGTCCCAAATCATGTTAAGGCAAGCCTCAAAACTCACTTAGATGGCTTCTAAATGATCTACTCATGGAGGCATGCACAAATGCTTAAACATGGAGCATACAACACAACCTCTTAAAGCATCAAAGGGGTGATAAAATGCAAACATGTAAACATATTACAAGGACTGAAATATCAAGGCAAGTGGTTCCAAACCACTGAAATGATGCAAGTAAAGCATGCTACACACTCACACACCTAAGGCTAACAAGCCAAAATGCAAGGTGGCTATACTAAGGATGTGATGGCCAACCAAAACAACCAAAACCAGAGCTCAAGCATGCTAAAACAAACACAAAAGCTTCACAAAGCTAGGCCAAAAGCATGCTTGAACAAGGGTTAAAACCTAGATGCATGTTAAGGCTACAATGTGGCATTACAAGACATGTATGCTAAACAAGCAAGGTGTGTCCAAACCAACTCAAAATAGAGGTAATACGTGGAAAAATACTACCAAATACCACTTAAGACATGGCCAACATGCACTTAAATTAGATGCTCAAACATGAGGCTAAAAAAGGCCCTTTTCAAGGACAACAAGGAGAGGGGTTGGCCCTCTCCTTCCTAGGACCTCAAGGCACCATCCTCACCTCTGAAATCCCTCCAGATTTCAGTGGTGAGGAGGCCCAAACACAATGATCCCGGAGCTCGCTCAAAATGGCACAAAATAAAGCCTTACAAGGCTTAAAAGGGGTCAAACAACACCAAAGCTTAAGGCAACCTTAACCAACTATTTAGAGGGCTAAAAAATAGAACTTTTTTATGTTATATACAAAGCCCAAAAATAGATGCAAGGTAGGTAAAGAGAGTGTGCAAAAATGAGGAATAAAGGGACAAACTTCTTACCCTTGAAGACCCTCTTCACCAATGGAGCTCCAGCAGCTTCTTTAGGTTGAAATCAGTCTAAAACCTCCAAAAACAACCCTCAAGGGGTTCAGCTCCGAGGGATGGTGTAATGGTGGGTGTTTGTGAGCAAAAGTAGGACAAAACACACACTAGAGAGAGAGATAAAGGTAGGGTATGAACAAACCCTAACCCTAAAACTCAAACCCTAAAAAAGGATATCTAAAATGTCTAAGTTTTGTCTAACCCCTCAAAAAGGGAGAGAAGGCTCCTCTTTATAGAGCTTTTTAGTCTTGTAAGCTTACAAGACAAGCTTCTAAAGAGAGATCCCTCCATACACGTATATGGAGGGGAGCCAAGTGTATGCCAGCTGCACCAAATTATCTACAAAGGCAGATGCACAGTAATCGCCCGGCCAAAAATGCAATTGACCAAAAAAAGATAGCCGGCCGGCCATCTATAGTGCCGGCCGGCCAAACATTTGGCCGGTGGCAACAAAACACAGCCGGTGGCCTCAAGCCATGGCCAGTGGAGCGTGGGGATGGCTCACAAGCCATTCCTTGCCCCTCAAAGGCAAAACACAAGTGTTTGGTGCAAAACCAGACACAAAACAGTCGAGTCGAGAGATCCCGAGGGAAGGTGCACAGCCGAGACCTCCGGGAACTCAAGACGAACATAAACATAGATGATCACCGAGTGTTCAAGCGGTGACGTCCAAGTCTTGAGGACGGTCAAAAATGGGGTGTCTACAGTTGGGCTGCACTATGGATCAAGGTGAGAGCTTGGATAGCCGGATCACATTAGAAAAGGTTGCTAGGCCAGTCAATGGGCCTTGAGATGATTGTGTGCACCATTGGTGGACAGATCGGAATGGATTGCTGCAGAAGGCCGAGCTAGGGTTATCTCTGCGAGGTGACTTGTGGTGGTCAGTGATTGCATAGCCCGGTCAGAGTATTTGCACCGGATAGCTCGCCTAGGTGTAGTAAGCCAAGCAAGGTGATAACCATCTCACTTGGTTGGTAGTGAGTAGGGTGTTATTAGGATAGACATTAGGCTTAGTAATGTGATTCCTAGGAGGACTCTGGTAAAGAGAGTTAAAGTCCTCCTAGTTTTCTGTAGCAGGATAGGTGTTATCCTTAGGAATGTGATTCATAGGAGGACTCTGCTAAGGAGTGTTAGAGTTTTAGTAGGATTGTGTCTGGCGGAATCTATAAAAGCACATGACAGGACCTAGGCACAAGTATTTCAATTCTTACTCTCAAATACACAGAGCTTATTGTTTATTATCTAATTGTTGGCTTGGGTATTGGAGGGGTTTCTGGTACACACCTGCTGGCTAGCTCACGTTTGTGTTTTCAAATACCAAAGCGACAACATTTGGAGGAGTACAAACTTGATCAACAGGATTATACGAGAAGATTATTGTGTGCTCATACAATTGGTGTCGTATGTGGGAAAGATTACAAAGAACAAACCTTTCGATTGAATTTTTCTTCAACTGATTTTAATGGTGCGCAACAAAGACTTGCCTTAGTTTGTTGTCGATGGACAAACTCCGGAAGGAGACAGGAGGCGCGAGGATCTGCCTTTTGTTCCATTCATGGCGGATTTGGATCCCCAACAACGGAACCCACATAGGGGCGCATGAGAAAAATAGGGCTTAAGTCCTTGTCGCTCTCAAAGCCCAGATGGATAGAGGCAGAGGATGGATGCCCAGGTTCTAGAGGATCGAGTAAGAGAGCAAGATGAATTGATAAGGAGAATGGCAGCAGACATGGAGGCCGTGAAATGCAGATGAAGGACAAAAGCGTAGCAGAGATGGAAATCCGAAAATGTAGAACGTGTTCTTGCCAATTAGGAGATTGCGACAGGCGAGCCACGCTTTCGCATTCTGAAAGTAGAAGCATCAAAACAGGCGACACTCAATTAAGAACTTCTAGGACTTGTTACTCCAAGTCTGAGAGAATGAGGACTAAAAGGTCTTACACAAAGGGAAGTAGTTATCTACCCTCACATACTCACCAAACCACCTCTCAACACACTGAGATGCCTAGATCAATGGATCTGCGACTGCTTTAAAAGAAAGGGAAGGAGGAAAGACGCCCAGGCCCATGACCCTAAGAGGATCTCAGCTCTATAACGGCTAGCACCTAGAATGCACAGGAGCATCGATGTTGGACTGCCAGTACTGCGCCTTGCCTATGAACCAGCCCATAAGGCATTGATAAGGTTACAAAGCTCGTCCTTCATTCCGGCAATAGAGAACGCACCACTGCCCTTAGGCTTCAACTAGCCTAAGTTCATAGACTATGAGGAGAAGTCAGACCCTTACATGCACTTTCGCCATTTTCTCCAAGTTATGGCCATACATCATGGAATGAAGCTTTAATGCATCTTGTTTTCATCAAACTTGGGTGGCCTGGGCTTAACTTGGTTTAAAAAGTTGTCAGAAGGTAGCATCGCTTTATGGGCACAACTTACAAAGATGTTTGTCATTAGCTTTAAGACAAACACCAAGACGCCAGTCGAGGTAGATCAGTTGCTTACCATTGATATAGGTGAGAAAGAAACGTTGAAATCTTACAATAAAAAGTACTGGGAGACCTTCAACCAAATAGACGACTGTCCTACAAACCTAGCTATTATATAGTACAAACGGGGTCTACTAGTGGATCATAAGTTGAGGAATTCAATGACAATGACGCTGCTCCTTACTATGGAAGCCTTGATGGAAAAAGTGCACCAACACATCCGGGTAGAGGAAGATGGGGTGTGCACCAAGGCAAAGTCTAACACAATAGCGATGCTGGACAAAAAGCCTTCAGTGAGACTTAACACGGTCGACAAGTAGGACCGACTGTGGAAAAATCTTTGCCCAACTAGGGGCAAAGTGGGATGACAGGTTTAACCAACTTTTTCCAACAAATCTTTGCCCAACCGGGGGCAAAGGGGGTTGGTAGGTTTGACTAACTCTTTCTAACAAATCTCTGCACGACTGGAGGCAAAGAAGGTTGGCAGGTTTGGCCAACAAATTTTTGCACTCTTTGACCGGGATGACAATTATCTCAGCCAAAGTAGGTTAGCAGGTTTGACCAACAAATTTTTTGCACTCTTTGACCGAGATGATAGTTATCTTGGCCAAAGCAAGTTGGCAGGTTTGACCAACAAAATTTTTACACTCTTTGACCAGGATGAGATTTATTTCAGCCAAAGCAAGTTGGCAGTTTTGACCAACAAATTTTTTGCACTCTTTGACCGGGATGACAGTGTAGGTTGGCAGGTTTGACTAACAAATTTTTTGCACTTTTTGATTGGGATGACAGTTACCTCGGCTAAAACAGGTTGGCAGGTTTGACCAACAAATTTTTTACACTCTTTGATCAGGATAACAATTACCTCGACTAAAGAAGGTTGGCAAGTTTGATCATTGTTTTATCGAGATGACAATTATCTCGGCCAAAGTAGATTGACAGATTTGACCGACTTTTTTGAAATATTTGACCGAGAGGACAGTTACCTCGATGAAAAAAGGTTGGCTGGTTTGACCAACACTTGTTTTGGACTCTTAGACTGAGATGGTTATCTCGGCCAAAAGAGGTTGGTAGGGTTAGTATAAACCGAGTTAGTCTACTCGGCGAGACACAGAAAGAACGCCTCTCCATACGATTGCGAACTCGAGTGTACTGGATTGTGCTTCGATAAGAGGAAGAAATGGAGCTATGGGTTTAGGGTTTGTGAATGGAGTGGGTGAACAGTGGCTGAAACCGTTCAACTGTACATGATATATACATTGAAGGCAAAAATGTTGGGTTGTTCAAATTTTTGGGAGGTGCATGACGACTTTAGCAATGGTATGAGGCCGGTAGGGGCATGCCACGTGTTTCGTGATCGAAATGGTGTCTAAGTAACAGGTGAACGTGCTGGGTAATTGATAAAGACTCATTAGAACCAAGCAGATCACGAGACCGAGCAATCATTTTTTTTTTATCTCGGTTAACTTGAACAACGATAACTTAGTTGAAAAATAATAATCACAATCATGCGTTGCAGATGGAATTAAGGGGCAATTAAGAGGGTAATTTATGTGTATAAAATGGGCCAAGCTAAGTCTATCATTCTTAGATGTTGGGCCGCACTATGGACCAAGGTGAGGGATTGGATAGCCCGGTCACATTACAAAAGGTTGCTAGGCTGGTCAATGGGCCTTGAGATAATTGTGTGCACCATTGGTGGAGGGACCAGAATGAAGTGCTATAGAAGGTCGAGCTAGGGTTATCTCGGCGAGGTGACTTGTGGTGGTCAGTGATTGCATAGCCCGGTCAGAGTATTTGCACTAAATAGCTTGGCTAGGCATAGTGAGTCGTGCAAGGTGATAACCATCTCATTTGGTTGGCACTGAGTGAGATGTTATCAGGATAGGCATTATCCTTAGGAATGTGATTTCTAGGAGGACTCTGCTAAGGAGAGTTAGAGTCCTCCTAGTTTTCTGCATCAGATAGGTATTATCCTTGGGAATGTGATTCCTAAGAGGACTCTGCTAAGGAGAGTTAGAGTCCTACTCGGATTATGCCAAGCGGAATCTATAAAAACTCATGACAAGACCTATGCACAGGTATTGCAATTCTTACTCTCAAATACATAGAGCTTATTGTCTAATTGCTAACTTAGGCATCGGAAGGGTTTCTAGTACACACCAGCCGGCTAGCTCACGTTGTGTTTTCAGGTAGCTAAGCAACAATAATTGGAGGAGTGCAAACTTGATCAACATGATTATACGAGAAGATTATACTGTGCTCGTACAGTGACACATTTGTAACTCAGAAGAAGTTGAGTGGAAACAAGAGTGAGGTAATTGTGGTTAGAGAAGGTGTGTGATACATTTGTAACTTTTCTTTGAATTAATAAAATTGTCAGTGATGTCCATGGATGTATCTCAAGTTGAGAGAATTACGTAAATCTGTATTTTCTCTTGTTGTGTATGTTCTCTACTTCAATTGTTTCTTTTGTTGTGTGTTTTTTTAACAAGTCATGCTTGTGAGGTTTTTGCATGGTAAGATTAAATGTCCAATATGTTACCATATTAATTAAATGACCAATAATTTTTTGACAAGTGTATTTTTATATTTTTAAAATTCAAAAAATTACATTGACACATTAAAACTCAAACGCCCAATAGTATTTTTGTTTATATAATAGTTTAGATAGATGTTTTTTATCATATAAGTTAGAACTTGAAATTTATTCATGCTTTTTTATTTTTAAAAGAGTAAATTACACTTTGCTCCCTTGAGGTTTGGTGTAATTGCAGGAATTTCCCTTGGGGTTTGAGAAATTACTTGACCTCCCTTACTTTTGAATTAATTGTCAAGATTTCTCCTCTTGCTAACTTTGCCCAAATAATGTTAAAAATGGTAACAACAATACTAAAATGCCCTTATGCTTAAATTAACTTTTCTTCAATAGTACCCCTCAATTTCATCATCTTTCCCACATATTTATTTCATAATCAATCCAAACTCTAATTCTATACGCTCATCGACACCTTCACTTCAATCCACAATAATCAATGAATACATAAAACAATTTTTTGTTTGATATAATTGGCATTGGAAATATCTTTTTTTTTTCCTTTTTCTTTTTCTTCATTTTCTGCTAATACTCATTGGCATTGAATGATTAAAATTGTGTAAGTAAAGATATACAAATAGAAAATTTACAAAAAAAAAAAAAAAAAATCATATAAAATGTTATAGTTCAATATGAACCTTTCACTTAAGAACTAACTGTAAACATAAATTTTATTTATAAAAAAATATATATTTTCACATTTTATTATTGTAATATGTTTTGTATGAATATAGTTTTCCATTATGTATTCATCATTATAGAATGTGAGTGCTATAATATAAGTACACAGACATGTTTGCTTGCGTATAGATAATAGATGGGGGTATTTTTGGTATTTAAGTAAGGTGACATCATAATTGTTTGACAAAATGGCTAACGTATGGCTAACGGTGGACTAAAATGTAAACTGTTTTCAAGATTAGATGTTAGTGTAACTTTCCAAACTTCAAGGGAGGTTCTTGTAATTATGCAAAATTACAGGGAGGTCAGTGTAATTTGTCCTTCTCAAAATAACCCATAAAATTGTTAAAACTTGAGTAACTAACTCATAAATAATTTTTAAAATTAATCCATTTCTTTTATAATAATCAAACTATCTAAAAATTCAAATTGTAATTATAATTATATTATGTCACATTCAGGACTAATCTATCTATCTATCTATCTACCAATCTATATATATATATAAAAAAAAAAGAAGGATTTTCTAAGAATAAAGATTGTGGAAGCTCCAAACTCCCAAATTAATTTTTGTGAATTTGTTAATTTTAAAGAAATTTAAAAAAATCTATTGGTAAGTTCCTTGTTAAAAATCCAAAAACAAAAAAGTTTTAATTATCTACAATTTTGAATTTTAAAATTCAAAACAATATTATAAGTCACCATCACTCTTTCCAAAAATAATGTTGATCAAAACAATTCAAATAAAAAAAATAAAGACACTAACTATCTATGATTTTGAATTTCAAAATTCAAAATAATATGGTAAGCCACCTTCATCACACTCTCACCTTTTTCGAAAATAATATAAATCTAAAATTTTAAAAACTCAATCAAATTAAAAATTTAATATAATTCTTTTTAAAATACTCAATATTTGATCTTTTTCCAAATTTCGCCAACTCCTCCCAAATGTAATGATGCAATGGTTATTCTCTCTTTTTGCAAATAGTCCAAACTTATTTCAAGTTTGTTTGTTTGTGATTTTTTTTTTTCTCTACATGACTTTTTCATTCCAATGTATTTTTTTTCCAACTAAATTGCTAATAAATATATATCTGTTAACTTTCTTTATTTTGGGAGTTGATTTGAACTTTTTTTTTTTTTTTTTTGTGAATGTTTGTGTAGTTTTTATATGGTTGTCATTATTTCTTTTGATATATGTGAATTGATAATATAGTTATGATTTTTTTATTTATTATTTTTTTTATAGAATAAGGCGTTATATATATATATATATTTGATACTCAGAACACCCCAAGGCAGGACCCTTAGGATTCACCCTTACAAGGCAAACTGGGGGAAACTAGCCGATCCACCGAAACCGTCGGACTTCCACTTGAGTAGTAGGGGATTCAAACCCTAGTTAGTAAGGAGAGGAGTATACTCCCTTACCAACTAGGATGGCCCCTTGGTGGTAGGCACCTTATATTGTTTTTTATGATTTGGCCATTTTTTAAATTTTTCAAACAAAATTTCCAAATTTTTTATTTGTAAAAAATTAAAAACATTTAATTGACTTACCCATCAATAAATAAAATTTTAAATAATGAACACTATTCCATAATTTATGAATTTAAAAAAAATAAATTAACACCCATATATGGAATAAGAAAATCTAAAATCATGCATTTTTTTTATTTTTCATTTTTAACTCTTTAAAACTTTAACGGGACCTATTTATTTCCACAATATTGTCTTTTTATATTTACAAAGATAAAAAAAAAACTAGACCGGAGTTGCATAATGGTTAGTGGAAGTGGTGAGTATGGCAACAACAAGGGTAATGATGAGCTCGGCCAAAGTATTGTTTGGGTTGATTTTGAAAAGGTGAATATTAAAAGAATAGTAGATAGTTTGGGTGATGAATTGATTTAGAAAACTAATGTGTGGTTGAGATTAAGTGTAAATTTTATCATACAAAAATTGAATATGGATCATATATTGTTTTTTATATATAATTTTGGGTACTTTTGTATAATTATAAAAAATTATTGTGATCACATGTTAATTATCATTTGATATGTTGTTGTTGTATTATCGTAATGAATTTTATTATTAATGTCTATTATCAATACAGTGGTGAGACGTCACATAATAAACAAAAATATGTTTTGTTATTATTATTATTATTGATAATATATTTCTTTATTTTACCTTTTTACAATGTTCAAAAAATTAATTTATGTTTATTGTTAGTTTTTGAAGATGAGAAGTCAAAAATAAATTTTAACCAAATTCAAGTTATAACAAATTTGAGATTGAAAAGGAAATTTCAAAAGAAATTATAATTATATATAATTTTAAAATATTGTAAAAAAATACAAGGAAAAATTGAAATTATAAATTAAAATTATCAAACAACCTAATTCTATGAAAAAATTTAAATGAAAATTAATCAAATTTGAATTTACAATTATTAAGTATTTTTAAGAAGCTATTAATTTTTAAGACATAATTCAATAAATCCATAAAACATGATGTAAATATTATCATTTCATTCATCGAGTTTGTATTATGATGGATATTACATGTTAGCAACAAAATGAATATCATACAAAGCTTACAACTTTTCAAGTCATTACTTGGTTACAACAAAAGAGTCCTAACTCTATACATAGAAAGCCCTAGACTTGAATATACATTTAATATCAAACGAATAACAAAAGGGAGTCTTCAACTCCAAACCTCCCAAGCTAAGATCTTGGAGGCGACATATCATCTGTACTTGAAAAATAGTGTCCCAAGTAGGGTGAGCCAAACCCTAGTAGAGATATACTAAACAACATATGAGAATTAACTAAAACATTAGCATCCGATAAATGTTTAACACTTGAAAACCAACTTACACTCTTTCCATAACCAATCAACATTGACATCCATACATACTTCAATCCATTTCCATTTATTTATCCAAATCAATTCATTAACATGGTTCATTTTTATCCAAACAATTCAAAATGAGACTACAACTCATATCATCAACACTTCAATCATCAACATTATTCAAATGTATATAAGATTTCGGGACTTTCACCCTGGACACTCCGGCCAACTTAATTATCAATGGAGTCCATCCCCATCTCCTCCCAAACAATGGAGTACATCCCTATCTCCTCCCAAACAATGGAGTATATCGCCTATCTCTTCCTAAACAAAGATACATATGCAATGTATTTAAACACGTTGCCTTATACAATGACCAATTAAATCACATATTTAATGTGTTAATCCAACCATCTTATTCAATGACATAATCCAATTGATTAGTTTCAATTTACCTAATCATCATGCAGTTTCTACAACAATCATGGCTATCCTCCATCGATAGCCCAAAACAGATATTTCTAAACAGATAAATAAATCTATCAACAGATAATTTATTAACTTTTCGATAGGTGAGTGATTTATCAATCCAACTATATTGTTTAATCACATTTTCCCCCCAATTTCATTATTCCCAAGCCAATTTCATATTTCCACATTGATTTCACCACATAAACAAATAATTTATATAATGCAAATTAGGGCATTCTCCCTATTTTCTCAAATATTGCTCCCAAGGCCAAATTTCACCCATATTACACAAGCAATTCCATTTTCAAGACCTCACATACACATATGGAGTCCAAAGTAGAAATCCCTCTTTTAAAATTTTCAAACTCAAACTCCACTTCACCCAAACTTCCCAAATCACACCATTTATACAAAATGACCAACATCTATTCTAAAACCCATATAGGTGCAGACATCCCCGAACGTCCCGGGAGGGAAATCCCATTCTGTTCATTTGGGTTCACTACAGTTCAGACTTAAATTGTCACGGTTCTTAATCTGAACCAAAGAGTCCAAATCCGGCAAATCGTTTTTGAAAACAGATTTTTTGTAAAGAAGTGCCAAACATGGACTGCTTTGCCAGATACAGAGTCGCCACCTAAATATTTTATTTTGGGGGAATTTATGAAACCCTGACTCGGTGCCAAAGGCCACGGTCCGCTATCACCAAAGTTGCCTCTGCTCGGGAACTTGGATACGATTGAGAAAGTCACTATGAGCACCCCTCGCCGATCCAAGATCGCCTCTACTAACCATGATATCCGATTTTGAAAACGTTATGTGTTCTTACTCCGCTTAATTAGCTAGAATTACTATGTTATGACAACACAAAAGTATAGACTAGATCGCTTAATTTGAAACGGAAGCATTGCATATCCGTTTGTTTGGAAAACGCTTTGGAATTTGCTACTTGCAAGTAGGCTAAAATACGAATTTCAATGAGTTGTTCCAACTCAAACAATCCAACCTTCACCCACAGGCATTCAAGCAGTTATATCACATAAGCAACTAGCCTCATGGTAATCATGCTATCATGGCAACACTCATACGCATGCGATATGCTAAAGCATAAAAGCTTACCTAGTACTCCAAGCCAAAACAGAAACTAGTTAGTAATCATATGCATGATCCTAGTTCATGTTAAGATGGCTAATGCAACACATGCAAAATGCAACTAGAATAGGCTTGGCTAATCTAAGACGGCATATGAGATACTACAAATAACATGTATTCAACTTGGAATTGAAATACAATGCAGTTAGTATGATACACCGAGCCCGGTGCATGCAAGACAAATGTATGGATGCAAACATGCTATCATACTGTATGCTAATTGAAACATGACCTAATACTAACCATCAAAAGCAAGTAAATAAAAAGGAGAAAGAATTGAGGGTTGGAAGACATACACACACTCACACACACTTATTACATAATTTCCCTCGCTCGGAGGGTCCGAATAATAATACAAACCAAATAAATAATTAACTATCCTAGCTAATTAAATATTACAAAACTTCTAATTTAATTAACAAAGTAAATATAGAAGGGAGATGGCTGCAGCCCTGCCTCGGAATGCGTGAATGATGCATGTTTGACTCGTCTCTTGGGAAATTACCGCCATAGCATTGTTGCCACCGTTTTCGTTGCCTAGCTCCTCGATAATCGCATTCGCCTCGTGATGATTCCATGTACACTATGGAACACCACCAGCTGGGAGGAATGGCCACCGGCCACTTATGAAGATATCGGCCACTCATTGATGGCCAGTCGGCACTAGAAATGGCCGGCCGGCCAAAAATTCTTGCAGAAATCAGTTTTGACAACAACAGAGGGCAAGCAGTGTATGGCATGGAATTTCAAACAAATGTAAGCATAGTTACACTCCCTATCATGCAATAGACTCAAGAGAGCATGACCCTCGACTCTCGGGCCATCAATTATGCATGATGGCCTAATAAGCCAAATTTGTAACTTAATGTAAAAATGCATGCAACAAAAAGAGATGAATGCCAACACCCTATCATGTTGGGGTCAAGAGGCTTGGCGACCGAGGGTTGAGACGTGTTTTGTGACTTGAAGTACAAACACTCCTCAGCTCTCAAGTTTGGCTTGACACCCCAAACCAAATAATGCAATGCATGTATACAAATTTGGCTCAAAGATGCAACATGAATAATGCAATGTGCCAAACATACGAGATGTAATGCTATGTAACTCATCATGCAAACTATGACATGAAATGCAACTAGCTAACAATATGCAAGCATGCAATCATGTTACTAGGCAAACATGAATTCAAAGCAATGCAACATGATCATGCAACGCAGAGGGGCAAACCTCAGCCCACCCCAAAACAGCGACAAAAGATGCCTAAAATGATGAACAAATACTCATGTAAGCATATCCACCAATAGGCCCGAGATTAAGACATAACCAAGGGGTATTCTACTACCACTACCCCAAGCAAACATGGCATGAGATATACAACCAAAAACAGAGTTTGGATGCACTGAAATAAGTCCTAAAACCCTCTGATATGACAGCCCCGAAAGCTTAAACACTTAGACATGCACAATGCTCATTTCAAGGCACAACAAAGTGACTCTTCAAGGCATGGAAGGGTGATAAATGCGATCATACAAGCATGATTTATGGACTGAAATAGCATGGAAAATGACTCCAAATCACTGAAACATCCCAATTCAAGCATGCTCATGACTCACACCCTTAAGGCTCACAAGCCAAAATGCAAAGAGGCTACCCTAAACATGGAAAATATGATCAAGCTAGCACTTAACAGTCCTGGAGCATGACAAAATGATGCTAGAACCTTCATGAAGTTAAGCTAGATCATACAAGAATCATGGCCTAAATGCATGGCCTATTTCTAGGCAAAATGGAGGAATACAAAGCAAGTGCAATATGCATGCAAGGGGCCACAAATCTGACCAAAAACAGAGGTATATTATGACCAAAAAACACCTAAAAACCTCTGAAATGGAGCCAAAGACAACTACTCATGCATGCTACCATTAGGAGCCAAAAACATGCACAAATGAGAGACCAAGGAAGAGGGTGTCCCTTTCCTAAGCAAAACCTCAAAACCTCTTCTTCACTGATCAAAATCCAATGGATTTCAGCAGAGAAAGCCAATACATAAGAGTAACCAAAGCCCAACAAAAGAGCACAAAAAGAGGCCAAAAGAGGTAAAAGAATGGAGGTCGGCCCCAAACAACCAAATAACCTTAATGAAAGATCTCAAGATGAAAATACAAGACTTTTTAGTTATACATAAAGTCTAAAACAATAAGCAAGATAGGCAAAAGTCTAGTGCAAGATTGGGGAATCTAAAGTAGAAAGGTTACCCTTGAAGAACCCTAGATGAACAAAGAGTGCAGCCTCTTTCCTTTGGTCAAAACCACCAAAAACTCAAAAACAAACCCTCCAAGCCTCTCAAGGTCGAAGGTAGGTGATGGTGTGTGTCTTAGTGCAAAACTAAGGTCAAAACACACTTTAGGCCACAAAACACACACAAAAGAGGAGAAAGAGGGAAATATAGAGAGAGAGAGTGATGTATATCGTAATATATGTATAAGCTCGATTTTTTCATTCAACCCCAACAATGGAGGAGGGGGCTCTATATATAGACAAAATAAAGGTTTGAAGCTTCTCAAACAAGCTAAACAAAAAAAGGGTCAAAGGGCAAGGCTTCCGAGGAAGCTAGGACCGCCAAGCTTCTTGAAGAAGCTTTGACAAAGGGTCAAGCTTCCTCAAGAAGCTTTGACCAAAGGGTGCAAAAAGGGCAAAACAACCACATGTATGCCCGGTGTTTGGTGCATTCCACTGGCATGCACCATATGCCCAAAAAGGTAAAAAGGTGCTACCGGCTAGAAAATGAGGTCAGCCAACAGATGGCTTCGGCCATATCGAGGCCGACCGCCAATAATATAATTCACCAATGGCCGGTAGCCTCAAAACATGACCGGTGGCCTCAAACCAAGGCCGGTGGGTGTCAGGGATAGCTAACAAGCTACTCTCCATCTTCAGAAATAGAAAGACAAATGTTTGGTGCAAAACCAAACAAAGAACAGTCGAGTTGAGAGATCCTATGGCAAGGCGCGTAGCTGAGACCTCCGGGAACTCAAAACGAAACACAAACATAAGCAATCACCGAGTGTTCGAGCGGTGACGTCCAAGTCTTGAGGACGGTCAAAAATGGAGTGTCTACAATAAGAGAGCAGAATATCCCTACCTCAAGAAGAGAATATGAGCCAAGCAAGAGATTAACTCCAAAGATGACGAAACCAACTTCTACTTGGATGAAAATGAAGATCTTGAAGAGCTAAATCTTTTTATCAAAGGAAGGAGGGTGAGGAGATCACTAGATCTAGGTCAAAATGTAAAGAGAGTGAGTATTTTAGAGAGAGAGGCTCTCAACTTAGGGTTTTTGAAAGTTTTAGAGAGAGAAAGGATAGAAAAAGTGATTTAAAAAGTCACTTTCGCGATCTGATATACGCATAGACCGAAGCGAAGTGAGAGTTTGACACCGAAAGGCCGACACATAAATTCGACCCACTCGAGCACAATAAAGGCCGCCGAGCTCCAAGACACAACAAAGAAGGCACTACTCGCCGAGCGAGAATACACTCGCCCAAGATTTTACAAACTTGACATGCCGAGCGCCAGAAGGACCGCTAGAGCTCAGACCCGCTCGAGCGTAAGAAACTCCACTCGAGCGTTAAAAACACTTTTGTAGTATTTCTTTTAGACATACTAAATACCGATTGATTGCAAACCCCGTTCGAGCGCAAGAAGGCCTGCTCAAGCGGAAGACAAAAATTCTAGGCAACAAGGTTCTAGACCAACTAGCAACCCACATGTTCTGAACATGCTCAAGACATTCCAAAACTCAAATTCAAAGAGTGAGAGGAGGAAAAAGGCATAAACAATAACATTAAACCACAAGACCCGAGTTCAGAATACTATAAGAGCCGGGTTAAAATCCGGGATCGCTATAACCTTCCCCCTTAAAGAATTTCATACCTCAAATTACAAATTAAGTTCAAAATCAACGTTTGGTCATTCCCAACCATGCTATACTTACAAATCTAATACCATGACCCCTCCTCCGGCCATTCATTCCCACCAACTCAATACACGAGCCCATATTGAAACGAAATTCACAATTTCAAAAACATTAACAATGTTTAATCAAAATTCAAATTTTCAACAAGTGTACATGGCATATGCAATGCTCCCAAGGTAATACAATACACGTGATATTCCATATTCCCAAACATATGCAATGTGTACAATAAACTCATGTCTCCAACATGTCCATAACATATAAAATGTTCATACTTTTCTTTAACAACAATTATAATCTCAATACAAAGTTATACATTAGCAAACAAGTCCGGATACTTCTCTTGGACTTCCATTTCATGTTCCCAAGTCGCTTCGTCAACTCCGTGATGTTTCCATAATACCTTAACCAAGGGAATCGTCTTGCCTCGCAAAACTTGGTCCCATCTATCCAAGACCCTCACTGGTCTCTCCTCATATGAAGCATCCTCATGTACTTCTAAGTCGGTCCAATCCAACATATATGATGAATCCGACTCATACTTTCGAAGCATACTAATATGAAACACGTCATGCACTCCGGAAAGTTGCAACGGCAACCCCAAACAAAAGGCAACCTCTCCAATCTGCTCAAGGATCTCAAAAGGGCCAATAAACCGAGGGGACAATTTCCCACTCTTCCCAAACCTCATCAAACTCATTTCAGGTGATATTTTCAAAAGATGTGATCACCTACCTCAAATGACAAAGGTCTCCTCTACGCCGCATAATTCTTTTGGCGACTTTTGGGTCAGAATCAACTCTTATGAATAAATGCCACTTTTCGCTGCTTCCTAACCAATTCTAGACCTAACAAAGGTGCATCACCCACCTCGCCCAACACACCGGGATCTACACTACGGGCCATCCAAGGCCTCAAATGGTGCCATGCCAATACTCGATTGAAACCGTTATTGTAGGCAACCCACTAATGGTAGGTGTCTCCCACGACTCCTTAAAGTCACAGACATACCGTGAGCATATCCTTAAGGATCTCAATAGTACGCCGATCGCCCATCACCGAGGATGGTAAGTGCTAAAGGTCAATCTAGTGCCTAAGACAATCTGCAATTTCGCCATAACCTAGCAATAAAAAGCTAATCTCTATCGAGACAATCGACATTGGGACCCTGCAACCTCACTATGTCCCGAATATACAAGTCAAGAAGGTAATCTACCAATCTCTTACACGCATAGGAATAAAATGTCGACTTAGTCAACCGGTCAATTACCACCCATATGGCATCACTACCCCATTGAGTCATCGAAAACCCACGACAAAATCCATCATGACATGTTCCCATTTCCACTTGCTATAAGCAACAAACTCGCTGCCCTCTGATGCTCAACTTTTACTTGCTGATAAGTGAGGCACTTTGACACAAACACTGCCACATCTTTCTTCATACCCCTCCACCAAAACTGGCAACTCAAATCATGATACATCTTCGTACCTCTCAGATGTACTGCAAGGCATGAATTGTGGAACTCTCGGAGTACTTCCTCTCGGTACGACTCCAGGACAAACAAGCGGTCTCTTGACCATACATTCGTCGGGATACACAGTCAAACCCTTCTCTAGCTTCCCACTGGAGATATTCTCCCAGAGAGATTCTACCTCAAAGTCACCCTTTTGTCCCTCTAACACTCGGTCCACAAGTGTAGGTTGTGCGACCACAGATAACAAGGCCGCAGATTCAACAGACTTGCCCAGATGCAAGTCAAACTCGCGAAGAACACCCAACATCTCCCATTCTCGGATAGCAATACAAGCTACATCACTAATAGACTTCCTACTTAGGGCATCGGCCACAACATTGGCCTTTCCCGGACGATAATGCAACTCAAAGTCATAATCTTCTATGAACTCCATCCACATTCTCTGCCTCAAATTCAAGTCTTTCTGTGTAAACAGATACTTCAGACTCTTGTGATCCGAGAACACCTCGAATCTCTCACCATAAAGATAGTGCATCCAAATCTTCAAGGCAAATATCACAGCCGCTAACTCTAGGTCGTGAGTAGGATAGTTTCTCTCGTGTGTTTTCAACTGACGTGAGCCATAGGCTACTACTTTTCCTCTTGCATCAATACACAATCCAAACCCTCTCGTGAGGCATCACAATACACCAGATAGCCCAAATCCTCTCGAATAATCAAGACTGAGCAAAGGGTAAGTCTAACTTAAGCTCTTGGAATGACTTTTCACAAGTCTCACTCCACACAAATTTGACCCCTTTCCGCCACAATCTAGTCAAAGGTGAAGCTAGCCTAGAGAAATCCTTTACAAACTAACAAGAATACCGCCAATCCCAAAACTACAGATTTCAAAAACATTCTTAGGTTGTGCCCAATCTTGCCGCCTTTATTTTGCATGAATCTACAACCCCTTTCTCGGATACCATATGGCCTAAGAACTTAACCTCTCTTAGCCGTAACTCACACTTCCCAAATTTAGCATACAATTTTATGGGCTATAAGCAACTCAAGCACCACTCCCAAGTATTCCTCATGCTCCTCCTCAAGATGAATAAATCGTAATGTCATCCACAAAGACGATTCACGGTTTATCTAAAACTCTTGGAAAATCTTATTCATCAAATCCATGAACATAGTGGTGCATTGGTAAGCCTAAAAGGCATCACCAGAAACTCATAATGGCCATATCACAGACGAATGCCATCTTCGGGATATCCTTCTCCCTGACCCTCAACTGATGGTAACCCGATCTCAAGTCTATCTTAGAGAAACAATGAGATCCCTTCAACTGGTCAAACATATCATCTATACGAGGCATAGGGTACTTATTCTTAACCGTAACCCGGTTCAATTTTTGGTAATCGATGTAAAGTCTCAGAGCCCCATCTTTCTTTTTAGCAAAGAGGGCCGGTGCTCCCCAAGGCGAAGTACTAGGGCGAATAAAATCATTATCTAACAGTTCCTAGAGCTAAACCTTCAACTCACTTAACTCGGCTGGGCAAATGATACGGTTATGGATATCGGTGCCGTTCTAGGCACTAAGTCAATAGAGAACTCGATCTCTCGACGGGGTGGTAAACTAATAAGGTCCGCGAGAAAAACGTCTGAGTACTCACAAACCACTTTTGGCAACTCAGTCTGGGTCTCATCACACTCACTACTCATAAAGCTAACAAGAAGAAAACTAAGCTCGCTCCGCCCACGCGGATCATACACCGGTGGTAAAACCTTACCAACCCAATCTCCCAAGAAATGAAAACAATCACTACTCAAGGTATATATAGTAACCCTCTGACGGTAGCAATCTATAATAGTCTGGTATGACGATAACCAGTCCATACCCAAAATTACATCAAATCCAGACATATCCATCAATATAAAAGAAAATGGAAGCCGACGATCGTAACCTCTATATCACACCTCGACACCCTTGTTTCAAAACCACCTCACCCTAACAGTGATACAACACAAATAGAGATGCTAATCGGCCAACTCTAACCCCAAAACAGATGCAAATGCGTAAGATATAAAGAAATGAGATGCACCAGATATGAACACATTAGCAAATCAATTGCAAAAATAAAAGGTAATTTTCACAACAAATGGAGCCGGTATAAGATCCGACCAGAATAAAGATACACGCCAAGATCAAGGTCTCGAATCTACTGCTCACCTTTTGGAACATAAGACTGCTGCACAGATTGAGCTGAATAGGCTCCCTGGTTCGCCCTCGAGGCCTGAACTGACTGTGTTGGCTGGTTACCTCTGTGTCTGTCTCGAACTAGACGCACTAGATGTACCACCCAACTGCGGGCAAAACCTCTTTAGGTGCCCCTGCCCGCCTTAATCGAGCAACAAGTGAGCGGCCGCCTATGCCCCGACCGCCTCGAGAACGAAATAAGATGAAACGCCGCCACGCCTCCTCCCTCTATGGGCATGTTGGAGACTTGTGGTCTAACTGACCACATTTGTAACAGGTGATATCTCCCTGACCGCCTCTCTTAGAACCCTAACTCGTACCGTAAAGGTAGATCTCAATCGCACTTCGGGACTATTGAGGGTTAGAACCCCTCTTCCTCTCATCTTCCCCATGACCATCCTCGACTCATCTTGGAGCCCTCATCCTCCTCCTCCGCATGTATAATGGTCTCAAGATGGGCTACCTCCACAAGGCGCCTATAATCCCTAATCATGGAACCGTAATCAAACATGAGTCCGATCCAGAACCTCTTCTTGAACTCCAAACATCTACGCCTCCTCGATCGCCACCAACTCCGAGACAAACCTAGACAAGCAAGTAAAAGTCGCTGAACTCGCCACCGAGTATTCAGTTGTACCAACTTGGAGAATTGATCCTCAACTTCCATCACCGTGAAAGGTGCAAGTACTTGTCCCGAAAGCTTCAACAAAGGCCTTCAGTCCCTCCGATGCACCCTCACAAGATTCTTCCACCATCGACCACTGCCTTCCTTCAACTCGAAGGATGCTAAGGTCACTCAAGCCCCGCCTTCAATGCCAAACATCTCAAACGCTTCGTCATATCCGCTCAAGCCACTCATCGCCTTCGGCTCCTTAGATCACCCAAAAATTCATCCGATTCGACCGAAGAACTCCTCTTAAGAAAAGAAGGCCCGCCTCACCACTTGGGCTCGGACTTGATTCTCAACCCCGAAAATGTCCATAGATTCCTCAATGCTCGGTCATTTCACGTGCTAAGGTGCCCATGGCCCGTTGACCAACCGACGGCCACATTGGCTCGACTCAACTCCTTCCTCCTATGCCTAATCTCATTCGGTATAGGTGTAATAAGTCTGGGGACCTCGCCATAGCTTCGACTCAATTTTTGTCATGGTTCTTAATCTTGAACCAAAGAGTCCAACCGCAAATCGCTTTGAGAAAACTGATTTTGAAAAGAAGTGCCAAACATGGATCGCTTTGCGATACAGAGTCGCCACCTAAATATTTTTTAATGGGGAATTTAGGAAACCCCGACTCGGTGCAAAGGCCACGGTCCGCTATCACCAAAGTTGTCTCGCTCGAACTTGGGTACGATTGGGGAAGATCACTATGAGCACCCCTCTCGCCGATCCAAGATCGGCCTCTACTAACCGTGATATCCAATTTTGAAAACGTTATGTGTTTTATTCTGGTTATTAGCCTAGAATTACTATGTTATGCGACAAAGAAACAAGTATAGACCAAATCGCTTAAATTGGAACAAAATATTTCATGTTTGTTTTTAAAATGGTTTGTTGGTGCTACTCGCAAGTAGGCTTAAATGCAGATTTTGCCACCCTCGGTAGGCTTAAAAACATGGTTTTGCCACTATCTAGTGGGCTTAAGACTCACAGCTTTTAATGTATTATCCCAATCTGTAATTCACCTCCATCCACAAGCATTCAAGCGCTTATATCACATAAGCAACTAGCCTCATGGTAATCATGTCACATGGCAACACTCACACACATGCAAGGATGCTAAAACATAAAAGCTCACCTAGTTTTCCAAGCCAAAACAGAAACTAGTTAGTAATCATGCATGATCCTAGTTCATGTTAAAAATGGCTAATGCATCACATACAGAATGTCACTAGAATAGGCTCGGCTAATCTACAATGACATGTGAAATGCTACAACTAACACGTATTCAATTTGGAATTGAAGTACAATGCAGTTTGTATGATGTGCCGAGCCCGATGTATGCGAAACAGATGAATGAATGCAAACATGCTATCATACTGTTATGCTAATTTAAATATGCCCTAGTCTACCATCATAAGTAGGTAAATAAAATGGAAGAAAGACGTGGGGTTGGAAGACATACACACACTCACGCACACTTATTACACAATTGCGCCCTCGCTCAGAGGGACCAAAAGAATATACAGGCCAAATAACAAATCAACTATCCTAGCTAATTAATTATTACGCACTTAATTAACAAAATAAATGCAAAGGTGGCCGAGTAGCCTGCCTCGGATGCGTGAATGATGCATGCTTGATCCGCTCGCCTTAGAAACTCACCGCCATAGCATCAAGGCCTCTGCTTACATCGCCTACTCCTATGAAAATTGCCAAAGTCTCAGGATTGCTTCTTTGAGTTCTGTAGGACACCACTGGCTGAGGGGGAACACCACCGGCCAAAGGGGATGATCAATCACGATTTTTGATCTATCGGCCATAAATTCCGGCCGGTCGGCACTTTATTTAGCCGATCGCCAAAACTTGTCAGAATCCCACAATTGACAAAGAAGAGGGCAAGCGTTGTATGGCATGGAATTTTCAGTAAATGTATGCACGGACACACTCCCTATCATGTAATGGACTCAAGGAGCATGACCTCGACCCTCTGACCAATCGCGATTTCCATGCATGATGGCCAAAGAGTCAAGTGCATTTTAATATCAAATGTAATGCACACAAAACATACAAGGACCCAACCTCAATCATGGTTGATCAAGAGGCAAGGCAATGCACAACAATGCACATGCAACCTAAGCATGCAAGCTAACATACAAACATGCAATGCAACTACATGGCATACACAATGCTAACAACATAACATGCACAACACATTGTAACATGGCATACACAATGCAAGATGGGCTTACACCAATACAAGTGAACCTCACCACACTCACATAGGAGGCCATCGATGAAAACAAGACAACCCGAATGCGTGCATGCACGCAAAACCGAGAACTGACCTCAAGCGCTAAATGCCACTCTAATGAGACATGGCAAAGACATGGAATATGGTATGCAAACGCAAAAATCAAGAGCAAAATGAGGGGCAAACAAAAACAAGAAATGACACTGATGCATGGAATCTCTCCCGAAATGCAAAACTAGGTACATGAAATGGCTTATAGCTATACAAAGTATGCATAATTAGGACATGAAGTGTAAAATCAGAAGCAAGGCAGACCCGAGACAAGCATTTTTACAGTTCAAAGCATGACCAAACAAAGAAGCACAAATAGGGCTAAAATGGCATAAAAAATGGCTCTAAGGGAGGCAATGAGGCAAGTGGTAGATGCAAAGCCCAAACAGAAAAAGACCCTTCTACAACACTGAAGAGAGACCAAAATATGATGTTTTGAAGTAGATGACAAGCCCCAAAAACAGGTACAAGTATGGCAAACAATTCATGCAAGAAATGAGCCAACAAAGGGCAAAGAAGTAATCGATATATGGAGGTCTCAAACTAGTGAGGGACCTTTCAACAATGTTGAAGAGGTCCCAAAATATAGCATTTTACAGTAGATGATCAAGCCCAAATCAGTATACAAACATGCTCAAGATGCAATGCAAGATTAAGGCCTCAAGAGGGCTATAACACAAAGTATACAAAATATACATCAAACAGCCAAAGATCGTCAATGAAATATGACAAGGTTCAAAATATGGCCACTTTAAGTTCTGATCATGGCCGAAAAACAGAAGCAAGATAAGCTAACAAAACATGCAAAAAATAGGGACCAAAGAGGGGTACAATGGCAAGTGATACATGGAGGTCCCAAACAGGAATGAGCCCTTCTTCAATGTTGAAGAAGTGCTCAAAATAATCCTATCTACAGTTTGACATGATCCAAAACAGATCATACATAGGCTAAAAATCTCATGCAAAATAATGGCATTCAAGAGGATAATAAAGCAAGTGCCAAAAAGAAGCTTCAAACTGCAATGAGCCCTTAATGAAACATGGAATATAGCTCAAAAAAATGACACTTTCAGTTTTGGACGGAGCCCAAATGTGCAAGAAAATATGGCTTAGATATGAACCAAGAAAATGCTAGTTTAGGGGAAAAGTGTGCTTACCCTTGTAGACCAATAAACCAGCAAAGTTTTGATCCAAGGAAACGAACTCCTAGCCTCCGCAAATGGCCTCCAATGTACTAAAACGAAGTGTAGAGGTGGTGCTATGGATTGGTGAGGAAATGGCCCAAGAACAAGGGTATTTGATGGTTGAATGAGAGAGATATGGAGAGGAGGTGAGATATATTAGATATATATCTATATATCTCCGGTTTTTGCTCAAAAATCCAACGCCTACAATGGAGGAGGAGAGCTCCTTATATAGACAAATGGAGAGGCTCTAAGCTTATAAGACAAGCTAAAGAGAAAAGTTCAAGGGAGCAAGAGGCCAAGGCTTATTAAGGAAGCCAAGATACTGGTAGGCTTCTTGAGGAAGCTAAGACAGGGGTCAAGGCTTCCTCAAGAAGCCATGAGCAAAGGGTCCAAAAAGGGGCAAAGGCTCCAAATAGGCACACATATGCACGGGAGCTGGGTCCATCCCACCTGGCACAGGCATGCACCATGCTGCAAGAGTCAGGTCAAATCGCCATGAAAAGAGGTCATCGGCCAAATAAATTGCCGGTCGGCACAATAAATTGCCGACCTACAATTTGTACCGCTTACGACTAAATAGAGTGCCGATGGGTGCTAATGAGGTCAAAAGTGCCGTGGATGTCCAGATTGAAGCCCTGGTTAGCTTTCCAATGGCGCAAACCTTGCATTAAAATTCCTCAGGAAAAAGTTATGCCCTTGGTGAAGCCGCAGACTCGATCCAACCGGATGATGCCCAACTTCAACCAATCATACCTCCCCACTGGACTTGGTTTTGAGAGATTCTTGAGTGCAAAATGAAGCCCTAAGTCTTCTTTCCAATGGTTATGGCCTCATAGCTTAACTCCAAGTGTATAGATAGATGAGTTTGATTTAGCGAGGACTGCCACTCTCTTCCACCCTATCATGCTCTAACCTCTTCTCCAACTTGTTTTCTCCCTCTTCTCCTCTTCTCTTCAACTTCAAACCCCTAAGCAAGGTGTTTTGAAAGATTTTTTCAAAGATTCCATCTCTCTTTCATTCATTTCCACTTTGTCCTTGCTCGCCATCAAAAGCACAACGTAGACAAAATGCGAGCTTGAACATCGCAGTAAACTTTATTTCAAAAAGTTTTGAAAGAGAGGGTTTTAAGGTCTAAAACCATTCAAAATAGTTTCGTCCAAAATGGGTGAAGTTGAGATTTGTCTCTCCTTGTCAAGAAAATGCACCTTTGCCTCGCAGACACCTTTCATCACCAAGTAAACCATCTATGCTCAAATCTTGAGGGCAAAAATGGTATCTAAATAGGCATCTCTACGCCTCCTAGGCCTACCACCACCACCACGACCTCGCCTTGACATCCTAATAAAGGTAACAAAGGGGTTAGCACAATCACAAATGTACCAAAACTATTTCACTGTGTCCTAACATAATGGACAACAGAATTCACTCCACATAAGCACATAAGCACATAAACACTCATTTAATTTCATTTTCAGATAATAACTGGCGTATGCTATAGAGTTCCAATTTAAACGGAAATGATCAAGTACCTTCCAATAGGGACTCTAGAAACCCATAGACTCGACCAACATCCTAGAAACTAAATCTCATTCCTATATAGTCACATCAATATGTTATCATATAAGCACATAACATTACACTTAAGTCTCTAATAAGCGAGACAAACCCATTGTGGTACTAACCACTTCCTACGTACCCAAGGTATTCAAACCCGGTACGCTCTGATACCAAGTTGTCACACCCTAAAAAATAACACATAATCCAACCATTCAATAAATCCATAAAACATGATAGAAATATCATCATTTCATTCATCAGAGTTTGTATTACGATGGATATTACATGTTAGCAACAAAATGAATGCCTTACGGGTTTACAACTTTCTAAGTCATGACTTGGTTACAACAAAATAGTCTTAGCTCTATACATAGAAAGCCCTAGGCTTGAATATACATTTAACATCAAACGAATAACAAAAAGGAGTCTACCCAAACCTCCCAAGCTAAGATCTTAGAGGCTGATATCACCTATAATTAAAAATGGTGTCCCAATTAAGATTTAACCAAAGCCCAGAGAGATATGCTAAACAACATATGAGAATTAACTAAAAACATTAGCATCCGAGCAAATGTTTAACACTTGAAAACCAACTTACACTCTTTCCATAACCAATCAACATTGACATTCATATTTCAATTCACTTCCATTTATTTATCTAAATCAATTCATTAACATGGTTCATTTTATCCAAACAATTCAAAATAAGGCTACAACTCATATCATCAACACTTCAATCATCAATATTATTCAAATGTATATAAGATTTCGTGACTTTCACCCCGACACTCGACCAACTTAATTATCAATGGAGTCCATCCTATCTCCTCCCAAAACAATAGAGTACATCCCCTTTCTCCTCCCAAACAAAGATACATAAGCAATGTATTTAAACACGTTGTTATATACAATGACCAATTAAATCACATATTCAATGTGTTAATCCAACCGCCATATTCAATGACATAATCCAATTGATTAGTTTCAATTTACTCTAATCATCATGCGCTTTTACAACAATCATAGCTATCCTCCATCAATAGCCTTCCAAAACAGATATTTCTAAACAGATAAATAAATCTATCAACAGAGATAGTTTATTAACTTTCGATAGGTGAGTGATTTATCAATCCAACTACACTGTTTAATCACATTTTCCCAATTTCATTATTCCCAAGCCAATTTCATATTTCCACATTGATTTCACCATATAAACAAATAATTTATATAATGCAAATTAGTACCCCCTTCTCTCAATTTTCTCAAATATTGCTTCCAATGCCAAATTTCACCCATATTACACAAGCAACCCCATTTTCAAGACCTCACATACACATATGGAGTCCAAAGTAGAAACCCTCTTTAAAATTTTCAAACTCAAAGTCCACTTCACCCAAACTTCCCAAATCACAATAATTTATACAAAAAATGACCAACATCTATGCTAAAACCCATATATAGGAGAAAGAGAATATCCCTACTCCTCAAGAAGAGAAGATGAGCT